>JAJNNX010000010.1:0-600000 GCA_023159155.1 Ustulina deusta | reverse complement strand
ATACGTGCCGGCGTGCTTAAGGTATGTCTAGGGTCTGTATAGGAGGCTTTGACGACCCATTTTTCCCGACGTAAACCAATCGGATCCTTCAAGCTCGGCCTGAGGAGGGACATGACTCTCTTTTTTTTTTTAACGTACCTTATCAGCAACCTCGTCTTGACCAGCTCTGCGCATTAGCGTTTCCTTGAGTGCCTGATACTTCGAGTGGTGCGAAATCAACACCCCAAGAGAGTTTGCGACACCCGAGGACCCCTGGTTCTGCCATTCCGGTAACAATCGCGTGGCCATGGGTCGCCCGCGCATATTGTTCATCGACGCCTACGATTCCTTCAGCAACAACATCGTCTCACTGCTAACAACTGTCCTGGGTGCCGAGGTAGACGTCCTGCATATCGATCCGCCTCATCTCGACCCCAGGTGCGCCGATTTCAGGGATGCTCTGAGCAAGCAAGTACGGCCATATCATGCCGTCGTCTGCGGCCCAGGCCCTGGCGCGCCCGATGTGGAGAAGGATGTCGGCATCATGAAACATATCTGGCATCTTGAGGGACAGGATCTGCCGCCCGTGCTCGGAATATGCCTCGGCTTTCAAAGTCTTGTTGTCAGCTGCGGCGCAATCGTGAAGAGACTGCAAACCGGCTTGCATGGGATGATTCGAGAAATCGATCATCGAACGACAGAAGAGGACAGAAACATCTTCGCGGGTGTTTCGACGTTCAAGGCGACACTGTATCACAGTCTGCACGCCGATGTTGGGCAACAATCTATTCCTGCGGCCGAGTGGCAAAATGCGAAATGGGCTTCCCCACCCCTTTCCCCAGATATTATGCCACTAGCCTGGACGTACGAAGATCGCGGGGGTGTGGTTGAGCGCATCCTGATGGGTATCAGGCATCGGACCAAACCATTCTGGGGCTTGCAATACCATCCAGAGTCGATCTGTACCGAGTCAGCTGGTCACCAGGTCATCACGAACTGGTTTCAGGAAGCGATGGCTTGGAATTACGCTACCGGCCGAAACCCCGAGTCTGTAACCACCGAGGCCGAAGCGACTAAGAAACTAGAGGCAACCATGTCGGCAGAGACCAGATCGGCTGATGATGGCCCTTCCTCATGGCTGCGCGGCGACGGTATCCTAGCTTCATTCGGACTAGATGCGAAGTATCTCTCCCAATCTCTTGACATCCCGCTGCACATTGAGGTCCCAGACGTAGTTGAGGTACTACAAGACGGAAGAAATGAGTTCATCATACTCGATTCCGCAAGCGCCAAAATAAGGAGGACCGGATTAGACGTGCGCGGACGATATAGCATCATCGCGCTCGACGTGGATGAAACAGTGAAACTAGAATACAGGACGGGACAGGGGCATGTTACTGTACGTGGTTCTGCAGCTTCTTCAACGACACGAGACACGATCGAGCAGGTAGAGCTCAATCCGAGCCAAACGATATGGCAGTTCTTAGCAGACGTTTGGACAAGACGCCAAGTCTTAGGTCGTGAAACCCCAGACCCCTTTATAGGCGGCTTCATGGGGTACACGACGTATGAGCTCGGCCTCGAAGGGATCGACGTCGAGCTGCACGAAGAACGGCGCCACAACCGGGCAGATCTCTGCTTCGCCTGGGTAACCAGGAGCATCGTGATCGACCACCTCGAGAGCACCCTGCGCATCCAGACGCTCTCGTCCTCGGAACCCGATGGCCGACGATGGCTCGAGTCTACCGCCGACAAGCTCGTGCGCTCCCCGGTCTGGTCCAACGCGATGGCGGCCAACTTCGGTGGCAAGGCGCACCAGACCAATCAACTCACGCCACCTCACACCCCGACGTCGGGGCACGTCGCGCCTGAGATCTGCGTGCCCGACGCGCCGGAATACGAGTCCAAGGTCCGCTTATGCCAAGAGTTCATCGCGGCGGGGGACTCGTACGAGCTCTGTCTCACGGACCAGACATTGATCACGCGGCCGCGGAGCCGCCTCGAAGGCGCGCTGCGGCCCCACGAGAAACACACGTCCCCGTCCTCGTGGCAGCTGTACCGCTCTCTGCGCACGCGCCAGCCGGCGCCCTTCGGCTCGTACGTGCGTCTGGGCGGCGCCACGCTCGTCAGCAGCTCGCCCGAGCGCTTCCTGGCGTTCGACAGCGCGGGGCTCTGCTCGATGCGTCCGATGAAAGGCACGGTGCGGAAGTCGCCCATGGTGTCCACGCTCGAGGCCGCGGAGAAGGTCCTGCACGTGCCCAAGGAAGAGGCCGAGAACCTGATGATCGTCGACCTCGTCAGACACGACCTGCACAGCGTCTGTGGGCCGGGGCGTGTCCAGGTGCCCCATCTGCTCAAGGTGGAGGAGTACGCGAGCGTGTTCCAGATGATCAGCGTCGTGGAGGGACAGCTGCCTCGGGCCCCCCGCGAGAAGGACGGGCCGCCCCGGCTCACGGGCCTCGACGTCCTCGCGGCGAGTCTCCCGCCAGGCAGCATGACCGGGGCCCCGAAGAAGCGGAGCTGCGAGATCCTCCAGGGCCTCGAGGGTCCGCGCGGCCGCGAGCGCAGCTTGTATTCCGGCGTCGTGGGGTACATGGACGCCGCGGGACGGGGCGACTGGAGCGTGACGATCCGGAGTCTGTTCCGGTGGGACGACGAGACGACCTCGTCTCCTGGCTCTGCGGCGCTCGACGTCGTGGCGGGCGCGAGAGAGACGGAGACCTGGCACATCGGCGCTGGAGGGGCCGTCACGGCGCTCAGCACACCGGAGGGCGAGACGGACGAGATGTTCACGAAACTCAAGGGCCCCGTCTGTGTATTTGAGGAAGCTTGAGAACTGACTGATTGCTTATTCTCGGAGGCGGCCATCTATCTAGTCATGTATGTATAGATTCGACGACATGGGCGGGCGAGCATTCGGTTTTACGGCGGCTTTTCAACATCATCGGGCGTAGCGGCTTCAACAAAGACGGTTTTCGTTCTGGGTCCAGCACCCTAGGAGTTCAACCTTGTTTGGCATCATTCTTCAACAACGCGGAATAGATAGTCGTGTCTAGTGAGATTTCCAGGCATGGGGATCGGATCACGAAGCAGAGAAAAAAAGAGACGAGAGTCATCTCGATTATAGCCTTCCAAATCTAGACACTTAATAAGATGATATACGTGGCTTTTTTTTCCATCTTTTTGCGCGCCGCGAGCTTCCCCTACCTGTATGTAGCACACTACTACTACTCCTGGCCAGACCACCAGTCTCCTCTGATCTACACATCTCGCGCAATAACGTTGAACAAAGTTTGAAACGCCGGTTCTAGGAGCCCTGACTAATAGTGCGCCTTCATGTATTTCCCATAGCCTGAATACTACCTGACAGCCTCCTAACCCACAGCGCCTGTGAAGTTCGTCGGCCGCGCTATTTCAGGTATCTATTTATATCGCCGTGAGTAACGACATGGCATGGTTCATCTGACGCCCGACATCTCAAGATGTGGGGGTTTTGTTGATGGGGGAGACATGCAGCTAATGGTTTTCCACTAAAATGCATTGACAAGTCATTCCCAGGGAGGCGGAAGGGGAACAAGACAAAAAGATCGAATAATGTTTTGGACTCGGTTAGATTCGATCCAACCGCTGCCACTGACAGCTGATAATTAGCGTGCACTAGGTTAGACCTCTACCCCACGAGCCCTTCGTGTATTGTTTAGTAGCCCTACAGCGTCTAGCCAATATCTATATAGGTAGAACAACGTCGAAACGAGCTGCCATGCTAGAAAGGGGGAATGAGCCTATCTAGCCGCCGCTAGCCCAGCGTACAGTATAGTAACAAATCGTCATTTTAGAACGGCCGACATATCTCGTCTTTAAGTATCTACGGTATAGATCCAGAGTTGTATTGATATTACGCAAAAATGATACAGGGGGGTTTCACAATCGTCTTCTTGTGGAGGATTACAAGAGTATATAAGAGCCAACTCACACGGGTGACTCTTTTCTCGGCCCGGGGAAAAGGCAGGCCATCAGCAGGGACGCTTCTGGCTGCTGAGTGGACGTGAATCCAGTGTTAAGTAGAGCGCGGTTGCTCGGATATCCGCTGAGTGACATTCAGAGCTCCTACTCGCACACACCGTATATATGAAAAAAATGTGAACGAATTTCGTGTTCTGTTGTTACACTAGAAAAAGAGAGTTACCGACGCATGCTAGGGCCCATAGGATTCGAAGCTGTCCTCCATTGTTTCCGCTTAATACCTCCCATAGACACACCATCAATTCAGTCTGCCATTGCAATCCTAACGAACAATGAATTGAGCTTAGCAGGTATGGTCGAACTAACCATGACCTCTTTTCTTCCTAGAACGTCCTCCCATCGACGACCGCCTCCTATGGTATTGTTCCTGTCGGATGTTGTATACCTTGCAGGGCCTATGATCCCGCCCAGCACAGCATGACCTGTCCTGAAGACGTTTCAAGACAAGAAAAGAAAAAGAAATCTTGTCACGCCCAAATGAGCCGAAACAATTTCAATATTCTACTCAGGGAGGATTCTAAGTAGTTCCAATGTCTATTCACAGCATATCCCCTATTCGTCTCCGCTACAGCAACACGCCAGTTTTGAATGATGTTTCTATAATTATTTCTAGGCATACAACCAACCTCAATACCTCTTATAAAAAACACTTTCAAACGACAGGTCATATTAATAGGTGAGTATTAGACCTATGTGACATCCGTGATATCTCTCACACATGTCACATGTGAGTTTAGGTATCAACTTCGCTTCCAAAATCATTATATTCCCTTGAATGAAATTGCTATTGCAAAGAACATGCCCAAGCTATCACTTTAAACTCAAACGAAGCCAAATATAATCTTGCTTCAATGGCTATACATAGTTCTCGGCCCGTCTGTCATACCCCGGTAATTATCAGCAATCCATACTTGTTCTCGCCTCTAATGCTCAGGACTAACTCGGGTTTCAGCCGAGGCTTTCGTATCCTAATAATAGCCAACAGGTGCAGATTGCGAATCTTGAGTATTTACGATGTCAACGGGGCGTAGAATGGGGTTACAGATGCAATCCTTTAACTTCCCCAGCTTCTTAACGAACTATTTGTCTCAAACCTCAACCCTAAACTGAAATAGTGTTAATAAATTAGTTAACATTAAAACACCCATGGTTATATATCTCGTCACAAAAAGGTCGAGTACATAAACCTGTATGAACAACTATCATAGTTAATTGAATAGGATTATCAAGAAGAAGGAAAAATAGACAGGCTTAGAGACTGCGTACTAAAATTAAAATTCTTATCTGTTGAGGGACAGCTTGCACAAATGTTATAAGAGGAAAGGAAATCACCTTCTAATATTCTACTTTGAAGCTACCGTTTTAGTCCCGGGATCGCTGATGTGGGTTCATTGTGAGATTGCCCCCAATCACCGACCCAACCATGATGGTATTATAGGTCAAAAAGCAACAGTCCTCAAGCCAAGAAGGCGTTAGTTGTGACCTAGCCCAACAAACGGGTGGCGAACTAGTTTTGGCAAACCGCCGCTCTATCAAATTCAGCGCTTATATCATCGTGGGGTTGTATTGCTATATACACATCGTATTTGGGATACCCAAATCGTTCAAGTTGGTAGAGGCTTTATAGCTCATCTCTAACATGACTGCTGCTAACATCGCTCAGTTCATCCATGGCCATCATCTTCACCACAAGACTTGTCCAGCCCGTGAAATGCTGCGTCCGCTGACCCTCGCCAGTTTCCGGGTTATATTGCTCCCATGCAAATCCTGTTTCCTCCCAGCTCTTGTACACCGTCTCTACGAGGTTCTGACGGAGACGGTTGAATAGAGCCGTGGCTTTTACCGCATAAGGGCCGGATTGAAGGGCGTAGGCCTAAACGTAGGTTAGTGTATGGTCAAGAAATAGAGAATAGAATAGGACTCACCCGAAGTTGCACTAGAGCAAGATAATTGATATTGATCCAAACTGGACTTCTCCAATAGTTCTCATCTGTTCCGTAGAATACCGACCTCTTGCTCAAGCTCCGAATTCCATGTGGGCTGAATAGTTCGTTTTCGTCGCCCAGAAGGTCGAGAACCTTGCCAAGCTTGACATCGTCAGGCTCTAACAGGCCCAGTAAAAAGGGGAATAATGAGATGTAGCCTTTATGGCAAACTAGAGCATGCTCCTCAAAGTCATCGATGGTAGCATCGCAGAAGCACCCCAATTTCTCGGACCAGTGCAAATCCACCAAGTTATGGGAAATTCCATCCAGAGCTTTCTTGTATTCTTGGACGTCGTTTGGCAGCCCAATTACATCGGCTACCTTAGCTAATGTTCGGGTCATCATGCCCATCCAGGACATAAGATCAACATGAAGCTCGCCAGGGTGAGGCGGCTGAGGACGAGGATAATCGTCCAAGCCACTTGTTAAACAGTGCTGAATAGAACGACCTCGCCATCGATAGGCCTCTTTCTTTGAGTACGCTTCTCGATCATACTCTTTGAGGTCGCCAAACTGAGTCTTTTTGAACCATGAATACTGGCGGCGAAGAAGAGGGTACAAATTCCGGAGATACTCTAGCCCTAATTCGGGATTGTCGACGTGACTTGTCTGCAGAAAATCGCCTCCAGATAGCCGCTCTTTGCCGCTCTCTTGGCTACCGTTGGACCTCTGAAGCTTGTCTAAGAAAGCTTCGAGGACTAGATATAGTGTAGGCGGATTGGCGTAGTGCGGGTACTGGACCTGAAACTCCACAGGCACTTTACTTCGGGCCTCATCGCCAAGGATCTGTTCCCGCGCAATCCATCCATCTTCGTCCATCAGGTTATACCAACTCTTCACGATCTCTAGCGCGAGATCAGTGTCCCAATCGATGATAGGAAGTAGGTGGAATCCTTCGTCCCAAAGGAACCCACGTGGGAAAAAGGGTCGGGAAGGGATGCTTGAGAATAATTCATACGGGCCTTCAGCTTGCTCCTGCCTACGGCCTCGCGCTTCAGCTGTCCCTTCCCAGAAGCCTTCATTTTCCTCTTCATACTCAGGGGCGTCGGATCGGTCGACTAAGTGCTGCCCATAAAAATAGCCAATACCCCCAGCCAAATTTGAGAGCATACTCTTTCCGAATATTTCGTACTTTTCAGTGTTGAAGGGCGCCTTGGGAGCGAAGACCTCCTTAAATCGGTCGTTGAAGGCCTCGGTATTTAATTTAATCTCCCTTGACAGATCCTCGCTTGTGATGTCCTCACCGGCAGATTCGCTGGAGAACAAGACATCGAACTCGAATGGGCCCTCAAATACTTTCTGTACAATCTGTATGTTCCCGGGTTTGGCAACGTTGGGCAGCTGGTACACCTGCCACGGAGGGGGGGCGGTATCTGGGCCATAATCCCTAATGATCTCGTTCACACCGGCCTGGAGGGCTTGGAAGAAGAGCTTCTTGGCCTGCCATAGATGGTGAAGGGGTACAGTCTCCGAATGCACAACAGTCTTTTCCAAGTCCCTTTGTGCTGATGCCGGATGGTCGCTCGCCGGGTGAGCTCCTTTCCCTTTTGTTACAACAAGTTTGTAACCACCCAGATCCTTGGACGAACCGGTGAAAGTCACATCCGCATCGAAACCAGTAGGGGTGCCCTCGGCAACATCAATGGACTCATCCAAGCCTTCGGTAACAAGGTAGAAAATGACGGTGGTCTTGAGATCGGGCGGCGCGTCGAGACGAGGTTCGCCCTTGATCCTTGCCGCCCAGCTGCCTCCATGTGCCCCTCCAGGAATCTTAACAAACATGGTGGTCATGTCGATCTGGTTCTTAGCGTCGTGAATGGTTTGGACACCACCCCTCCGAGTGTCATACTCTTCCCAGCCATAGCCTGCCATGTCCTCATTCTGCTCACAGGTATATCGGACGTCTAGACCAAAGTCAGCGGGGAGCTCTGTCTGGACTGTGAGGGGAGTCACCGAGGACTACATACTGCCTTGCACATCGACATAATTATCAACTTTTACCCATGACAAAGCTGCTGCTACACCATTCGGTACCCTCGGACGAATGCCGAAGTAAAGGTTGGGACGATAGGGGCCCCATAGGAGACTTTGGTTATTTAAGCGGCCGATTTCGCTGTGAAGGACCCCTCCGTTCTCCCCTGCAGTCGCAGAAGCAAGGAGGGAGAGAGACAGCCAAGCTGTCAATTGGCGTAAGAACCCCATGACAACATTGAATAGAAGACGAGGCTGATTCTTGGCAGCAACCGGGGAAGAGATAGCGAAAAATAGTGGCTGACGTCCAGACGTGATTTCGGTGATTTTTAGGTGGAGATAGTTGAAGTGTCTCGCAGCTCAAGATATGTACGCATGGTCTAGAACTGAACACGGTTGTGCATTGGCGAGGGCCATTCATTGCAGGGGATTACTTGTGTCAGTGCTGTAGGTACCTGTTATTTGTGGGACAGAAAGCTCTTATCGATTAAACTATCTCGACTTGACGTCAGGGCCATGCACACTCGCGAGAGCTCTCAATCGGCCCCTGCTTTGATATGCCCCGCATTATCTAGGTACCTCCACTAAGCTACCTATCTAGTGTAGGAGCTACCGTAGTGTAGGGTGCTCGACTACTAAGTCCCACTGTAAATATTCGGTCTCCAACATTGTTGGCGCAGCCTCGCAAGATCCCGACCTGATCTCTTCCACCAATTTCACGTCCTCTTCTTTTACATCACCCACCACACACAGGGTCTACAAATCCTTTCCTTGATATTTTTTAATCAAAGCGACGCTCATCTTGGATCTACAGTTGCAAGTTTTGCGTCATGGCAGACCATCCTCGCCGGGGCCGGAACCGCCCAGACAGCAGGGCAATGTGGGACGAATCCGATCGCCCCAACCACTATGGTGGAGGCACACGAGATAGGAGAGATAACCGTGACCGATTCCGGGACAGTCGACCTCGCAGCCGCGATCGTCGACACAGATCCAGATCGCGATCACCTGTGGGCGATCGGCGTGAGCGGCACCGCTCTCGCTCTCACGACCGCAGAGATAGGGACCGAGACTATAGCAGAGACAGGCGGCGAGGCTATGAGGGTACGCGGGATAAAGTGGACGCTCGCCATCAAGAAAGAGACAGAGAAACAGAGAGAGAAAAAGAAAGAGAGAAGGAGAGGGATGGGCGCCGGCGCGACGATGGCCGCGAGGAGCACACAATACCAAGAGGTACGATACGATATCTACTCATTAATCTGATTAGTTCTGACTCTTTCGAAGGTCCAGGGCGGCGCAGCAATCCCCGACGCTCTGTATCGCCACCGCGTAGTCCATCAGGGAAGGCTGGACGTGCAGTTCATCATCCATATTCACCTCTTCCGACACGATCAAAGAATAGAGACGCAGAGTCAGGTCCCTCTTCGGTTAGAGGCGATCCAGATGACGAGAATCGAAGCCAAAAAGGCAACTCAGGCAGGAATAACAACACAGGGGATAGCCCAGAAGAGGAAGAGAAGCGGGGGAGGAAGCCGACCCGTGAAAACGACAGCGGAGAGGACGCGATGGACGAAGACGACGATCTAGCAGTTGAAGATGATGAGACGAGTGCTATGCAGGCGATGATGGGCTTTGGCGGTTTCGGTACTACGAAAAACCAAAAAGTCGCTGGTAACAATGTGGGATCCGTCTACAAGGCGAAGAAAACCGAGTATCGTCAGTATATGAATCGTGTGGGAGGATTCAACAGGCCTTTGAGTCCAGGTCGATAGATGCCGAGCTGCCACGGCATCTGCCTCCTTTAGCGTGGACTACATATTTGCCCCCAACGGAGGCCGTCATATTCATAATAATGGTAAAGCGTGTGTTCATTGCGATTTGCAACTTGACAGCCGTTTCTGATTCCACCTAGGTTCAGGTGAATGAATACCATTTTTTTTTGTTCTGCTCTCGAATTGTGTTTGGAATTATATCTCATCTGGTTAATGCTCTAGCCCACTTACCATTTGATGCTGAGCTAATCGCCTGCCAACACTACGTTCCATCATCGCGTGAACTCTCCAAGGAGACACCGGGGAAGCCTAAAAGATGGCCTCACCCGTGACTCACTCAAATGGCTACGAACCTTAAGGCTTGACGCGGCTTCATCCTGGACCTCCGTCGCAGCTCCCATTAAGAGGATAAGTAAAATGTGCCAAACACACCTACATTCTACCGAATTCTTCCATTAAACTTGGCCTTCAATGGTTCAGATTGCTGTGCTTAATCCGATTTCAAAGATCATTCCGAAAATACCCATCCACATAGTGAATCACGATGTTACGACCAGCTATTCGTAGTCCCGTCCTTAGGAGAACCTTTATAGTGCCGAGAGCCTCCCGATTTACAACTCCTATAGTGATAGTGAGTATAGCTTTCTCCACTCGCTACGATTCTATGGGAATCCTCTGACAAACCTCCCGTTAACCAGTATCCCAGAATTACGGACTGGGCGGCATTCTCCAGCGAGACGGGAAAGCCGCCTAGAGATCCGGGTGCCGCGTCCCCGTCTACTGGTGGCCCTTCCCAGCACAAATTGAAACTGCGGAAAGAATCACCGGGGGGAAGAAACCATCGCTACGATCACTGGAATTCTTTCTGGGAGCCAAATGCCGGAACGTGTTCAAAGAGCCCTGCCTTCCAAGATGTCCGCTGCCGTGGCCCGTTATTCAACTTGAGTAAGACCGAACTGGACGATGATCCCGAGGCGGCGAAACAACAGTGGCGCAGACTGGTACGTAATTCTAGGAGTTCTGTCCACCTAATGAGTATCAAAGTCTCCTTTTTAGGGCAGAAATCTAGTCTTAGGAGCTTGTCCCGCCCGCGAACAACGATAGATTACGCTCAAAATAGCATTTACTGATTCCGAGCGTCGCAGTGTGCGGAACTCCAGCTGAAGCAGGGGATTGCTTCCATGTTATGGAACGAGAGGGAAGTCCTCAGGGTTCAGCGCAAGTGTGCCGAAGTAACATGTGAATCACTCCGAGAACGCCTCGACTCGCTCGCTGAGACCTGCATGGAGCTAGAAGCGGAGAACATAAGGCTGCGGGGGGAAATCTACACACTATCGAGATCGCGATATCTACTGCGCCGAAATACGACGAGGACGGCTAGCGAGTTTGACACGCTCGGCAGTGAGGCCACTATCAGCGATCGGTGGACGGGCGGCGGAGAGCGTAAAGGAACATTGCATACATATATTACGCTTATTGGGCTGGGCTTCTTTCCCGTGGCCCTCTGGGATGTCGCGTTCTCGCACACGTGGCGTTTCTAGGTTCTTCTCTCGTCTTGTCCTGGCTATATTAAGTTAGGTGATCCCTACGATAAGAAAATTGTCGATGAATACAGGTAGCACATGGCGTCATGTATATTCGGAAACATGTGGACCAGGAGAGAAAACGCGAATGGGACGAATACCAACAGCAGATAAGTACTGGTGAGGAGTGAGAGCTCATAGTCCCGGGGTTGTGAAGTTGAGGTGAATGGTGTTACTGGTGTATGCCCGATAGTTGTGACGGCAGTCGCTCGAAAAAAAGGTCCCATCCGTTTTCCATGTAGGTTCAAATACCTTCGCCATAGAAAGTAGTATATATATAAATAGGGACATTGCTGCCCACTGAAGAGATATTCTGCATAACGAAACGCAACGGATTCGGAGACCCAATCCATCGTCTGGCTTTCGCGCAGCAAACTCTTCCACCTTTTACTAATTTTCAAGCTTTTTAATCACACGAAAACGCGGACGGGGTGGACGATCGCTGCGCTGTGAACACCGTCTGGGAAACATATGATTCGACAACCAAAGAGCGAGTCTGTCACGAAATCTGGGCCATGATCAAACAACTTCGGGAGATCCCTAAACCTCCGGAACTTCGGCGCCTTTGTCAGTGTAGCGCTGATGGATCCCCTAGCCACGACGTGCTTCTCCAGGACCTAGACGAATGGGCGGCAGCGCGAGACCAGGTTTCGATTGTGTGACACCATACCGTGCCTGATACGTGCTTCCGCCTTGCTGCGATATATGTAGTGGAACAGAAACGATGTTCCTCAAGCTATGTAATGCATAGCCTGCGCCAAGATTAATTTCCGAGTTTTCGCCCAGTATTGTACTGGAGAACTGTAACGCCCACAGGCTTCGCCAGTCGCTAAGATGAAGGATGGGAGTGAGAGTCTCCGGGTATGAAACCCTTTATCTCTTTGCTCTCTTGGCAGCGTTTGCTTTCGGCGATCTGGAGAGCCAAGTGATGTGATAGAAGAGAACGATCGTTAGGAAGAAAAAGACGGCGGCTGCAATAAACACATGGAGGAAAATCTTGGATTGAGGGACAACCACTGTAAACGCCAGCCAAGACGTGCGTCTTGGTTATCAACGCAGGATTTCCAACCCCAGCGTAGAGTGTAGCCACAGGGCCGATTCAAATGAAGAAGAAAAAAAGTATCAAAAGTTTGCTCAGCGCATGTCTGGGGCATTTGCTGTGTTAGTCGGGTGGCAAGAGTCCAGTCCACAGCTGAACAGGTGTAATACTTCGTAGATAGGTTTTACAATGATGTTCCCGAACAGGATGCCAACCTGAGCCACGCCGCGACCACGTCGCTTCTAGCATGAGGCTTTGCATAAGCCCATTTATTTCCATAGGTAATTCTAAACCGAGAGTAGCTATTTAGTAGCTGTTTCCCCCATTAACCGTTTTCGTTGCCTGGGACTGACTTCCTAGGAACTCAGTCAGTCCCAGGTACACTAGCGTAGGTGAATAGAGCTAACCTGTGCTGCGCCCTACTATTCTGGAATTCGCTTGGGCTCACCATTTAAAAGTAGTGCTGTATATACTTTTGAATCAAAAGTAAAGTTATTTGCGCTTTCAAAAGCGACGAGGAGTTCTTCCCCAAATTCCTTTTTCAAGTACAATAGCTGGTTCGAGCCTCCCATCAACCCTCCATTTACGAGCTTTTTTTTTTTTTTTTTTGCAGCATTTTTCACCCACCGCTTGTATCCATTTCGGCGCTTGATACAAGTAGCTGGCCTACTTATCATTCAATTCCACCAAATACCCCAACACCTGGAACCTTCATCACTGAAACTGGCCATCCATATGAAACCAAGGGTGGTTAAGTATCTCATTGGCCGTCGGCCGCCTCTTCGGGTCGTAAACGAAAATCTTAGATAATAAGTCGTAAAGTAAGGTGGCCTCAAGCTCGGCGATCTTCGGCATTGGCTCTAGAAGCCCCTCCGTCATGTCGTTGTAGCCATTAAGGTAGACATGGTCCACCTTAACGGCCCTGGGCTTCCATACTATATTCGAAAAACAGGGGGGGAATGGCTTGTGGTCATCCCCCCACATTGGGCGGTCTGGCCAGGTCCTGCCCGTTTGGATAACATCGCCATCAGGTTGATCCCATATCCGGTATACTAAATCCCTCAAGGACCGTTTGCCCTCCCATGGATCGAACGGCTTCCCTTTGTTGGGGTCCTTTGTCGGCTGTCCGTCATCGTCCCAGAGGATATCCTGCCACTCTTGAGGCAGCTCTCCCAGGGTTTGGAAAACGATCCTTATGAGCTCTCCAGGACAAGTGACCTCGTAATTCGAAAACGGGCCCTCCCCGGATCGAATTCGGAATATACAGCAGCCAAGCGCCCAGACATCGCTCGCGGGGCTGGCTGGCAAGCCGACTGCCACCTCTGGTGCTAAAAACTCAGCTGGAGTACCTATCATCTTTTCGGGCGGGGACGAAATAGCAAAACATTGGTCGAAATCAACGAGTTTCACATCGTGACCAATGATGTTTGATGTGGAAGAAAGAAAGTCAAGCGTCTTTACGATATATCGTGGTGCTTCGGGACCAGTTGGCTCGCCAGACTCAGTTTCCAGTGCCCCAGTCTCAGGTGAGCCAAATAAGTGGTATATGTCAGCTTCCTCGAGGTGACCGAAACTTGATAGGGTAAAGAGAATGTTCGCAGTAGTTACATCTAGAATATGTTAAGACAAGTTAGTGAGGGAAATAATGACGAGTGAATGGAGTTACCTCTAAGGAGGCAAATGAAGTACCTCCGTGACAGAGACCTCGTGCATGCATAGCAGCGACCGCTTTTGTTACTTGATAACTAGCCCTTCGAGCGAGCCATGGCTTAAGTCTAGAATCGAAGTTTGAAGACAGCTGAGACGCAGATGGGCCGAGAACAGGTAAAACAAGACATAGATGGCGACCATTTGGCCCTGCAATAATGAACCGTCGAAGCTCGGCAGCAAATGCTGGTCCATGAAAAAGATCCGAAGCGTCCTGGCAGATAAGAACATTTTTATTACCAGCCAATGTAAAATGTTCGGCACGAACAATTTTCAAAGCCACCCAAGTTCTCTCTCTCTCATCTCGTGCCAGCCACACGGTGGCAAAACCGCCGGCGCCTAGTTTGTGCACAATCCTATACCTCCCCTCATCATAAGTGTCGCCCAAGTGAACGGGGTGGAAGCCGCCCGGCGCATATCTCTCGACGTCTTCAGTGTCACCAACATTTGGAAGGAGAAAGCGCTCATTATCTTCCTCTTCATAGCTGTGAGACGAGGAAATGCCTGACATTCCGATAAAGTTGATGTCTAAATATGTACCGGGAGCGTGAGAGTTTGGAGTTGTGCGAATGTGGGAAAAGCTGAGAGGTTGAGAGAGGCTGAGAAGTGAGAATGCGGAAGGCGAAGGACAACGGGTTGCCTTGACCGATTATGACTCGGTTTGGATCAATAGATGCTGCCCAATTATATGATCCGTTGTGATATGGGGCATCTACATGTAGTAAAATACAGCACTGGCACTGGTCCGCTGGTTTAGTCTGTACTGGTCTTAGTCCGTACTGGTACGAGATCCCATTCGTGTAACGTTATATCCACAGGAAAGCTGGTCTCGGTAATCGTCATTAGGTGACCATATAAGATACTAGTATAAGGAGAACGATGCTGGGTGCGAAGCATCCTGATACGCTGACCAGCATGGCCAACATGGCGTTAGCGTATTGGAATTGAGACTGGTGGAAGGAAGCGAATCGTTGGAAGTGCAAGTAATGGAGATGAGTTCGGTAAAGATGTGGACCTATGGCACCCTGAATAAACCTTGTATCGCCAATTATGGTCCCGTTCAGGTCATTTAACCCATAAATAAGCTGTTTAAAGGGCACTATCACAAAGAAGATTCCTAGGGATATATTGGCGTCTTTGGAAATTTGGGGGTACGATGTTACATAAAACAGAATTGGTTTGTAGACCGTTTATTAATACCAAACCGTTTGGACAACTGTTGTGAGGACCGTTTCGAGTCGTATAAATAGTGAGCCGAGCCTGAGCAATGTGGCGATGGCGCTAAGCGCGATTTGTCTATGTCGGAAAATAGTAAAACTTAGTATGTAGGACCCTTTAGAGAGTCTAGGTAGTTTCTCTCAGCCGCCTAAACTTACCTAAGAACTACCAAAACTTCCCGATTAGGGATGCGGGGAATGGCAGCTGTGCGCAGGGGTTTATCACAATCAAAAGAGCCAGATGAGAGGCTGCATGACTAGCTCAACAGGACAGCAGTCAATAAGTTAATTATAGCTTCGCTTCTTTGTCCTCATGGCTGGCTCACTGAGATGTTAACAAGAGGTTGCATTACGAATTTCCGAGCTTAGCTAACTCCAGAAACCCACATCGAGAAAGGGATCTCTGCTCGCATCCCAAATTGAAGAGTACCTAGATACCAAGATGCCGTCATCGACGGCGACAACGCAGTCGCATGCCCGCTCACATGCGCTGCTATTGCTTCAGAAACTGCTCAATTTGCGCGACAGCGCCAGCCCGTTGACTCTGGTGCTCGACACTCTCGAGCAGAGCGGCAAACCCATCTTGCGAGAATTCATGAGCAGAGCCCAGGTCAGATAGATACCCCCCACCATACCTCACGCTCCTTTATATATATATATATATATATACACATATATATATGTACACGAAAAGACAAAAATGCGAAACCATGTGAATTGAGTGGACTAACACAAAAACAAGCAGACGCAGACATCAAAGACAAAAATAATCTACATCTCCTTCGCCACGCCCCGGAAACCACCGGGCGTCGACGTCTTCGTCCCCGCGCGAGGCAAAACCGCCGAATCCCTGCGTTCGGAGATCACCTCGCACTATCCCGCAGGCCACACCCACGGTGAGTGAGCAAGCAAGCAAGCTTAGGGAATACATTCATCTAACAACAGCCCGCAGGAAAAGCCCTCGTGATACTCGACGAGGTGAATCCCCTCGCGGGCTCTCTCCCGGCGGGCCTCGCCCTCTTCCTCTCGAGCCTGGTAACAAGTCCCTCGGTCTCGCTGGTGGCGCTCTACCACACGGACGTGCCTCTCTCCCTCGCGTCCTCCCCCGCCACGCCCTACACCCCGCACCCCCTCGCGATCCTCACGCATCTCGCCACGGCCGTCCTGCGCGCCGGCAACCTGCACCACGCCGTCGAGCGCCGGCGCGCGCGGAACCGCAGCCAGCGGGAGCCCGCGTTCGGCGTGGACGAGGGGCGGGAGGGCGTGCTGGTCGGGCTGGGGCTGCGCAACGGGACCGTCGCGGCCGTGCAGTCTCAGTCTCAGTCTCAGTCCGCTGGTCCCGGCACAGGTGCGGCGGCCCCGGGTCTCGTTCTCGAGATGGAGCTCCGACGACGGAGCGGGCGGGCCGTGGCCGAGACGTTCGTGCTCGTTCCCGGCTCGAAGGCAAAACCAACCTCGAACGCGCAGGGATTAGAACGAATAACATCGTCGTCGTCGTCGTCGAAACTCTACCTTCTCTCCGACCACCCCGTATTCCTGGATCCCGGGGCAGTGTTTGCTCAGGGGGCAGGAGGAGGAGGAGGAGGAGGAGGAGGGGAAGAAGAGCAGCCGGAATCTACCTTCAATCTGGCCTTGACGGAGAAGCAGAGGCGCGACCGGGAGGGCATCGTGTTGCCGTACTTCGACGCGCAGACGGACATTGGCGCCGGCGAGGGCGGGCGGATTCTGTACGAGATGGGACGAGAGGATGATTTCGACGACGAGGAAGACGAGATATAGGCAGATAGAAGGACGGGACGGTCACTAAGCAGTTAAAAAAAAAGAAAAAAGATGAAATAGATCCCCACCCGATGTCGATTCTTGTGATATCTAGGTAGGTAGTATCTATTGTACAGCTATTGGTGCCTGATTGATTTGGTGTAAACGTTGCACTCGTTTGTGTGCATGCTTGGGTCCAGAGCGCTAGTCTCTTATTTCGTTCACTTCGGAGGAGCGATGTGCTTCGGATCCCGTCTATTGATCCCCAATTCTTCCATTTGGTCTTCCGGCGGAGCTGCACGGTTTTTTTCTGAGTCACTGTGCCACATATCATTACTCATCCACCTGCATTCCATCGCCGCCAGCCTCAGCATCATCGGCTATACTATTAATCCAATCCTTCGTCTCAGCACCGTCGTGGACCTTGAAGGCCTCCAGAGGCCGCTTGCCAGGCTCCTTCGGCCCCACAACACCCACACTTGTATTATCTACCGTAAGCTCGCGGTCCTGGACGAGCGTCTCCTTGAGGGCCCTCAGACCATGACGGACGAGCTCGTCGCGGCCGCAGTCGGCGAATTTATCCAGGTTTTTCTCGAGGTATGTGCGCGCCATCTGTGAGCGGGCGCCGATGGCACACGCTAGCATCTCCTGTGTCAACCCAGAGGGCTGGAACTCGAAGAGGTGTGGGCCGCTGTCGTCCACGCCCGCCACGAGCAGCCCGACACCATACGGCCGCTTGCCGTAGTGCTGTGTGTTCAACTGGGCTTTGTCGCCGATGAGCGACACCAGTGTCTCGAGGGGCATGGCGCGGTCGTACGTCAGTCGCTGGGAGAGGCATTGCTGCTTCATGAAGTTGGAAAGAACGCGGGCATCGGACGTTAGACCGGCAATTGCGAGGCCGACATGTTCGTCCACTGCAAATAGCTTCTTCTGGTAGGAGGACAATTCTTCGGCGTTTCTCTAAAGGCATGGGAGGTGTACGTTAGCTAGGAGGCCCCTGGCTTCAGACGTTGATTTTGAAATATGATATGGGCCTCGTACCTTGATAGCGACGAGCACGGCATGTGTTTTGCTCACTATACCAACCACTACTGAACCCTGCTTCACGGCCTCGGCGGCATATTCGACCTGGAATATTCTTCCTTGCGGAGAGCTGGGAGCTATCAGTATAAGTGCCGGCGCCTTGACTTGGACGGGAGTTTACAATGTGACGGAGTCGTTATCGTAATTGTTCCGGAACATGGTGGCAGACGCTGTTTGTCGAGTTGGGGGTGTCAGGGGCGCTTTGTAGGCGAAGGAGACGTCGGCGTGCAGTTGTTCGTGGTTTGGTAGAATGAAGTTGATGAGACAGACACAAGGCTAGAGCTATGCCGACGAAGGACAATCGCAAGGCAGCTCCAAGCTTCGTTGCTCTCACATAACAGGCTTAGCGTCATGCGGGTCCAGGTGGGATGGGTACATAGTACTGTCCTGGTTCCCGGTTTTAGGCTGCCAGATCTTCTCCCCACTCACCAGCCACACAGTTGGGGGGCCCGACGCATGATTGTGGCTCAAGCTCCCATCAGCGCCCATCCCAAGCCTTCTCGGCTTATTGCATCACGGCAGGCTGACGACAACACCCTGCAACCACGAACAATCAACTCACCCTCCCTATAACCCTGTCGCAAACCGCCTTCCTCTCATTCGACAGGTTTGTCTTGAATCTCGATCGGCCCCCAGTCCGTACAGAGTAGCCGACAACACTCTGCCTGCCATCAAGCGCCAGCCGACCTCACTCATCATCCTGCTCAACCAAGCCGCGACCAAACCTCCGCGCGCCGCCGAACAGCCCACCCGGTATCCATAAGTATACATCTTCCGTCCTCGGCTCCTCGGCTCCCGAGTCTCAGATCTCAGATATATAAAAACCGCCGCTCCGCCCACGCCACGATGTCGTCCGCGGGGCTCAAGACCATAATCGCGCTATCGTTCGTGCTGGCCGTCGGCTTCCTGCTGGTGATCCTGTCGTGCGCGCTATTCAAGGAGTACTACCCGTTGCTAGTCGTGGGCACCTATGTGCTGGCGCCGCTACCAAACTGGATCTGTGGTCGCTGCGCTAACCCGGACGATTTCGTCGAGAGTTCCGGAAATGCCGTCCTCGACCTCGGCCGCTTCTGCACTGGTTTCTTGGTCATCATGGGAATTGGTACGTATTCTATCATCATCGTCACATCGCGTCCTCTCTCGGGCTTTTTGGGGGAGGGGGGTGGGTGTCGGACTGTATCGATATCTTCAGCTCTGCCGGAGAGCTCAGGGAAAGGAAGGCGGTGGACAGACGACTTGTGGTGTGACAGGCTGGAGAAGGAGAGGGGGGGGTTAGCCTATTTGGTGACTACAAGGGGCACTCACTCGCAACTGGCTTGGATGAAATATTTACTAACACTTGCTCTGTTACAGCTCTACCCGTCGTCCTCGCGCACTCTAATATAATCGAAGTGCCGGCAATGATCATGTGCATCGTTGGGGGCTTGCTGATCTACGGGACCATCATCAGCTTCGGCATGTCATTCCAAGATGATCAAGAATTTTAATAATCCACGCATATGAACTTATTCGTCTGGAAGCGGGAAAACTACAATGGAATTACGTTGTCTTGGAGGATCGGGCTTGAGGGAAGGATGGGCTCAGGGGGTATGGAGTCGAGGCCGGCAGTTTGTTGCGTTACCATGTACCATATCTTGCATGCGATGGGAATTCACACCAAGCGGACGCGATTTCGAATTTAATAGGCATAACTTTCTCTCTTGTTCCCCCCTGTTCCACTGCATTGACTGCTTGACTTTAGTATGTCGGGTAGATGGGCGGCATTCTGACCAAACCAGAAACGGGTTTCTTGCTTGTCTTCACACTTTCATATATCTACCTAGGGTTCTTCCTATAACACTGAGGTTTTACCATATATATATTGGAGGTAACCTCCAGTACAAATAACCTGCACATCATAGATTAGGACAGCCTGCATGAGAGGGTTATAGGTAGTGTCTGAACTCCATAGTCTGCTTTTCAGCATCCTGTCTTAATTTTCCGCCAAGCCCCAGGTCGGTCATCTAAGGTCGCGGAATTTCACACACTAGAGAAACAACGCTAAAAACCCGCGAGAATCGAAATCTTAACCATGCTGTATTTTAGCAACACCCATGAAAGTGCAAAGCCAGTCCATATTATGTGCTAGCCATAGAGCCCTAAACGCTGTATCGCTTTTAATGTTTAGTTCTCCTCAAATATAGGACCCGCGTTCCCTATGTATTTTTTTCAGGCAGGTAGCCAACCTCGTAATTCAGCCTGAATAAGAATATGCATCAAAATGTTTAGCTCGTAGCATATAAATCGACCAAGACTTGCAACTAAGTAGCAAAGCCATCGGCATGTTTATGTGCCACTTTTCTGGGGACGATTTCGACGTTCTTACTCAAAAGTTTTCTAAGCTCAGGGCTGATAGTTTTTTTATTCGGTTGCTCCGGAGTTTTCCCATTTTCTTGTTGAGATGGAGAACTAGAGCTAGACTGTGCAGGTGTTTGACTTGGTTTCGGGCGCATTCGTGGCGCTGGAAAGTTTTGCTTCTTGTCGATAGCTTCGATGAGCCGTTGGAATCGGCGGAACAAATACTCGGCACGGACCAAGGTAGATTCAAGATCAATGGTTTCGGAGAGTTCGTTCACTAGTAAAACGTAAGCGATGGATATCTTGCTATGACGAATGAAATGAGAGGGCTGGAACATACTATACTTGAGTACCTCATCAAAATGTTGTAGATGAGTCATAATTACATCACGGTGTTTGTCGAGAATTGCCAGGGCAATGAAAAGGTGAAAACTGCTGCTCAGGTAATCGGTCCAAAGGACCTCCCACAGGTGTAGGGTGTCCATCCACTTAAACTCTCGCTTGTACCACACTAGAAGCATACGGAAGAAAAAGAAGAAATTTGTGCTGTCGGCTTTTTGAAGATGAGCATACAGTTTCGGATCCATAAACTGTACCAGATGATCGAGGGTGAGAAGTTGGTTTCGCATGCCAGACTGATCTCGAAGAAAATTCCTTTCCATGCGATCCATGAAATGTTGAAAACCCCAGAAAGCAATAGCATCATCCTGCATGACTGCATATATCGGTGCAAGCAGATCAGACATACCCTGGACATAGCCTAGATCTTTGTTATACTCGTTGTATGTGAGGAGCATGTCTTTCAACTGCTCCATGTGGACATTGGTCCCCACGGAAGCGAAGGGAGAATTTGGGTCCGGATGAGGGGTGTCTTCGCCGGCAAATATGGGCACCATGCGGTCAGTTCGATGCACGTCTTTCTCTAGAAATAGCAGCAGTAGTAGTAAGTATACTGATATGTTAGGGCATGGAGCAAGCCACGATTGAAACGTACCAATTCTTCCTCTCTGTTCCCTCCACCATTCTCCTTCTTCACCTTCACCACCGAGGTCAACAAGCCTCTCCCACCACGATGCCTTGAGTTTCACGTATTCGTCTCTTAATGATGCTAGCTGGGCTCTCCGTTCCTCGTACGTGCTATACCAGTCATAGACTCCCAGTAGAAAGAGCCAAGCCTCTTTGCGGACCCCATCATCTGGATCTAAGCCCCCGTGAAATATGCGCTCCTTGACTTCATCGATCGTCATTGAAAGTCTGCCTGTATGCTCATCGAAGAAGTTATTCCATTCCTTAAGAGTCACGCGAATCCTCCTGTCTTCAAGAGACATGGAACTCGTTTCCAGCAACTCAAACTCACCCACATCTGTGTCCTCCAAGTCCATGACATCCCTTGCAGTCCATATCCTCTGTGTCCGCTCTCTCTCGCTTTGTTCTGCAATTCCCATAGCCCATCGTGCGAGATATATCCTAGCGCTGTCAAATTCACTCTGGATGTTCTGGACCTCAGGATTCCCCATCAATCTTCGAACCTGCGGAGGTATTTTCGGATTATCCATAATCTCTTGCGCTGTCTTCCGAGTAAACGTCGTGACTTTACTAAACTTCTCCATGATGTTCCAGCCAGTTTCCTTGACGAACTTCATCACTGGATCCATGCCACCGTCGTGCGTCTGTCCGCTTGGCCCTGCAGGTGAAGCTCCCGCGGCTCCCTGGACCGACATGCCACGTGAACTATCGCGCCGACCAACCTGGGTCAGGGTACTAGAATTCACCTTCCCACCGAACCCTTCAACATCTTCCTTGCTCGGTTCGACTAGGTAGATGTTTGGCTCCGCCCCGCTCCTCTCGATACGAGCATAACGCCTCAGCCAACGCAGTACCTCGTCCCCTCCCCAAAATACCTGGCCATTTTCGCCGAAGGGGTCGAAGCTCTCTCTCGCTAGCTTTTTCTTTTGTAATATGGTGGACTGACATTCACTGTCGTGGAAGAAGAGTGCAGGGAAGCTATCTCCGGCCCTTGTATTTATCACAACAGAGCCAAACCACCATCCCAGGCTGGGTGGCCGTACGAGGAGAGAGTATATGGCGCTGACAGGTATAGCAAATGCATAGTGGCCGACCGAACCACGGTGAGTCGTAACGGTCGGAGGCGATGGCACTAGAAAGGTCTGTTTGGGGGGAGAGTCACCGTCGGTCAGGTCGACTTTGACATAGATGCTAGCAGCGTCGCCCAGAGAAGACTCAGGCAGCCAAGCTAGTAGGAGGTCCGATGATGCCGGCGAGCGGGAGGTGTGTGACGAAGAAGAAGTCGGTCGCTCGTCGGAGACACCTTTCTGCTGCAATAGAGCGACGTAACCGGGAATGTTGTCTTTGGCCGACGGTGTCGGGTGGATATACACCTTGCTCTTGGAGTACAACAACTTGACTCCGCGGCCTGTCTCGGTGTGGGTGATGGTATTGTATTCGCCCTCTTCGTCGTCGCTCATGGCGTAAAAGCTGCCTGTTGGAGAGCCAGCTCGCCCTCGCGGCGGATCTGATGTCATCGCGGGGTAGAGCGGTTATGATTACGCTGAGGTTTAGAGAGAGCTCGCAGGACGACGCTATCTGACGGAAGGGCGTGTAGCGGCGAGAGGTGAGGTTCGGAGGACCTTTTCCTATTTGGCGCTCGGTAGGTCAGGTGAGGCTAGAAAGCATGTGAGCAGGAAGCCGTATAGGTTCGGGTGAGCAACTCTTTTTATTCAAGATAGAGCGCGCTCAAAGCCCCGCAACTACCCAGGTTTAGGTAGCTGTAGTGGGCTGCCTGGGGCTTGTAGGGGTCAATACCTACCTAGGTACGTACTAGTCCTAGGTTAGGTAGCTTAGGGGCATTGGTGTGTAGGGATAGCGCGTCCCATCAGCTCATCCATGTCGAAGTACACATGCGGGTGTCATGTGGCGGGCAGTAAAACTCCATGCCCGAGCATTCGCCATTTGTACAAATGGGTCTTTTAATCCACAGTCCCGGAAAGACGCGCAATCTAGACTAGGCAACACTCAAAACCAATGACGATTATCATAGCTTCGTAAATACATGTTCCCGTATTAGCATTGGCCTTGGTATTAGGTAGCTGTGGGGAGTTTCCTAGACACAGCACAAGCATCCTGAAAACCAGTAAGCCAACTGTCGGAGCAAATACCTCAGCCGAAGTCGCTGAGAAGCGCGCCATTTACTGCTGTTGGCAAACGAACATTGAAGCACTGGGTTGTCCGAATATAATCCTGAAGACCCATCCATGTCTAGCACTGCCACCCCAAGTTCGTTTAAACCCAGTAGAGAGAGTCGGTTAGGAGAATCTCATGCGTCTCAACTTGCTAATCAATGAATTGCAACGCATCCTGAGAAGTCAGCCGGCTCCTCAGTGCCATGACGTCGATGTCCAAAGTATCACCGCATCCGTGGGCCACTAGGAAGACCAACAGGTCGTCTGCCTCCAGGTCGCCCTCCCCCTCCAGAATTTGAAGGGTCGGGCTCATTATTTGACCAAGGAGAGTTCGAACCCATATAAGGTTTATCACCTCCACTTCCGCCTCGGCTCGACCCAGCATCGTACATGCCGCCAGGCGCAAACCTATCCTCGTAATCGCCTGAGCCATTTCCTCTTCCCCTTGGTGGTGGTGGGTTGAAGGGGCCACCAGCTGCCGGGCTTGCTGTTCTAGAGCCTCCAAATAAGCGTTGTTTCAGTCGGTCTTGCGCCGAGCCTCCACTCGAGCCTCCTGGTGGTGTTGGAGCACTACTAAAACTCCCTTGGGTCTGGTAGCTCCCAACCCGTTGCGACGGTAACGGCCGTGCTTGTGCATCATCTCGCCCATTACCTGCCATAGGGTCTGAGTTGCGAAATGGACTGTCCCTAGCGTCGCTATTTCGCATGGGAGGTACCCCTCTACCTCTCCGTAGACTCTGTGCTTCTTGCGGTTGCGACACAGGACTGTTATCCCATAGTGAGCTCAGACTGCCACCTGGTTGTTGTTGGCCAAGTCCCCCATATCGTGAGCCTACTTGCGACGGTTGCGAGTAGACGGCGGTGGCAGGTGGCGGTGCCTTGGGGTCTGGCGGTAGCCATCCGGGGAACGGTCTGCCCTTCTCGGTGTAGTACGAACGGAGCACTCTGCAAACATGCGTATCGTCTTCGGTATCGCCATCAGCTTCGCCGCCGAAATACGATCGCTGGAGATTGGATATTTTAGACGTAGTAGCACCGACGATGTTGCTGTACCAGCCAGACATGGTGCCGCTGATGGCTAGGTATCAACGCAACCGTTCGCAAGAACCTGGTTTTCAAGAAGTCGATCACGGGTTGGGTAGGTGCGTAGAAATTAAAGTTATGTCTAACTGATAGTATGGTTGAGAAACCGTGACTCGGATGGTTTGGGAGATGAGAAGCTTGGCCAGGGGAGGAGTCTGGTAACTCGGTGAGAGGGACATTGGTGTTTTGTGTTTTGTGGGGTTTCGTGTGTTTTGCGTTTTGTCTCAGGTGAGGTAAAGGCTAAAGGCTGCAAGTGTGCCAGCGGAGTTGGTAGGTAGTACACTAGTTGGAGCCCAATGATACCTAGTAGCATTAAAGTGTACCTACAGGTACCATACCGATACCTCATTTCAGCCCCAGTAATTTGAAGATGTGGGGTATATGCCTCCCCTACCTACCGCTTCTGGTAGATACTTAACCTATAGGTATAGTCTGATGGATTAATTTAGGTTAAAACAATGTGTAAGTAGGTATCTCACCTAAGGAGGATTCACACTCCCTAAGTCAAGTCGGGATGATGTAGGTTAGCAAGTCGCACATATATTAGAATTACATTGATACCACGACAAATATCTCGATTGCTTCATCAGTCTTCTATTTTTAGGGGGTACGAGATAAATGCTGTTGTGTAGCAAGTAAAGTGCATGTTCCCAGCTCTAAGCTGTCCGAGTATGTGCCCAAGGGGTATCAAGAAGAACCTGACCGTGCCTGCCATGAAGTTCTCAAACAGAACGTTAGAAAGCAAGCTCAGGCCTCTGGTGTTCAACCTCGTGCTCATGCTCAATCTCCAGTCTTCGCCGAGGCATTTTCTTCGGCGTGGTTCGAGCAGTTCGAGCCCTCTTCCTCTTGTCACCTGTGGCCAGTGTTTTCTTCTTCGCCGATTCATCCTCACTCTCGTCGTCGCTCTCGCCCGTCTCGGACTCTTCCTCTCCGGATTCATCACTTCCTAGCCAGTCTTGGAGATCATCCAGATCATCTTCGCTTTCTTCAAAATCGGAAACGTACTCCACTGCGCCGTCTTCCTCTTCATCTTCCATCTCGTATTCCTCTTCTCTTTCATCCTCTTCCTCGTCTTCGATTCCAGTGTCAAGATCTTTGTCTCTAGTCGCTTCTCCTTCGCGCTCCATAGCATTCAGAACCTTCTTCCATATCTGCTCGCTAACATTCAAAGGTTGGTCTCCGTAGGCGCCTTCGCGTAGGCGCCCAAGCAGCTCCCTCTCAATGGCACGTTCAAGCTTGGCCGCAGCTTCTGCCTTTCTTTCTCTGGTATCCTCACGTCTACGGACCTTCGGAGCTAACTTGGGAACAAGCTTCTCACCAAGTCTAGCCTCTTCTTTAGCTAGTCGTCTCATGCGGATGCTGACTTGTTGCAGCCGAGTAAGGCGCTGCTTAGCTCTATTAAAACGTCAGTGACGATAACCATCAAGGCAACGGGAGTCTTTGCCCCCCTTTCAGAGGTGAGAATCTGCCCGAAAATGGGTTTGTTTTGATAAGAGGTAGCCTCTGAGAGAGAAGGGGGAGGGGGCGTCACTGGGAAGAAGGACGTAGAGTATATACCTATGGATCATATACTGTGGCCAGTATTTCAGATGCTCCTCGATTTGCGCGAGAGCTTGTTGATAATTTTGTGAAAGTTTGATTTTCTGCCATAGCTTCGAGGGCAGATGTCTGCAGGATTTAGAATCAGCCTCTAGAAAGAAAAAAGTACACTGGTTTCAAAACAGATAGAGCTCTTTAAATATTAGGTGCAAATCGAAAGAGATTCTTCCGCGTAACGAGGCAAAAGGGGCAGATATGGCTTTAGGTGTTACTCACGCCCTCTCCGGAGTCTTAATGTACAAGTAATTGATCGCCTTCACGGGATCTGGATGTGGGCGTATCGTGGCATAACGACTGCTCGAGATTTAGCGGTTATCCTTGCTTTCTACAAGGATCGATAGACGAAGACGTATGCTGCTTGGGGAAGACGAAGGAGACTCTACCTGTTGGCAAGGGGGCAGCTGGTTCTGCTGCAGAATCCAGAGATATTCATTCTACCGTAGTCAGATGGTGCGCTATCATGGCGACTCTAGTCAAGGGAGCTCACTCATTTCGACAGAACGTTCTCTCACGGGTCGCTTTGACCTTGTAAGAGCAGAACTGCTTATCACTAGAGTCGGGGTCAGCAAATGTTTACTCAAAATAAAGGAGCTCCTGCTCATAGTCGGTCACGTATTTATAAAGAAGCCTGTGCGCCACAAATCAAGAAGGGGAGAGAGGTCAGTATCATGAGAGTATGCAACTTACATGACTTGCCAAATAATTTCGTCGCTCATCGTGACGACGGGGTTGGCGAAATTGACGAAAGCTGAAAACTAGGTGGCGGATGATGAACCATGCGGCGACCGATGCGCAACAGGCAAGATAAGGACTTCGTATCTTTTGCAGGTCTGTTTCCGAACTAGCACGGTTACTAAAGAGATCCGGAGCTAAGACCAAGTGCACCTCGGGGAGAAGAGCAATGGCGGGAATACCAATTAATGCTTTGAGATATCATATGTAGGTTTGAGCCAGATCAACCTGGAGAAAAAAAATTAGCCTGGATGCACCAAAAGGGTCCCGGCCCCACAGACCAGGCGAGCCACTGTATTAATTGGACAGCCACTGGAATCCCTGGGTCCTTGCCGTTCCAGCCCAGCCAATCAAATACAACGTTGTACTCGGCTGCTTCCATTCCTCGGGCCCTGTATCCTCTCTCTTACCTCATCAGCCTTGTTTGATATCGTTTTATACCCATCTTAGCCTATCCCTTATTTCTTTACCTGCTTTCATCACGATCTTTGCGGCATTGAAAACCCCCAATCTATGCATCGTATAGCAACTAGACGTGTGCTCGCCCAAACACTGTGTCTAAGTCGCCGGAGGGCCGCCACAGAAAAAGCATGGAGTTTTATCGTACCTCCATTATATAGGCCCCTTGGCCCATTTCCAACTTGTCGGAAATGGTCTACGTTCTGTACGCCGCCGCAGGTTACATCTACATACGGATCCTATCATGACACAATATACGCCCTATCGTCAGCCGATGGCAAAGCCGGCATAGCTGTGATTCGTATTTCTGGCCCTTCCTGTATACAAGTAAGCAACGATTGGCCCTGTCTAGCAACTAGGCGGCTGAAACTGCTCTCGAGATTTATCACGGACTGTGCCCCAATAAGAAGGCGCCTATACCTCGCTATGCCACTGTAAGGACGCTATTTCTTCCCGGCACACAAGGATCCGAGATTCTTGATTCCGCTGCCCTGGTTCTGTATTTCCCGGGGCCGCAAACTGTCACGGGCGAAGATGTGTTAGAGTTTCATGTGCACGGAGGCAGTGCTACTGTCAAGGCTGTCTTGTCAGCAATACCAAGGTGCACTGGCGACGGGCATATTCGTTATGCGGAACCCGGGGAATTCACGAAACGAGCGTTCATGAATGACAGGCTCGACCTAGCTCAAGTTGAGGCGTTGAGCGAAACGCTTGCGGCTGAAACGGAGCAACAACGACGCGCGGCTGTTCGAGGCAGCTCGGGATCCTTAGGCCGCACGTATGAAGATTGGCGCCGCAAATTATTGGAAGCGCGAGCCGAGATGGAAGCACTCATTGATTTCCAGGAAGATCAGCACTTTGATGAATCGCCCGCTTCCCTTGTCGCTGGTGTGAGCCAGCGGGTCAACGATATTCTCACAGGCATCAAAATCCATGAGATGGCTGGCCAACGGACTGAACTTCTCCGTAAGGGCATCCAAGTAGCGCTCTTGGGTCCACCAAACGCAGGCAAAAGCTCATTTATGAATCAAGTTGTTGGCCGAGAAGCCTCAATTGTCTCAGGGGAGTCTGGCACCACGCGTGATATTATCGAGGCTAATCTGGACATTCGAGGCTATCTGTGCACCTTCGCTGACACCGCCGGGTTCAGAACGGCCACCACGAGCGGCGCCGTCGATGACGCCACTCGCTCCGAGATAAGCATTGGGGCTGTCGAGGAGGAAGGAATCCGGCGCGCAAGGACTAGGGCAGCACAAGCTGATGTCATCATCGTTCTCGCCTCTGTGGAGGCGAGCACGGTAGGTGGCGGGGGCTACGAGATCCGCTATGACATTGAGACGCTAAAACTCGCAGCCGCCTGTCAACAGCATCTGGTGCTAGTGAACAAGATTGACGCGGTTCCCGAAGCGGATCTTGGCCCGCTCATCCGCGGTTTTCGGGAGGAAGTGCTGAAAAAGATACCCGGCTTGGAAGATATCGTCCCCACACTCATCTCGTGCAAAGAGGCGCGAAATCAAAGTTCTGACCAGCAAGATCCCGGCGGAATACGCCTCGTGGCGGATCGATTAATCTCGGCGTTCCAAAATATGACTTCGCTGCCTACGAGTTTACAAGACCTCCATGGTGTCACGGAGCGCCAGAGACAGCTTCTCGTGCAATGCCGAAATAGCCTGGAGGAATACGTCGAGGTTACGGAGGATGTGGATGAGGCAGATGGCGTGGCTGCCCGCGACATCGACCTTACTATGGCTGCTGAACACCTTCGCTACGCAGCTAGTTGTCTCGGGCGAATTACAGGTCGTGGTGAGGCTGGTGATGTTGAGGAGATCCTTGGCGTTATCTTCGAGAAGTAGGTTGTTCTTCCTTCTAGCTCGCGTCTGCATGTCTAACGAAGATCTAGGTTCTGTGTAGGCAAATAAATCGATTCAACCCAAATGTGTAAATAACTGTACAATATGCTCCGATGCCCTGGTAGTAAACTCCCCGGTGACCCAAGCCCAACCAATGTCTATACCCAATGCAATGCTAATCATACAAGTTGTTCCGTTGCCGGCGCAAATCTTATTCTATAATGAATCCCCGATAATCGTACAGTCGTACTCGTACAGCCGTCGTAAATGCTCGAGTTTTGTTCCAGCGCCCAGGCGATGCAGACACAAAGGGAATCGAAGTGAAGGTGTGGTGTTGGTATCAATGTGAATAAAGAAATTGAGTGATGAGAGCCGGTTCCTCTCCGGAAGGAGCCGACTTCTCATCCAGCCGCCGCGGGATCTTAGTTGTATCCGCTGCGGCCCTTGTCGCTTTCGTCATCACCATCCTTGTTGTAGCCACTGCGACCAAAGCAGCGCTTGCCATCCTCGTTGTCACCGTCTTTGTTGTAACCACTTCGGCCGAAGCTCAGGGTCTCAGGGCAAGAAGAGAGAGAGAAGGCAGCCATTGCGATTGTTTAAGATGTGGTAGATCGTTGGTATATGTAGGATTGTATTGTAAAAGGATTGGTGGTAAGTGTATATTCTCGACGAGCGCAAATAAGATGTTGGTAGTGAAGAGATGAGGAAGTTGAAGTGATTTGTAGTGTGGTTGGTTGTCTTGTTGTTGTAGTGGTGGTGGTGGTAGTAGTAGTAGTAGTAGTAGTAGTAGTAGAGTAGTAGTTGTTGTTGTTGATGGTGATGATAACGGCTCTCAAGGTCCGGATGCCTCCCGGACTTATATATCTGGTCGTCATAAGCTCTGCTACATCGAATCAAGATCCATGTCCCTGAGTCCCGTACGCTGTCCAGAGGGATGGGTCGGCAACGGGAGGCTAGGCCCCTGAGCGAAGAACGATGACATCTTGCTGCGGTTGCGCCAAGTGCTGTGGATACCACCAGCCATCAGCCTCGACGACTTCAGTCAACCTAGTAGAACCGAGTAGGATCGCAACCCAGACGCTCAGGCGCCCACGGCATCTTGCCGAAGAGTGCTAGGGTGTATCCGAGGACACCAAGGTATGTGTGCTGTGGGCACTGCACGGGTGAGGCAACAAGGCCGTCAGCGAAATTTCCAAACTAAGCATACGTCGTGTTCGTCATGGGGGGGGTTTAGCTTCAATCCAAATTTGGTAATAAGCAAGAGACGATACGGTAGTGCCGCAAACAGATATAGTGTCTGTCGACGAGATTAGACTGCACTAGGTATTGGAGGCGTGGGAGAAGAACAAATGGAAGGGCGTGCAAGTATCTACATGACCCCTGTCGGTTTTCGAACAGAATCTGCAGCAAGTTTACCACCGAGATGCATGGAATCATTATGGAAGACGCAGAGAACTTCGAGTGCAGGGTTCCGGTATGCTCATTCCGTGCCAATTGTGCCTCTTGACAGCGTGGAGCACTGGAGCATAGGTAGTAGTCAGTCCTATTTTGGGGGGCCACAAGAGGCGACACACTGCACCCTCACGTGTAGTGCTCCATATTAGTAGGGCTTAGCGAAAGACATACTGCGCGCTGAATCACTGTACCTTACTTTAGTGACCTGCTAGTGTATACTGCCGACCGTCATCACTGGCCTGCGATACTCTCCAGACCTATTCTCGACACACTGCATTAGGTACCTACATACACGTTGAGGTGGTGCAAGGGTGGGTCTAGGATACCAACTAACCGCAATCGTCCATACTGCACTGCCCTCTGGCCACGATGACTGACCGAGACAATTACTCATCGTGAGAAAGTATGATACTGGCCATGTCAACGTAAGAAACAAAGGTTGCCATCGGCTACCGCCTCGCTGTAACTACTTATGCAGATCCATCTTCAAGACTTACTGCCTTAGGTACTGAACATAGGTCGACAGAAGCATCCACCAAATTCCCGACGACCTGAGAAGTGCTGTAGCGCATACAAGGACCCCGACAACAACATTACAAGAGTGTACAGTAACTGTACTACGTAGCATGACCCACCCTTATTTGACTTCGCCGATGACTCGGTAGACTCGCTCGGATTTAGGTCAATCAGAAATAAATACGGTAGTGGTCTACACGGTAGTCTACCTCGTAGGAAATAGTAATAAAACAACTCCACCCCGGACTTTTCATTCGTCCAATCTTGTTCCCCAAGCTGACGCATCTCTTCGATCCCTCTTGGCAGTGATTGGAATACCAGTACCTGGTGTACACTAACACCACAGTCCCCAGTCGGGTTACCGTTTTACGAGATACCCTCCGACTACATGTAGGTACCTACGTCGGTAGGTACATAGCTTGGATGTATACTCGATGCACAAAACGTCCGATACCCTGTGTTCGCCGATGTAACCCATTATACATACACTATGCATCTCTTCAGAATGTACCGCTTCGACGGGTCGGTTACGTTTCACAACCCTAGAAGGGAGAATGGGCTTGCTTGACCTCGACTCGGACTCGCATAGGCACGAAAACGAAAACCTCCCACTGTCGTCGACGCCGCATTGTGTTAGGTATGTATACACGCATGTATGTGTCCATGTATGTATGTGTATGTGTGTACAGCACTGAGGTACCGATCCGACACTCGAAATAGCCTGTCTCTCCCACCCGGTCGTGTGCATCTTGTGTACCAAGGCCAAGGATCCGCATCTCCAAGGCACCAACCATCTTAACGGGCCGGTTACTATTTTATCTGTGCGAATCACTGCCGCCATTCGCACGTCTCTGACCACGGTGCAATTTGATCGACTTGTTTCAAACCCCCATACCAAGCTCCGCCCAAGCCCTTCAGTCCAAGCCAGAGCCAGGACTGAGGTCTCCAGAGTGAGTGAATTGTAATCATGCGTGCGAGTGCGAATCGACCAGCACACCGGGACCAACCCGGTCTCCAGTCGCCATCCACCTCGATGGCGCGGCCCCGATCCCCCTTCGTCATTTGGGCAATGAGTCACCCACGCAGCAAGCGAAATAGTGCGTTGGATTCCACCACCAATCCCGCTAAATCCGACGCGGTGGGTATGCAGATTCCGAGTTTGCGGGCGCGGTGCAGAAGCCACACGGCCAGGCTAGAAAACATCTGCATAACTGCCGCTGTTCAGGTGATGAGTGTGCTCTGCATGGAAGGCGATGATGCCATTGCCGGTCATAGCAAGACATCATGTTTCGAGTCATCAGCTGTCAACGCGGTGTCACTGTCTGGCTGCGACTGAGCACGTCCTGCAGCCCAGGAACATCACGTCGCAGATGCTTGAGATCTTGCAGGCGAAGGTACTCGGCAGCGGTCGCACTGCAGTACCGCCGATGCGCAGCCACCCTGCCACGACCAATGCCATTGTGATTCTGGCACCTCGACGCTTCATCGGTGCAGGGCTGCCACGAGCTGTCGATCAACCTCCCCACCCGACTCCTGCGGTTTCCATGTCCAGGACCATGTTCATCATCAAAATGGGGTCCGTAAGCGCTACTTGGCCGCCTTGGCTAAGTATCTAAGACCGTTAAAACGTCAAAACGGCCTGCACTATTTTTGTAATTTTGTATTCCCCGGCTCGTACCGCAGAATTTAGAGCCAATGGCTTGCCGGTCTGCTAGTGTGGCACCGGCACCGCCCGTCGGCCTTATGACTGCAACTAACTATACGGTCCAAGGCTCTAGTGTGTCTGGTGTGTGTGTGTGTGTGTCTACAATTAGCTGGGCATTTTCAAGCTTACACTACCTACATCAAAAAGTTGGGACCGTCATTTCAACGTAACCAACCCCCAGTGTTTCGGTCGTTAGTTCTGTCTACCGTGTATAACCTGCTCTACCCTGGCCCGGCGTGGGGGAACTTAAAAATTTAAGAATGCGACCCTGATTACCAACTCTGAGGTGAGAAGTCGGACCCTGCAACCAGCCTGCCGACAAAAAGGCGGGCGTTCGTGACGAAAGCTTCTTTCGTTAAGTCTATATCTAGTGCTCGCGAACGTAAGCAGCCTCGCAGATACAGATTAGTATACTGACTAGTTTTTCGGCGTCTCCAATTCGTTACAGTATTATAGAGAGCAGCTTTCTAGCTTTCAATGCCGTCTCTCAATTTGAAATCGCAAGGATCGATCAACAACGTGTGAATCGTTAACAACTTGACACTACGAAACGATCGGTGTGTTAGCAACCTCAATTTCAAGCTTTGTAATATCACGACGCTGTTTTCTCTTCTATTCCAATAAGTTTCCTCTTGGAAGCTCGATTTGGTTCGTTTCCTTCCTCCACGCTGATCGTCATGTCTAACTCGTACGTTTACACAGATTATCTTACAAATTTATTTTTCTCATCAATCTCCTACCAGTTCACTAGCCCAGCGGGAATGACCGATGCTGCACGACTTGCTCTCAACTTTGCATACGGTGCAATAGGCGAGGGCAATATCACGACATGCGTGATTATCGATTAGGTAGGTCCCCTAGTCTATTGGGCTTCGCTACCATGGATTTCGCATGAAAATTCCTGGCTGGGATCTCGAAGGATGCTTGAAATAACGACTCAACAACCCTTGCTCAAACTCCCTTGAGTAGGTAGCATTCTCTGTGGAGTCATCACAAAGTTCCCAACCCCTCCTGATACTCACCGTGTCTCCAACTCTGCCAAATTCCGGAGAAAAGCCGTTTTCATATGGAGAAGGTGTACTTTAGGATTCATCTAGTTGAGAAGTAGTGGGAATCTAGCGTAGCAACGGCTATCCTAACCGGTGGGTTATGAGTTATATTCAACAACTGTGGAGAAGAGATATCTATTCGACACGCGGAGATATAATGATACCTAACCAATATCTAGAGATAACAAAAATCCAAGTCAGTAACGCTATGATTGCTTGAACTCGAAAATCCTGGTTCACTAAGCTAGGAGAGGCTTAATTCATCAATATTTACATGCATATTCTATTCTTGTCTATGCTATCTACCTATTACCATATAAATATAGAATCAGCATGGTAACTATCATTCTAACCTTTTACTTCAAGATAACACAAGGCTTTTTTTTGTGTGTGCATGCGTGTTTGTATCTGTCTCAGAGTCCTCGTCCTTCCCAGACCGAAGAGAGGAGCCACGTTGAAACGAGACATGTCATTGCCCCAAAGGTTCTTATATTTTTTATATTTGTTATTTGTTTGTTTGTGGCTCCTACACCTCAGCCCGAAACAGTACAACGTAATCGATCCATATCTATCTATCTATCTATCTATCTATCTATTTATCTATGTACGCCGTGACGGGAGGGGGGGGCAGGAAAGGGGGGGGATCTTCTCCAACGCCTTGGGAAATTCATCTATTTCCCGGTTACACGACGGCTTTCCAGATCAGGCGACTCTTGTTCTTTTCCCTTTCTTCCTTTCTTTCGTCCTTTCTTCTTACAACACCCACGCACGCCATGCTCCCCTTGTCTAGCTATCTATCTTTGCTCGTTACCGTCACACACACGGGAAATGGGGAAAACTCGAACCATGCAATACGTAGCGTAGCGTAGATAGCCCGCCGGTCGGAATCTCCCTCCTGTGTCGGCCACGTGGCCGGCGGAAAAGACACACCTTTGGGGGTATATACCTCCGAGACAACAACGATTTTGTGTCCCCCAGGCGTTGCGGAAGCGGCGTATATGCGATGTGACGTCGGGATACGGTTGAGGCTGAAGGGGTCCTTTGAATTTGTACCGAGGACGGGATTTCTCGGTTGGTTATTATTAAATCTTTTTTTTTAAAAAGGAAAAAAAAATTTTTTTTAACTCCTATTTTATTTCATTGGCGTTGCTTGAACGATCTTCGGTGTGTTTCACTGCCATGTAACATAGCTGAGGTTTGAGCTGAGGCTGTTCTGTGTAACTTAAGACACTTGGTTTTTTTTAGGAGGTCCTTGCATGTGATATAGCTCCAGCGTCGTTGTTATCCCCATGGGTTGGTAGCTGTCGAACTCGATGTCATGTTTCGGTTCTTGCCTTAGTCGATATATCATCATATTATAACGCACTTAATAATTCCATTAAGAGCCCCCCCCCCCCCCCCCCCCTGCCCCCTTTTTTTTCAACTTACAAGTAGTTCTCATCATCGCTCTACCTTTTGACTGGCCCTTTGAATCGGTGGCTTGCCCAAGAGGCTGTAACACAGTTACACCAGAGCTCAGCTTGAATCCTATCGGCTCTCTAACGAGGCATTCTGGTTCGATTCTACGAGGCGCAAGGTGTGCACCTATCTATCTAGCTAGCCATACATCTGTGGTGTAATGTCTCATATCCCCAGTTTCGGCTCGAGAAAACGCAATTCGGCCCCCACGCCGTCATTTTGCCTTGTCCTGGACACATGTCCACCGGGACACGTGCTGGCGGGGAAAAGTGGGAGGGTATATTACTGTTGTTATTGTCATTGTTATTCTTATTCGGTTTACTGTTGGGGGCCAGTTTCATTTCGGTATGTACCGCAGGTAGCTAGGTTTGGGTTCAGCTCTCCGATATTATGGCGAAGCTCATTTCGAAAGAGGAGCAAGCCTGGCTCTGGCCCCAGCAGTTGGTCTGATTTCCTACCTTGTAGTGGGTGTAGGTCGTAGTATAGATGGCAGGCGGGCGCCTTACCGAAGGCGTGGTAAGGACCTACATATGTACACCACCCAAGGGAGCTTGGGGGAGGGGGGGTATGCTGTGGAATCCCATGTGTGTGTGCTGCGTGCGACGTGGGAGAGTGTCGAGCAGCTAAGCTAGCGTAGTGCAGGGAGTGGTGGGCGCTGTGGTGGTGGTGGATGTGGATGTTGTGGATTTCGGGTACCACCAAGTATAGGCATCTCTAACTAACTACCAGCTGCATGGTCCAAAACACGTCAGGATTTTTTTAATCAACACGTGTTGACGTACCCGGAGTACCTAGTCGTTATCTCCCCCGGCGTGACTCTCTGCGTGCACAACAGGCAGCGCCGCCAGGACGGTGCCGAAGGCGAAGAGGAAAAGGAGAGCAGTTGCCGCCATACGAGGGGAGTGGGCGCGCACAACCGTCATAGTCATACCATTTTCTCCTCCCATCTCAAATCATATCGTGTTGCTTGCCCTCTGGCACCCTTCTGTGTCGAACGTGGCGTCCGTACCCATGAACTCTGCGAGGTAATAATGTACTCAGTAGTACCTACACTACCGAGCCGAGGTACTCAGTCTGCTTGTACAGCGGTTGGTATAGCAGGTTGGATCATATAGGTAGCCGGGGATTCGAACGGGACACGCCTATATTGCCTACCTGGGTGCTTGAGGGTGGAAGGGTGCTGAATGTCTCTGGATATTACATAAGCCATCCCGGTCTTCACTGCAATAGGGTAGCGAGAGCCAACATGGACAAAAACGTTCACCGCCGTCCGGCTTCTAGACCCCGGCATAGGTAATAGGCTATCTGCCAGGAGACCAGGTCATGCTCACCGTTCCGATTCACTCGTAATTTACTAGTACCATCGCCGCCCATGCTGCAGCCTCCTCGCTACGGCAAGCCAGCATTCTTTTCCGATCTTTGGCGACGGCCCTGGACTTGTTGCATGCTTTTCTGCTGCAGTTGTCACGTTACGTCGCAGTGTAACCTGCCATACCTGGGCATGAGCTGGCTCGTGATGGTGAAGCTGGAATGATAGGCCAGCCACCGAGTCTGCGTTGGGAGGGGTAGCTAGGCAGGCAGGCACTTGTGGTATTCGGCTCGGGAGAAGAATGATTGCGAGGACTGAGAATTGTCGTGGGCCCCTCCTACACCTATCATTATCATTAGGTAGGTGCTTTCGCCCCCTCCCCAACACCCTACATACCGAAGGATGAACGAGTGCAGTGCATATATCAAGGACTGTCGTGCCCTCGGCACGTGTGTGGTCGTGTCCGCCTTGCTCTGCCTCGTCTTGCCAGTCCTACACTACCTGATTTCCTATTCTACCGTTGCATCATGGTTGTCGCCTGCCTCCGGTACCCACTCGCTTGTTTTTCCCCCTCTGGGGCGTCCTGCTGGGAGCATCATTGACGGAATTGCGCCGTGTTGTCTCAATATGTATTGTCAGGACAATCTGTTGGTAGGGAGATCCAGACAATAGGACACAGAAACGAATGCCTCCCGAGTTGCGCGACGTGAGCTGATCGGACATTTAGCGACTTTGGGTATCCTTTCCACCTGGCTTAGTACCTCCTTGTACGGCATGACTAAATACACTATGTATGTTCCGTAAAACAAAGTCTTAGCTAAGTATGCGTGGCCGTGTTTCTGGGCATAACGAGCCGGGAACGTTCCCCAAGCGTCTGGTGAGTAAGTACTTAGGCATGCGGGCCATGAGGAAGCACAAGAGGTTTCAAGGACGATCCCACCCGGCTGTCGAGGAGAGCTGGAACGCAGGATACCGGCCAAGATCCCCCGCCTCGGTAGGAAATAACATGTCTTCGGGTCCTTGGTAGGTGCACAGACGAATGACAAACAGCCTCGCTCGTGCACTCGTTCATCCTGCTTGTCTCGTACGGCCCGATTGATCAGTCTCGGGGTGGCTTGTCGACTCATGGTTTCGTTCCCCGCGCCTTTTATTTCGTATATGGCATACGAGATGGTGGGGGAATTATCCGACTACGCGGCCGGTTTGTCGTTCCGGATTTGGTCATCGGGCTCCGTGGCGCAGCTTTTTTCCGTAGTTTGCGCGTGGGGTTAGCGCCGCCTCATCGATTCCCTTACCAATTCAAGGCATATCCGTGAAAGCAGACGCGACTTTGTAATGATAGATCCAGTCAGGCTACAGGCCACGTGCGAAGCTCGGCCGAGCGGCTTGTGTTATCCTGGATTCCTCTCCTTGTACCGCACCCACGGAAGAAGGGAAGGAGCCTGATCCTTCACCGAGTACGATTTATGCATCTTCCCCTTGCTTTCTCCCTATGTTCCCTGCGACCGGGGGGATATCTATATGGTGTAGTTGTAGATCGATGAGCATGGAAGACCTAAATGGTCTAACAGCATCGTCGTATAGTACATAGAAATATGGTGTCTCCATGATCTGTCCCTGTACCGTACCTCGGAATCAATTTGGTTGGGATCTATACTTGGCAGATTTCAGTCAGGGTACTGGCATTGAGTTCTGGGGTTAGATTGTCTTGGGTGAGAGTATGTGATAGAACAGATTTGCATGATCTGAAACACTTATAGAAGACCCGCTATGAAGTTCGGGAGATGACAAATTGAAAGATGACCACCTAGATAGTTCGTTCTTCTGCTGTGGTATTTGTGTTGCATATATTATGATTTGAACCTCGGCCATGTTAATACCGACGCCGTTTAGAAGTCTCCAAGAAACATTGTTCATATATTTGAAACATGGGTATCAAATGCTGCCCTCCCGTAATCCCCAACCCCCAAACGCCGCATGTTGCATGTACACTTCTGAGAATGCATAATCGTAATCCTCGCTTCACTTCAACTAGGAAGACGCCTGGTCGCCCAACACCGCTCGCTTTGATTTTTTCCTTCTCCTTGGAGACCCAGACCTGCTAACAGATATCTTTTTGGCCAAGCCATCTCTCTCGCCCTACGAGGAGGTTGGCGTCTGACCCGTCTTGCTCTTTTTGCGCTTAAGTTTGGATGTGCCACTAGTAGGAGTCTTTGGGGTTTTGTCGCCCGTCTTGGAGCTTCCGTCTTTCGTCTTTTTACCGCCTAGGTCTAGGATTGATGTGCTCTTGAACGATGTATTTAATGCCGTGATTCCCGGAACTTGTAGCTTGTCTGTTCGTCCCGTCTTGCTTAGGTTGAAAGCGCCTGGTTTACCCGTGATGGGGTTTTCGTCTTCATAATCACCCCCAGACTGCATATGCACCAGCATGGAATGCTCAGCGTGTCGAACCAAATCAAACGTCGATAAGATAGGGTCTGGTCTCTTCGGCTCGGGCGCGCCTGTGGTTTTGTTTGGGGCGGCCTTCCCGTCGGGCTTCGGGGTTGTTTCTTTAGATTCCGCTGCGTTCCGTGGACGAGGGTTGGTGGTGATTTGCGCCATCTTGTATACATGGCCTTGGGAGGGTGACCAGACGCGTGCTTCGTCCGCCGCGGGGAAACATTTATTTAGAGCGGAAGAGATAGTTGTCTGACCGAAGGGTATTAGCACACCTTGTCTTCCTAGTCCTGGTTGTCGCGATCCGTCGGCTGAAGCAGAACATACCATTCGAAAACTCAGAACTTGGGCGAGAGTGGGGGCCATGTAAATGTTTTCTCCTACAATGTAGTAGGCAGCGTGCACAATTATCTCATCCTCGGGATCACGCTTCCGCCGAGTCTGCTTGCGGATAACCCAGACACCGGTGCCAGTCCCTGGCGCAGTCTCGGCGGGTTCCTGGGCAACAATGAATTCAAGACCCGACATCTCTCGGAGTCGGCCTTCAAATGCCTCACGAGTCTGTATTAGGTGGAACATGGCCGGATTGAACATGGCCTGGTTGGCCAACACGGCATTATTTGAGGTTGGATCGAAGAAGGGCGACTGAGCAAAGTAGAAGAGCACCGAATTGCTATGGATTCCTTGCATTTGCTGTACTGACTGCGGGTGGCGCCACTGGATCTCGTCCAGAGGCGGCTCATTTTGAGCAGCCATGATCTTTACCGCGATGGCGAGAATGGTGCAGTGATAACGGGCGCGAGGTTCGTGATAGCTGTGATGAGGTTGAAGATGTCGATATGTTTCAGTGCCGAGGTCTCGGAGGAAGTTGAAGTTTTAGTGGAGCGCGAACGTCAATCGACAGGGATACCCATGTGCTGTGGTTTGGCGGGGCAGGTGCCTTAGTGTAAGTAAGTACCTAGGTAGGTAGGTACCCTACAGTACAATGCGCTACGAGGTCCCTTGTGGAAACGCCTATTGTAAGCAGGGCACTACCTTAGGTATCTAATGCCACCAGGCAGAGTCCCAGCCTTCTGCTCTCTGTCTGCATTCATTCTATCCTGTGATGGTCCCACGACCACAACATCTCTTTAACTTCAATCAAAGCATCCCCTACGCCGAATAACCTAAATGCGCTCAAACCAACTTATACTACGCGGTTAATTCGTAACATACCCTTACCGATCATGGATCTCGTCTCGAGTATCCGCAAAACAGGATCGCGTGGCGGAGTCAATTTTGATTGGGGAGATGTCGCATCCTCTGCTCACCGTGAAAATTATCTTGGGCACAGCTTGAAAGCCCCTGTCGGGCGCTGGCAGAAGGGGCGGGATCTTACATGGTATGCGAAAGCGGATGCGGCCGACTCGTCTTCTAACGAGACGCCAGAGGAGAAAGCTGCCCGCGAGCGGAAGGAGGAGCTGAAGCAGATCAAGGAAGCCGAAGAGGATGCATTGGCTCGCGCCCTAGGACTTCCCGTCGCCCCACGAAATGCTACTGGGGCGAATACAGTGGATGTTGGCGGATCTCGAATTCCACCACAAAATGATCTTGCACCTCAGGCCGAAGGCCCCAAACTAGACGAGAACCGTCCAAGGGCGCCGAAGCATCATGGAGACTCGGAGGGGCGACACAGACGCAGACATCGCAGCCGAAGCCGAAGCCGAGATCCAGACCGGAGACGACAGCGTCACCGCGATCACGAGCGAGACGGGGATAGGCGTCGCGATAGGTCACCAGGAGGAAGATATGAGACACATCGCCCTCGCCCAACAGACCACAGAGACGATAGGCGCGGCCATCACAAGCAGAGAAATTACAGTAGCGAAAGAGAGACACGCAGGTTCGAAAGATCGCACGGAAGGGACCGAAATAGAAGCCGTAGTATAGAAGGCGCCGAGTACAGGCGGGCTCCTAGAGAAGGTCATAGATCGAGGTCAAGAGACCGAAGGGGAGACAAGAATCCACGACGCTACCGGCGAAGCAGTCGGGAAAGAGATTAAATCCTACGTATATTTATACTCAGTGCCAAGTGTACTACTGTCGTAACTATCTTAACAGGGCCCGAATTGATGGATCTAGGAATGTGTGCCCCTCTTCTGGATTGAGGAACGTTGCAGAAATCTATGGGTGGCTGGACCGGTATCTGGAGAGCTGACTTGGCTTTTATTTGAGGGTTTGACGGATTGTTATTGCTTGAGACATAGCCGTGAGGACACGTCCTTGCCTGGGTTCTAATAGAATGTTGGAACTCCGTAACCTCGAATTTCCTGCGTAAGGTCATGATGGCGGTATGGTTTACCCTAGGTACCTACCTAAGGTAGTGAGTGTCCAGCGCAGTGCTCTGGCGGCTGTACCTACATGTAATAGGTACCTGCCAGGTGGTTTCCCCACGGACTTAGTGGAGTTACTGCACGAATTACGGGCCTGGACTCGGGCGACGGCCTGGGAACTCGACTTAATAACGGCCTGAGCTTAGTCTACCTAGCACGAAGTAGGGCATCCTACCTACCTAGGTACATATTATAATGAAGTACCTTAAGTACCTACCAGCTTATAGTTTTTGAAAGTGGCAGTACTTACCTAAGCCCTTGCATTTCTCACATAACCACATCGTCATCATCAAACTGAGCCTCAGCTGGGACTGAGACCATGGTACCTGCATGAATACCGAGTTGACCCGACATAACCACGAGTGTTGTGCCTTTGTCGTTCTTTCAACAATTTCCTCTCCTGCACTTGGCCCATTCCGTAGGGGGTGCGAGACTTCGCTCTATTTCTATTCCAGCACTGCCCCGAACCATCAAGGTGTTTGGAGTCGAGGAATACCCAGCGAGATCCTTCTCGAGCCAAGCGTCAGCCTTGCCCCCCCGGCCGTCACATGTGCCATTTCCTAGCGCTTTAGAGTATATAAGGATTCCTGGCCCGTGGCTGTTCCCAAGAAGAACCCAAACCGTTATGCCCGCTGAACCGACGCCTTCCCAGCACGTCACAAGTAGGCAGGATGGATTATGGAAGACTTCGCGCTGCGGCCCTGAGAGATGGGGAAGATGAGGAAGCCGTCACCGTTGATACCAGAGCATTGATAGACAAAGTCCTTGCGAGGTATTCGGGAGAATGGACAACCCTACGAGAACTCATCCAGAATGCCGCCGATGCCCAAGCGACAACCGTGAAGATCAAGTGGGAAACTCTGCCCTCGACCCAAGTACCCTTTCCGACAATGGCCGACCGATCCGAAATACTGAAGCATATAATTACGCATCACACCCTTCGTCGTCTTGTGGTCCAGAATAATGGTCAGCCCTTCACGAAGACAGATTGGGGCAGGCTCAAAAGGATAGCCGAAGGAAACCCGGACGAGACCAAGATCGGTGCATTTGGTGTGGGGTTCTATAGCGTCTTTGCCGATTGCGAGGAGCCCTTCGTCAGTTCAGGCAGTGAGGCCATGGCCTTTTACTGGAAAGGAAACGCACTCTTTACCAGAAAGCTGCAGCTTTCCGAGGGTCAGTGCAGCCCTGATACTGCCTTCGTTCTTGATTACCGAAATACCACGACCACGTTGCCTAACCTACTCTCTGTGGGTCAGTTCTTAGCAACGAGCTTGACGTTTGTGGCATTGGAACACATTGAGTTCTGGATAGATGACTACAAGATCCTTTCTTTGCAGAAGAAGGCAAGTCCTAGTGTGGATGTAGCCATTCCGAGAGATATGGATATGGTGACGAGGGAACGTCTCATGACGGTCCGGAGTGTCGACCGCTCCAGCGCCCAAATTGATGCTTCTTATATGAACGCTATAGGATGGAAGCCTCAAGTAGCCACAACAAAAAACGAGGCATACGGCTTGGGAACTTCTGAGATGCCGTCACTACGAAGCTTTTTCTCTCGACTTACGGCGAGCTCCACGAAGGCCACGAAGGCCTCAAGAGAGGAGAAAGCTGCCCAGGCCACTATTTCTGAAGACATTACTGCATTGTCAACATCAAGTATCTTTCTCCGAGTCACTACAGGCGCGGTTATGACATCCGTAACTGCAAGCTTTGCATCCGAATTAGAAAGGGCCACTAAGAAGCCCCCACCGAAGCTTGCGAAGCTGTCTATTCTGACATCTTCATATGACGAGACACAAGCATCTGAGAGCTCGCAGGGGCAAGGCGCGGTTTCCGCGGCTACTGATGTTTTTGCTTCAGTGCTCCCAAGCAAAAAGGGTGGCCGAATCTTCATCGGATTTCCAACTACTCAGACAACTGGCAGCGGTATGCATATATCCGCTCCTTCTGTCATACCGACTGTAGAGCGTGAAGCCATTGACTTGAACGCGAGATGGGTTCGGACATGGAATCTCGAAATGTTACGAGCAGCAGGTATTTTGACAAGGCTGGCTTTCGCACATGAGATGACTGAGCTTCAAACAAAGCTGCAAAGAGCCGCGGAAGCCGCGGGCACTAGCATAACTTCAAAGGAGGCTGCCATATTCATACCTGAAGCTTTGCATCTTCTAAAAGCGTTCACGTTCGGTGACTCTACTCCAAGTGGTCACGTTTCTCAAACGATCGAGGAGGCCTTCTGGACGGCATATAAAAAGCCATTCGTGGAAATATATAGCACCCGAGGTGTACTTCCCACAAGCAAGGTCCGGCTTGGTTCTCAGGAACTAGAGAAATTTGTTCAGGGCATTCCTGTAGTCCCGCCTGAGTTAGAAACAATTGGCTTTGTGCGAAAGTTGATTGATTTTGACCTACTCTCGCAAATCACTATTGAAGATGTGCACGAAGAGCTTTCAACAAAACCCCTCACGGAAGCTCAACTCCCCAACTTTATTGAATGGGTAGCAAAGAAAGCTTTACAAGGTGATCTCGATTTATCAAGCCGAAATAGACTGCTCGATGTTGCCGTTGCTGTGGTGAATAAAAAAGATGATCGCGACCAAGGCGATATCATCGCGCTTGGAAGTATTCGGAATTTTCTGACAGCACAAAAAATTCCACCAGGTTTACCAATTCCTCCAACCACCATCCCATTTGAGTATACCAAAGGCTGCAGTATTCAAGAGCTGCGAGCACTGCTTTGGGAACCTTTGGATCTCTCGCCTTGGCTTAATTTCTTGATCGACACCCGGTCCAACAGGTCTACAGATCAAGACATAACTAAGTCTCCTGAGTTTGCAACCCGTATTCTGTCTGTATTATCGAAGGGATGGGATAGCCAGAGCCAATTCTCAAGAGATACAATTGTGTCATTACTGAAGGCTCACACCGTCATGCCCACTAAACTAGGCATGAGGAAACCAATGGAGTCGTTCTTCCCATCTGTGAAGCTATTTGACGATCTTCCGACTATCGAATGCCCACAATTGAAGGAAAAATTCTTGTCTGCACTCGGTGTCAGGAAGACGGTCGATCTCGAAACGATTTTCAAGCGTTTATTGAGCCCATCTTCGGAAAAAGATAGCTCTGGGCAAGTAAAATGGAGTCATGTCGAGCTGATCAAGTACCTAGCATCGGTTCGCAAGGATATACCTGCCGATGATCTTCTTAAACTGACGAAATCTCGAATCTGCCCTGCTGAGGCTGGCCCAGTAGGCAAAGAATCCTCACATGCGAGTTCACAGCTATACAAGGTTTCTGAACTTTTTGAACCAAATAGCATACTCCGACCCCTGCAATTGAAGATTCTTCAGTGGCCTGGGGGCGGTCTAAGTCGTGGATCACCAGAAGAGAAATTCCTTACTAGTCTTGGTCTACGAGTGCACCCTTCTGCTCCTGAACTTGTGGAAATGATGTCTTCTTCCGACCAGCAACTGCGCGAGAATGCTATGACCTACTTTGTTACATATCATCAAAAAAACGGTTATGGTGCTTTCAACATCGCTACCAGTAATCATGCCTTCCTTCCACTCCAAGGAGACCCTAAAAAACTGGTCCCGCCTGCTGGATGCTTTACCAACGAGGCGGCTTCCGTTTTAGGCTTTGACATTTTGAAAAGAGAACTTCTTAGTGATGCGCAGAAATTTGGGGTGTCGAGAGACCCACCAATTGACGACTGCATTCAACGCTTGATAAAGAGTCCTCCTAAGTCTCACCGGGATGCAATTCCTGTTTTTCAATATTTTTCAAGTCGAACTTATGAGCTTAGTAATACAGCAGTGAGGAATCTTGGAGATGCTCAGATTGTACCGGTCACGCGGAAAACTCGGGAGTCAGGGATTCTTTCTCCAGGAAATGCCGATATCAAAACCGGACCGGTTGTACACTTGAGGCCACGACACTGTTATCTCGGAAGCTCAGCTATGTACGGAGATATATTCGATTTCGTTGACTTTGGCCAATCTGCAAACTCATTTCTTTCTGCTTGTGGTTCAAACAATGAGCCTACTAAACTAGAGATCGCCCAACTAGCAGCAGGAGAGCCGGCGCGACTTCTCAGCGTACTTAGGAGTCCTGACAAGTATTTGAGCTTACTCCGATCGCTAGCAGGAGATATGCCAACTATAAAAAGAGATAAGGATCTATGGAGAAAGATGAAGACTGCTCCCTTTCTCCTAGCCTTCAAAGAGATCACCAACCCGAAAGGAAAATCAGCCGAGCAAGAAGAAGACGAGGAAGCTGTTCGGACTTACCAGCTTGCGGCACCTTCAGAAATTGTCATACTGGACGACTTCATTAGCTATAGACTCTTCAAAGACCATCTAAAATGTGCTCCTGAAGAGGATGTACTTGAGTCTTTTTACCAAGCCCTTGGTTCCCCGACCCTCTCAGCAACAGTTCAAGAGGACTTGAGGGTCGGACCCCATAGCGATAAACAAGATGGCGCACTTTGGCTACGTAAACATGTGCTTGAGCGATCAAAGCTCTTTATCCATGAGTATGCTAGGTATACACGGGATGCCATAAAACACGATGCAAAATGGCTGGAGAAGAATTTGACAGTGGCAGTTGTACGTTCCGTTGCCCTTCGTCGGTCGCTTCGCATTTCTGGTCAATCCCACACAGAAAAGAGGTCAGCAGCTAGCAGTCAAACTAAGGCCGGGTGGGTGCTCTACGTAGCTTCAGAATCGTCTCGTCCAGATATGTACCAAGTTGGTCAAGCCATATGTCAGCTTATTTTAAACCGACCGAGCCAACAGGCGTATTTCTTTTTTGAGCCCTTCCTCAAATTAGACTTACTGGATTTGAGAGCACGTGGGTACAACGTCGATCGTATTCTTCGAGCGAAGGCGGCAGAGGCTAGGATTGCAGAGGAGGAGAGACAAAGGGCTTTAGATGCAGAGCAAGCTCGGATTCGAGAACGAGAGCAAGAATTCGTAAGGCAAAACCAAGCTGCAACGACTAGTGTAGCGGCTGCTGCACGAGAACAGAACAGAACCCCTCCTCCGCGTATGCCTGGCGGCTTTCATTCCCCGGGCGACGATGACAGTCCGCCGTTGCTTCAGCCTCCGCAGGGCAGAAAGGGAGGAGGGATCTTTTCCAATTTATCGAAGAGATTCGGCTTTGATTACAACGATGAGACTGATGAGAAGGAGAAGTTGAAAAACTTCATCGACTCGACCCCTAATCCTGGAACCCTTGCGCTTGGCGAGCCATCATCCTCCGGCTCAAAATCTGGCAAGAACCAGCAAGATGGAAAGGTCACCAACCCAGCAATTGTGCAACAGAACTTACTGAATGCAATCAAGTCAACCCGGGCCTATGACTCGTCATTATTGTACTCTCCGCCAAGAACTCGAGACGTCAAGGAACAGGCGACCTATTGTGATGATACAGCCGCTCAAGATTTAACCTTGATCGCGGATGCTTCAAATGGCATGCGAGTATTTGTCTCTTCCAATATACCCCATCTTCAGACGGGGACATTCCTGTCTTCAAACCATGCTGCGATCAACTCTTTCGCAGCTCTCCTCAAGGACGTCGGCGACGTGTATCAAATCCCTAGAAACGTTCTACACATATTTTATGACGAGAGCGGCAGCACCATTGCCTTCAATCGCGATGGTAGCATCTTCTGCAACTTGCGCTTCTACATACAGCTGCATGCAGAGCAGAGGAGTGGTGAAGACAGGGCCTCAGCTGCTGTCTGGTGGTGGGTTGTACTGGCTCACGAGCTTGCGCATAACATCATCCAACCTCATAATGCAGATCACAGTTACTACACGTAAGTCGTTCTTCGATTTGTTTGCTAACCAGTAGCCGCTGAATCCTGATCACTAACATGATGATTATAGGGAGTCTTTCATCCAGCAGTACTTCCCAAAGATGATGCTGAAAGCCACATCGCTTGTCGGTGCCGACCTTTCAATCCCGCCTGGTTTACAGGCACCGTTGATACCCGAGAGACGTAATAATACGACGGGTTCGGAAGCGCCGCCACCATATCGGGAGCATTAAAGCCCGAAGCAGGCGTCGCCGGACGAGGTAGTGAGTGTGTGTTCTTCTATATTAGATGCAGTCGCCTTGGAAAACTCGATATTTCGTAGTGTACCTCATCGAGAGACCCAGCGCGCTGATCGTAGATGAGGCCAATGCGCCGTTACACATGAGATACAGCATTTATATTAGTTAGACTCCACTAGATAGAGAGGTTGAGCACATAGACTTGGTAAAAATGGAGACACACAAAGACCCTTCCCTCATCTGTTAAGGCTTATTGAGGCACTAAGGGACTAGTGATGTGAACACTTGCGCTGTCTAATTTAAGCTCATCGTGATATCCTAAAATGGGCTTGTCCCGGCTCCCTTGGAGCTGGCACGACTATTCCAAGCCTCTTTGTCACGGTATCCGGACTAATGAGCGCCGTAAGCCGACTCCAACTCTTCTTTGGTATTGGCCGTATATACAACGTAGCACACTCCTGTAGAACTCGCATCGTACGGCATAGCCTTAACAGATCGATCCACGGCGCCGTCAAAATCACTCCGTAACCCATCCCTTACCTGAGACTTTCTTCTGCGTCACCTTCTTAACGGGTAGTGGCCACCCCTGACCACCTGTGCCCTCGGCTCTGAGATACGGCACGACCCAACACTCTCGCGTCGAGGCGCCAGCCGTAGACTGAACCTCCTTGATGGGTTTTCCATATGTGATGAGCGGCGTGCCTTTGGCTAGTGCAGAGAGCTGGGCCCCTGTCACGTCCGTGAGCGCCAACATCCTCGTCTTGGGCTTCTTGGGACCGTCGATGGGGCCGGATGCAGACGAGCGCTGCAGACCGCTATATACGACGTATTCTGGCAGCTCTTGCGGGCTGTAGTGTGCGAGGTTACTAGAGGGGTGGATAAAGACGGCTTTTTCTACCAGGGCATCATCGTTAGCAGTGCCGCCAGAGGTTTGTAGCGGCTGGAGAGGCAGATACGGCACATCGATAGCTCGCCGGGGTTTGCGGGACGTCTCTGGCGGCACAGGTGCTAGATCCCCGCGGATTGCGATTTGGTCGATAAACCCTGCTGCGACCATTTGCTTCAGTGCTATCACCTGCTTCGTGCTGGGTCGATCTAGCCGCTCTTGGAATGCCAGGTTGGCGAATGCAGGGATGTCTTTCTGTAGCAGCGTCGTAATCTGCTTCCGTAACTTCTGCGTTTCTTGTAGAGCCTTGAAACGTACGAATCTTGAAGTACACCAGCTCTCCGAGGGCGAGTGCGCGAACTCGCCTACGACTTGTAATAGCTTGATAGCATCGGATGCATCATCGAGTGAGCGGAAATTTCGATGTATTTCGTTGTATTTCCGCCGAGCTTGAGCCCGCGCATTTTCCGCCGCCAGGTCCTCGTTAGTTCTGAAACCTTGCCCGTCGTCTTCCGCTTCAAAAGGGATTGCTTGGGACTCCGGGAGGAAAATTTCCGCCACTGATAGGCCGGCGACTAGCGCGATTGTGTAAGGGAGGCAATCGTGAAGATGGCCGACTAGTAAGATACGAGCGAAGCGTGGCGGAAGAGGAAGTTTGCTCATCGTTTTCCCAATCTGAGTTGCGAAACCCTCTGAGGTGATCGCCGAGAGATGCTGTAGAAGCCTCTCTGCCTTGGCTAGGTTGTGTCGGTCGGGAGAAGTTGGGAAGGGGAAATTTACAACATGTTTTAAATTCATTGCCTTGAGCTGAAGGACCACGCCTTCTATCGGCATTCTCAAGATTTCGGGATCCGCAAACTCTTGAAAATCCCTCTCATAGACTGCAGACGAATAAAGTCGCCAGGTATGGCCTGGACCGGTACGCCCTGCTCTTCCGGATCGTTGGTTTGCACTTGCCTTGCTTATGAATCCAATTTCGTACCGTTGAACCCCTGTGTCAGGGTCAAAGACGCGCTCCTTGGATCTCCCGCTACTAACGTTAGCGAAAAGAAGAAACTGAGGCATATCATACTGGAAATAGAGTGTACTTGTACTTACCAGTCTATAACGTATTTTACCCCCGGGATTGTAAGTGATGTTTCCGCAACGTTGGTGGCCAGTATGATAGAGCGGGAGCCCTCAGGAGGTTCTTCAAAAACCCGCATCTGCTCTGTGGTAGGTAGGAGAGAGTACAATGGCAATATGTGCATTTTGAGGGGTACCGCCTGTCCTGTCTCATTAGGCACGTCAAATTCAGCTTCCTCTTCCTCGCCTACGTCTTGCTCATCTCCGATGATTTGTAATTCGTCGAGCTCAGTGCCTGTGACATCGTCTGTTTGCCCGAATTCGATATCTTCTACTTCCAAGGGGCCATCATTCGCGGAGAAACGGATCTTGGGGTAAGAAGCAGACCTTAGCCCAGTTGAATGGAGTTTTAGCATTTGACTCAACCTGGAAATCTCATTATGACTAGTGAGGAATACAAGCATACTGCCAGGGGGGAGCTTGCGGTGTCCGCGAACTATCTTTTTAAAAGCTTCATCGACATAATCTGGTTGTGTCCTTCTGGAAAAATGTATCGTAACAGGATACTGCCGACCTTCAACGTCCAGAACTGGCGGCAGGGAAGAAAACAATGTTGAATTAGTCACGTCACTTATTCGAAGGGTAGCGGACATGACTTAAAATATAGTCAGCAATTGCTCTTTCGGGCGAGCCCTAAAGGGTATCGGTGTATGCAAGATTGTAAAAATAATATGAGAGCTGGGATATATATATGAATCCACTCACTGATTAGTTTTAGAGGGGAAATTTTCGGGTCTTCACTAGCCATCTCTTCTCTTAGCTGAACCGTTCGACTCAGCATTCCAATCAATATGTCTGTATTTAGACTCCTCTCATGGGCTTCGTCGATGATCACGGCTGAGTACTTCGTTAGAGAGATGTCGTTGCCGATCTCTCTAAGCAATACGCCATCAGTGACAAATTTGAGCCTAGTCTTCTCACTGGCAGTACCCTCGAAACGGATTTGGTATGCAACTGTGTTAGAATGGCCGCCCAGTTCTGTCGACACACGCCGACTTACAGAGACTAGTTCATGTTCGTCAGTACCGCTACCTAGCGTCAACAAAACGGGACATCGATATCGACTTACCCGCTGCAACCTTTCTAGGCTGTGTAACTACGATCTGACCTGGTGTGGGAGAATCTGGAGAGCCGTATCCTGCTTCAAATAGCATCTGCGGAACTTGCGTACTCTTTCCGGATCCCGTGGCGCCGCAAACGATGACAACATTATTGTTATGGATTGCTTCCATAATTCTTTGCTCTTCTGCTACCACAGGAAGCTTGAGCCTTGCGTCCTGTATGTCAGGGGACCTTTCGATCACGACGCTAAAAGCTTTTCGCCCCGTATCCTTCGTTGGTTGTAGCTCCAAAGGCAAAGGTTCCTGCTCAATAGGCCTTGGTTTAAAATTTGGAGGTACTGGAAAATCTAGAATAGCGTTGCCATTACTGTTAGGTTCGTAGCCTAGGGCCGAATTTCTCTGCTCATGGGCCCATGCTTTGAATGCTGATGAACGCTTTTTGGCGGTATTTTCGTCGTCATCATCGTCGTCATCGTCCTCATCGCTCGTGTCTTCATCCGCTGATGCACTTGAAGATTCATTTTCCGAGTCCTCTTCAGGATTACCGGGTGCCGCCTCATCAGAACTAAAGCCATCCCATTCGTCGTCTTCCTCCATTTCATTCTCTACCTCGAAGTGGTCACCGGATGGGTTCGGGGGAATATCCGGTATGAAGCGTGGTTTTCCTGAGATTTTGGATTTCACGCCGCCACGTTTCTGCCTTTTGCGTAAAACAGGCTTCCCTTCATTGTCTAATTCCAAAGGCCGTTTCAGACCAGAACCAGCCACGGCTGATGAAGCCGAAGGTTCCAACACCGAGGTTTTTTCAGGTTTCGTCACTTCTTCATTTTCCAGGGGTATTTCATCCTCTCTTTTGAAAGAACCTCCATTTTTTGAATCCTCATTCTCCGAATCATCAATTGGCTCGGCTCTAGGCTCAAAAAGTATGTTTTCGTCGCTTTGAGCAATACCAGCAGCCCGCTCTCTCAGTGCACGGCTCATCATCTGACGCTTGGTCTCTTTGGCGGTCCCTAGATGACGACTGCTCGCGAAAAGACTTGTGTCAATCTTATTAGCGGCCAGTTGTGCCAAGAGAGCCCGATTCTCATCTTTTGCAAGCTTTTTATCGATGTACTTCTCGAGTCGCTTAGCTTTTTTGCTACTCATTTTGGCATCGCCTTTTAAGTCGGCCTTCATCCGGGCTCTCTTGGCCTCGTCGGCTACCTTTTTGGCATCTGGTAGAATTTCAACAACATTGCTGTCGGCGTGCGACGGTGTAATCGCGCCATCTTCAGCAGCAGTAGTATTCTGCCGGGCTTCTCGAGCCTCACGTTCAAGGACCTTATGTTTCCTTTGACGGGGAACAAACTTCTTGGCCATCCTGACCAGAGCTAGAAACGAGAAGAGGAGGAGGAGGAGGAGGAGAAAAATACGTTGGAAGAAAAACGAAAAAAAGGAACAAGAAGAGACTGCCTTGACGAGTCTATTTAGAATACCGGTAATTAAGCTGTATAAGACGATCAGTAAATCTTCCGTATCTCTGGGCCAAGAAATTAATTTTGACCGCCTGGCAGAATCGCAAGTCGCACGTTGTAATCGGGTTAGCGCGGGGTAGTCAGCTCCTTGTCCCACTGCGGCCCCGCCAGTGTACAGCAAGGTACCAAGGTAGGTACCTACTTAGGTACCGACACGACACTATAGTAGCAGTAAGGTTATCTTGGATAAATACTGTGCTGTTCATCTGGCGAGTTCTTCACTCATCGTGCCTATCCCTCCAACAAGCACGAGATCTAGGCAATACACCCCGACTGGCCACTTCAAGTCGCAAAAGACGTTATCTTGGACGAACAAGCACTATGGAGCCGGATCAACTTATCGACGAGCCTTTTCCCGCCGCATCCAAACACGAAACTGGTCAAATTGATGGCGTTGCTACTGAAGCCACTGCTTTGTTCTTCTCTGATAGAATTCTCCTGACGCTATGCCAAGAAGGCAGGCTTTCGCAATGGGCAAGTGTCCAGGAGGGACGGTTCACGCGACCGCCTTGCTAACTAGACGCTTCAGATTCAAGTACCCCTCTCCGCGCCATCGCCGGCTGCCGTGGACATGGCACTTGCAAATGAGAGCTTACTCCCCATGTCCCATCTCACTCCCAAAACGTTGCTTGGTGGTGGTGGTGAAGAACGCGAGTCACTGGCTCAATTATATGCCGTCCAGATCGCTAGCTACATCGTGAGACGCGACTCCAACGAGCGTCGCACTTTAGTTGTTGGCCTAGGCCTACAGAAGCTCCGACCGGACCGAGAAGCCTTCTTTGATGTGCTTGAACTTATTCAAAAAGTTTTGTGACGACTTGTTTGACGGGTGCCAGCAAACCAAAGCAGAGGTTCGGTATCACCCAGCTACGACGACAGCGCTAGGCGCCATCGACCTTTTTGCCTCCTTTTTCACAAACTCCTCATTTTCCATCTTGAACCGCATCTGACACCCTGCTGGACGTTAGCAATTGGCACTGCACCGAGGGTCGAGAGTGTTCCATACAATCACCACAAGAAATCGGCTCGTATTTGGCGGGATTCGACTCTGAAGTGCATGAGGGAACAACGCCCTCAACACAGTTAAAGTTCAAGCCTGGCATCCGTCAATGATGCAAACAGCGTAACGGCGAAAATTTAAAGGCTCACCGAAGAAGAAAGGCATTGACACTCGTTCTTGGGTCGAGTCATTGGTGACCCGATGAACCGTGGACTTGTAGATGTCGTTACAAAGACGCATCATATAGTCACCAATGTTTACCACCAGTGTCCCATCAATTGGCGGGGCCTTGGTCCCGTCAGCCTATGCCGAGTCTTTATAGTCTCTAGGAATCACCTTGATCCACTGGCCCTCGCGAGTTAAAACTTGCAAGCCACCTACGCTATCCTGCCAGAGCAGTGTAAACAGTTGTAAATCAGTGTGGCTACCGAGGCCGACGAATTCCTGTTGAATCTCTTCTTGGGTCCTGGTGGGATAGTAATTAAAAACGCCGCTGTACAAAGACGCGGATTAGCAGCTCCCGATTCGATATATATTCGCCGTTAAATTCAAGGATGCGTACTCAGCTCCAGGATAAGTCACTTTCTCGTCCCAGTAGTCCTCCTCGAGGTCAAGCGAAAGCGCAAACATTCCGACCAATTTTCTGGCCAGCCTAAGACACCCACTCCAGTACGCTACGCAGTCCTTCTTGAAGTCAGGCAGATGTTTGGTGCCCTCCCATACGAAATCCTCGCCTCGAATCCAAGGTCGAATTTCGGCAGGTACCTCCGATATGTCTTTCGGGTGGTCGGGATCAAGTTCGGGGGAGTAGCGAAAGGTGAACGACTCGCGCACATCGGCTGTCTCGCTAGGAGATATCTGAGCCTTTCGCCTACCTAAGTAGCCGTTGAAGTATTTGCTGTATTTGTGCGACCTGATTTGGTCTTTCGTCTCCAGCGGTTGTCTCATGAAATTGAGGACCTGCTCTTTGCAACGCGAGATGATTTCCGGTGAAATCCCGTGATTTTTTACATAGAAAAACCCGTTGTTGACGGCAGCGGTCCTGATGGCCGAACTAACTTTCTTGCGGTCTGACAGCTCGCTTGAAAACATAGGTTCAAGGTCGATGACAGGGATCTCGTCTGGTGTACAGTCTCGCGGTCCATAAGGCAGCACATCCCGATATACTGGGCCAAGTGCCGTACGAAGCTCGAGTTTTGTGACCGACATTGCGTGTGCTTGTTCAAACGGTGAATCAAAATCACAACGATGAACAATATATATTCTAGTTGACGGCGTGTCCCTGGTTTTGTATGGATTTGCCGAAGTACATGCAAGCCATCCCCAACGACTCGTCGCCGAGTGGGGTCATAGATATCCGTCCTATCTCCTGGAGGGTACATGGTCAGGACAAACACGTGGAGTCCTTGTCCCCTTCCTAGTCTCACATGCCTATTAACCTACGTTATCCGAGTCCTACTGGCCTCTGTCGCTTCTTCCGGAGTTCGTCGATTTAGCCCAATCTAGCTGCCATGAGCCCGATTACCTGCGGCCTCCGACGGTTCACCCCTCAATTAGTTCAAACCGGAATTTGCTCGCGATGCGAAGACTCGTTGCTGTTCACAGGACGCATTGCTTAGACATAGATGACTAGTCGATATTTTTATTTCGTAAGTATTCCACTCAATAACAGAATACTAAAATGGCTTTCCACAATTGGCTGCTTCCATTATGCCATCGGGAATTAGGTGGCATGCTGACCCAGCATCCAGCAGGCTCTTCAACAAGGGGGTGAAGAAAGGCCAAATATAGCCGGTGTAGAACTTAGATCGGGCAAATAATAACAAGAGAGAGGAAGATACAGAAAGAGGGGAGAGAAGACAAGCCGCCAATGTCGCCTGTGTTTCCGCCCGTCCGGGCCTGTCTATTCGACATGGATGGTCTCCTAATCAACACAGAAGACCTGTACACCAAATGCGCCAACATAGTGCTAGAGAAATATGGTCGCCCGCCTCTCCCATGGTCCATCAAGGCCCAGATGATGGGAATACCGGGATCGACCAACGGCGACACGTTCCACACCTGGGCGCAGCTACCCATCTCAAGGGCACAGTTCAAACAGGAGCAGGCCGAGCAGCAGCGCATTCACTTCCCCAAATGCGAACCCCTTCCCGGCGTCCAGAAGCTGCTGGAAGATCTGAAGACGGCAAAGAATTCAGACGGATACCCCGTGCAGATGGCACTTGCGACGAGTAGCATGAGAGAGACCTTCGATCTGAAGATAAAGGTGCCCGCCACGGCAGCCTTGATCGACCGCATTCCTCCTCCGCATCGCGTGATCGGCGATGACGTGCGTGTACGCCGCGGAAAGCCGGCTCCCGATATCTATCTCCTTGCGTTGAAGTGCATCAACGACGCCCTTCCGGACGGCGTTCCTGAGATCACGCTGAAGGAATGTCTAGTTTTCGAAGACAGTGTGCTCGGCGTTGAAGCCGGTCGAAGGGCCGGCATGAGGGCGGTGTGGATCCCCCACCCGGCCCTGCTTGGGGAGTATATCGGCAAAGAAGCTGATGTGCTGGCTGGGAGGATCGGGCTGGTTGCTATTGGGAATGAGGAGCAGCTTGGGCAGCTCGGTGATGGGTGGGCAGAGCAACTCCCCAGTCTTGAGAACTTCCCTTATGAGAAATACGGTATAATGCTTCGAGAACTCTAGAATTCAGCCCTGGGTAAGGCGCCACTGAAGAGGCATGCATGCATAGAACTAGAAGACCAATAGAAGGTTTGAATGGTATGTTTCTCTATCATGGCACTTTGTCGAGACTAATTACAGTAGCCCGGAGATGATATTTATGTAGCCTGAATAACTCTCAAGCGAAGAGGGAACCGTTATTTGTAGGTGTGTTTGGAATTCCGATAAAAAAAGAGCAGATACATCTACAAGACAGCCCTTACTATTTCATTAAGATATGCCTGATAGGACCATATCAGGTAGGAGTACAAGATAAAGTACAATTTTGGCAGGTCTTCCATGAGAGAAATTTAAGGACGGCGTTTTGGGCTGTAGAGGTAGGTATTTGAGTTAGTCTTGCTTACGGATTGATGCTTAATTCCTGGCACCTAGATGATATCGTCAAATTTTCATCTCAAAGAGAGCATCAATACACTCTCTCTATATTATTCACTGACTACGACCCCGGTCCATGAGCCCCGTCGAATTCCACCATCCACCTCTTGTTGGCCAACTCCCGGGACTTGCTACTCAACTTGACGAGAATGTCATCTGTGGAGGTTGTATAGTATTTTGGCTGACAGACGTTCACTGGTCGCTGTCTTGGCTAGAAACCGCGGATGTATGACAAGAGGAAGGTTGTCTAGAGAAAAAAGTCGCAGAAAAGGCAACTGAGGTGTTGTCAAGAGGCCCATGTTCGGAGATGTAAGAAACATTCTTCGGATTCAAATCCACACGCGTGGTATTCGCCATGGGTCTACGTAGTGTGATGATCTCTTGGTATGAGTAAAAGAGTGTTTTAGGATCTAATACATATATATATATATATATCCGACTCCCAAGTTACTCCTATACATAAGTCCCAGCCCCACAAGTAGTCCGTCACTCACTCACTCTCCTCTCAAGCCGGCGATGTCTGGGTGATCCACGACGGTTGTCGACGGGCACCAACTTTGGCGACTCGGCTATCGAAGGGGCTGGCGTCAGCGTTACGCCCGGTGGCGCGAGCGCGTTTTTCGTAGGGGCGGACAGCGACACGACTCTGGCGAGACCGATGTCCATTACGCCGCCGAAGGGTGAGAAGAAGGCATATGTTACGACGGGCGGGGTGGCCGCTGATGGAGTCAGTGGATAGGGGTTTGAAATATCGCTGTAGTTTCGGTCAGTCGGAGAAAACCAACTTGCTAGGAGCAACGCGACATTGTTAGAATAGAATATATTTCACAATTTTCCAGTTACACGAATGGCGGCTAGGAGACGCGAGCTGATATCTGCCGGGCTTGATACAATCTGCAATATAACCAATCCAGGGCCGTAACACTGTTAAGAGATTGATTCGGAATTTCTCAAGACTCTCTCTCCTCAAGTAGAGATCGTTAGTCACCCACCCAACACATTCACTACCTCATCCTAGAAAATAGCCAACACATTCGGCGGGCTCGCCACACCGCCGCGTACGTTGCACGGCTCGCTACTGACGAAGAACGTCCAGCGGCCCTCGCTCCGGCAGTGTTCGGCGAGTTTCTCGAGGTCGAATAGTTCGCCGATAGGGCACCCCCAGCCAGCCAGGAGCACCTCGTGCAAGTGCCAGGACTCTTTCGTCGGCCAGCGCTCGAACGACGGCTGGTCGCCCGCCACGGCAGCGAAGTGGTCCCAGATCCACCGCAGCATGTCCTCCGACTGCTCCACGCCGCCGAAGTGGTGCGGGACGACGGCCCGGCAGGCCGAGAGTTCGTCTTGGGTTTTCGTCGCCAGCGATGCCATGAAACCTAGGACGGACAACCAGACCGATTAGCAGAGATGGAGAGGGCTCAGCAACCTCGTGGGATAGGTTTCGATTCGATAGTTTGATGATTTATTACATCCTACCTCAGAGAGCGGTCCGGCGAGACTTGAGATTGAGGGGGTGGCGAAGATGAAGGGAATGAATGAATGAATGAATGTTCACTTACCGGAGCGAATGAACAAGATATCGCCAAACTTGAGCTCTGTGCCTTGCGCCCTCAGACACGCCTGCAGATCCTCGAGTGGGATCGAGACGGACTTGAAAGAATCATAGTCCTTGACTTTGGACTGTGTCTGTCCTTGAGACGACATCCTCCAGCCGTGATAATCCACCAGGACGCCACGGCCCACGATACCTTGTTCAGCCCAGGCTAAAATATTCGCAGTTAGACTTTTCTCCCTTTTTTTTTTTTTTTGCCCCTTTTATCGCCTTTTACATGTATACGCGACTTCCATACCGCAACCAACCGCACACATCACTCGTACGTGAAATGTCCCAGGTTCCAAGCATCAACTACCTCATCTGTACAAACCCATGCATGATTCTACAAAGGGAAGGGCAAAAAAAAAACAAAAAAAACACGACGTACCCTGAATCCCCAAAACCGTGCTCCTCTCGCCCGTCTCCCCATCGACATGATGGATATCGCTCTGCGCGACGCCGTTATAGAAGAGCTTCGCATCCTGGTACGCGAAATGGCGCAAGCCGTCCCACTGCGTGGAGACCTGCGAGTTGAAGGTCCACACGTCGTCGTTGATGGTCCGCGGGGCCTTGTCTATGAGCTCCCTGTGGAGCGCCTCGCGCTGGAAGAACGTCTTGCCTTGCGTCTGGGCATCCAGGGGCCAATTTAGAGAGATTCTAAAAAAACAGTGTTATCATTCTCTCTCTCTCTCTATTTTCTCGGGGTGTTAAGTTGTTGCTTAAGTCAGTGTGTGTAAAAGGATAGATGGAATGAATGAGTGAATGACGTATAGCAAAAACTACCTACCTCTTTCCCGACTTGATTTCCTCCTTCGCCGCGGCCGCGACCCTCTCATCCGTCAACCGGTTCAGGAAGCCCAGCTCGTCCTTCTCGCCGTACAGGCCCCAGGCGGCGCGGCGCGGGTCTCCCTCGCGGAGGGGGAGGGCGTCGAAATCCGGTACGCCGTTCGCGTTAAGCTTGAATCCCGAAACGGGCGGCGCCATCATCGGTAGATTTCTTTCTTTCCGGGCTTGTTCAGTTTACTCTTAAACGAATTGGTCTGATTTTGTGCCCCCCCGAGAAAATGAGAAGAGGAGGCGTACACTGCTTGTTGAGTTGCCAATTCTTTCTGCTATTGATTGGACTAAACAAAGGAATAAGCAATTCAAAATATCCAGAAAGTCGGCGTTTCTCTGAATAGTGGCAAGTTAAATAGTTACTGAAGGAAGGGGCTTAGTATATGCAAAGGGGAATGGATATGTTTCGCACGAGACGCTGTGAACAACGGCTACGTACTTCATCGCTCATCTGCCGGTGCCACTTAATAGCAAAAGGCCTTTCGATTCCCGAGCCTGTGGGAGAGACATACTTGAGGCACGCTCCCGGTTCTTCAGCTGCCGTGCACGCATGGTACAGCAACGCTGCCCCGCATCTGGTGGTGGAGGAGTGAGGAGAAGTCCTTCAATAGCGTGACAATATGATAGTCTGATGATGCATTTAGCTGATATCCACCTCGCGGCGCGGGACAGTAGTTAGCGATAATACTGTCTGCGGAGTAGGTATACAGCACAGCTACTGTAGACTCTGATCCATGAAGGATTGGCTTACGGTGATATTCTATTTGTATCGGCTCTTTATTGCCCATGATCACAGCAGCGTTTTTCACCGAGATCCCTTCTCGAAGAAAAGAGAAGGGAGGGAAAACAATCATCTACTTGCATCGATTACCCAGAAGCACGGCACAATACTTGAAGAAACAGTCTTCACCGAATCGAGATGTTATGAGTGGGTTGACAGGTCGGCAAAGCCAGCATTATCTATGTGCGGCTTTCTTAATTATCTTGTTTTCTGCTTCAATTGAAAGCATCCTTGTAGTTGGCCGTTATCCGTGTCTCCGTTTCAGTCCAAACAAGTCGTAAGTCATATCGAAGAGTAACCCTCCATTTTGCGAGCCTCCTTGACTCATTCATGTTGATGTGTTGAAGAATCTCACATCGAATTCCAGGCATTACCAAGGCGATTGGGAAAGTGTCACCCTTAATAAGCTTTAAGGGAGATCACATTCATCAGCACAGTGGTATGACTTGAATCGTCTAATCTGTTGTCATCTGTCACTGGACGCTAGTTAGTATACAAACATGGCACTTCATGTTCGCTTGCGATCCCTATATACACGTTAGAACAAAAAGGAAGGGGCATGCTGGTGGGTGGGTAAATGCTTACATGCTGAGTCTCCTGGAAAGTGAATGCAGCTTTGTGTCATTCTCGGCTTCCCGAGAAGCCCGCTCCAGAGCCTGTTGACGTTCCTCCTCTTGGGTCTTTACGACCTCGTCATGGCTTGGCGGCAGTCTCTCGTTCTGTATATCAACTTTCCTGGCATCTTCGAAGCTTGTGATGGCGTTCTTAATCCCCTCGGCACCAAGCATCAAGGTGCCTGCGGGCAATCGCCCACCAGAAACGGTCTTGAGCTCAGTGACCCTTTCTGACTCTTCACGGAGGACATTGAAAACTCGGGACATGCGCCCGATTGCCAGGATTTTGTTTTTGACAGCACGTTTCCTAGCCTCCAATGATGCATCACTCGGGCTTGCAAGGGGAGGAGAATGCGGGCCCGCCGTTGACGAAGGGGTGTCTGATTGACGGAGTTCCTCTTCGGAGCAGGTACTAAGTATAGCAATAAGCATGTCGGTAATCTTCTCTCCTACGAAGGGCAGAGACCAAGTAAAGACATCCATAAAGTTGGGAAGCCAGTAAGGGTGCGGAGTGCAGTTGAATTGTCGAATGTTCATAACGTTATTCTCGTACTTCAGTACCGCGGCCTTGTTGTTATAGACATCGAGATAATTGGGTGCAGAAAAGATAGTCATGACACTGGGAAATCCCGTGGTTCGTGTTTTGCGATACATTCGGTAGCCGGCATCTTGGGCTTCGTGGGCTCGGATGATAGACAATAAGTTGTTCTTCTCCAAGAAGTTGCAAGCGGCATGGTACGAGAAAAAGTAGGAACAGCCTCGTACGTGGTTGTGCATGAAGTATTCGTTCGTTTTCTCTTGTCCAAAATCTTCCAGAGGGTCAGCCCAGAGGATATCACACATCAAGCCTTGGGTAGGCGGTTCACGGAAACGGTCAATCTAGAGAAGAATCAGCACGCAATTGGATGGGGGCGACAGTCAAAGAGAACTAGCGTGGGCCATGGTGGTGACTAACATTGCGCAAGTCGTCGAGAGTATGCAGCTCCGGGCTGAGACCTCCGTGAATGCACAAGAATTGTTTGTTCATAACAGCAGCAAGCGGAAGACTGCAGAAGGAGTCCATGCAGGCCTCGTAGATGGCCTCGGAATACTTGTGCTTACACTCGAGCTTGAAAGTGAAATAATCGGTCAGGTGGCGACACTCGTGGTTTCCACGTAGCAGCCAGAGGGTTTGGGGATAGTGTATCTTGAGGGACCACAGGTAGAGGACGCATTCGATACTGAAGTAGCCTCGGTCAACGTAATCGCCCAAAAACAGATACCTGGTTTCTGCAGGGTCGCCGCCAACCTCGAAGAGCTTCATGAGATCGTAGTACTGGCCATGCACGTCACCGCACACGGTGATGGGAGCATCCATCTCGAGGAGGTTCGGTTCCTTGCGGAGGAGCTCGGTGCCCGCCTGGATGATCCACAAGGCTTGGTCGTCGGTCAGTCGGCCCTCGCGGTAGAAGTGCTGCTTCAAGAAGGCGATGTTGGGCTTGGTATGGGAGTCGTCCTCGAAGAACTGCTCGTCGGTGGGCTTGAACATGGCAGGGGCCTGGACCTCTGCAGACGAACAGTTAGATCATCGCTCATGGTCAATCATCCACACCGTCGTGTACACACAGACGACGACGGTGCGGTGGCGGCGGGGTAGACAGGCGGACGGTACCTTTGCAAACCCGTTCGGTGGTGTTGACCTGGGAGCCATCTTCCATGGTGTGGATGGTGAAGTCGATCTCGGGAAGCGGCTTCTTCTGGCGGATTGCGCGAATCGCATTATCGACCTGAGCATTCCGCAGTGGCTGCTGCTGCTGATCCAGCTGCTGCTCCTCATCGTGGTTGGGAGGGACTTGTTCGTCTCCAGCGTCCATGTTGGGCGGTGGGCTGCGCCAGTGCAGGACGACGTCTGATTTTTCTCGCTCGCGCGACCTCACAGGCTGCCGCTGATAAGCAACAACGGGGAGGGACGGATGCAATGTTTTAGATTAAGGTTCTTCAGGTAGATTCTGTTTCGCAGCAAAGGATGTATTAGTTGCGAGGGGCGAAGGCAATGGATTAGGTAGTCAATCTAGCGGGAAACAAAAGGTGACAAGGGATGGCACGAGGGCTGGAACGGGAGGGCTCCCAGCTGCGGCGACAAGTTGCCTACTTCAGATGATGGCAGGTTAGGTTTAGGTACTTAAGTTGGTATAGGTATACCACTTAGTCGACCTTACCTGCCTAGGCCCGTGTAAGTACCTATATTACTTGCCAATAGGCGATTGGGCGGCGAGAACAGAAAGCGGGCAAAAACTGAGTTAACCCCCCGATCTACCCGCTCGTCGTTCCAAGTACCTAGTGTGGGGTGATTATCAGGAGGAAAATGTAACAGAGCGGCTCTATGGGGCGGTATCATGTACATTGCTATACTCTACCGGTATATTATATGTAGGTACCTACCGAGGTAGGTATGCTGCCTGTAACTTCTCTGTGATAACTACCTACTTAGGCAGACCCATCACACGCATCTACAAATAGTCTACCCTGTAGGTCGTTACTGCGTGTCTCATTGGCTTAAGTACGGATCAGGGAATTTTGGGGGTGATTGTTCTAGCCGCTCGAACGCCTTTGGCAATCACATATTTTACGTATAAATAATTATAACAACTTCCTCGCCACAGTCTTTATCTTGTTGCACAGCAGTACCTTTGGTTCTATGCCATGAAAGTTTTCGCAACTATCCTAACAGTTATTTTGTGGTTCACTGAGGGGTAGATAACCCAAGTTTAGATAGCTCAGAAACTGGTAGAGGAATCTAATCGATGCCACAAGGCTATAGGTATGAGTAGGAGCCTTATCGATAGGTTGTGCCAAGCTGAATCAAAATGGGATTCAACCGAGCCATGCCACTTTTAGCTTGGGCCTAGCCTAAGCAGGACCCGCTCTTGCACAAGCTAAAGCCGAATTGGACGCACCTACTACCTGCCTTGTACTTCAGGCCGGGGACCGCGAACTCGCGTGCTGAAGCAGTAGTGCGAAACCTTATACGGGATGTCGAATAGGTACTTACCTCTCTTTCTAATCAATCGCTAGGATGATAATCGAAAACAAGCAATGGTCTCCTCTCTCATCTGCGACTCGGCACTCAGCTCCATGCCCGAATGCTAGGAAATGTGCATCTCCCACTACAGGATCATAGAGGAAATAAACGAATTACTGATTTTCATAGGCTGCGCTCGCATTGCTAAGATTCAATCTACTTTGCGCTCGACGCTGAAGGAAGCAACACGCGGAATGCGATATTAGTAGTCTTGGGATTGCTCTTGTTCGGGACTTATAAAGAACACGGCAGGTAAATGCCCAGGCCAACCTCGTCAGCATTGTTCGAGAATATGCTGTCGAGGGACACAATATTATGTGTGACAGTCGCAGGAGAAGCCAGGGAAAGTATGAAAGGTCAGGTTTAAAAGGGGGGGATGAACAGAAACCACCACCAGATACTCAAGTCTGCAAGATCGACAGCTTCAGCTTCCCGAAGTTTCGTGGTAGTTGTTTAGGCCGGAGTTTCTAGCTATCGCTTCAACAATCCTATCTGCTATCCGCAACGTATTACACTAGGTAAATCTTGATAACCTCATTGCCAGCATCTCAGTCACAACGTTGGAGAAAAAGCCATTCTCGTCGCGAGACACGATGTTATCGCTTTACTCGTGAGCATACGCAGGAGCTGTTACGTGGACATTCGACAGGGATGGATACCGTTCACACGATTGGCATTTTAATCGAGGTCTGTTCTAGTATAGAACAGCAGGTAGCCCACTGTTGCCTATCCGTCCTACTATGAACAAGCGATCACGACGAAAGTTGTGGGAAACTCGACCAAAAACATACGGAACGTTCCCGTTTACGACCAAGATTACCACACAGAACATTCCATGCCGCCTAGCATACGATATAGCCAGAACATAGTTCATTATTTATGCACAAGTTCTAATGCTATTGAGTCGGCAGTTGTAGCAGCATGTCCTCCAAATCAAAGAAAAAAAAAAAAACATGCCTAGGTGTGCTTCGCTGACCAATGCACTTTGTAAAGACTTTAATGCAAAGTTTCGTCTTGTATGGAGGACTTGATTTTCAGATCCTAAAACTTCCAGTCCTAGCAGCAGGCATCATCTCATATCACACCTGAGCAAAATCAGCGAGTGCGCTAATCCTAGTTTGTCGTGCGCCACAAGCAATGGTGAAACCTAGAACCCGGTCACTGCTGCCGAGCTGCTGCCTGGGGCTGCGATATCACCAACCAAGCGCACTCATTTGAAGGGCTTCGGGACTCGGTGATATTACCTATGGTTCAACAGCGTCCTTCAATATTTCCAATCCTCCCTCTAATTATGGCGCACAATATCCTCCGTCGACAAGAATGTCGATACCGGTTGTATAAGAGGATGCATCGCATGCCAAGTACAAATACGCGCCCTTGAGCTCTCCAGGTTCTCCCTCTCGCCTAGATGCAGTCAGAAGCCAAACTCTCACCGATATTATCTCCATAATCGTATACATGGAGTGGGCTGGAGAACCTACCCCATCGGGATCTTGTCTTTGTATAATTGCTTCGTCTCGTCGGGTATGAATGTCGTGAGGTCGGTCCTGATGTAACCTGGGCTGACCGAGTTGGCGCGAGCGAACCCTGTCCACTCCACAGCAAACGACTTGCCTACATAGGGCAATGGCATAGATTCATCAGCGGAAACAATTCCCACACATCGCCGCCGTCTTCTTTCTGTCTGGGCAGAAACTCACAGGCGTGGATCACCGCGGCCTTCGAGGCATTGTACACGGTTTGCATCTGGGGGATGTTCGCGATGTGTCCGCTCATGCTCGCGGTGCAGATGAAGCTCCCCGTCAGGTAATTCTCCAGCGGCTTGCCGTCGACCGTAGTGCGTTCCTGGCGCTGCCGTCGCCAGTGCAACCCCGCCGCCTTGGCGCAGTAAAAGGTGCCCTCGAGGTTCACCTTAAGCACATTGTGCATCGTGTCCATCGAACCGTCGATGAATGGCCCATCCTCCCATGCAATGCCCGAGTTTGCGACGAACACGTCCAACCGCCCATTGAAGTCGCGTACGATCTCGTCTACGGATTCCTTTACCGACTCGTACGTGCTAATGTTTACTTGGTAGGCCTTGCCTGCGCACGTTTACTTCAGCGGGATAGATCCGGGCGGGACCAATACTGTATGTTCGTAGATGTCGCTTACATTTCACGCCAAACTTCGCCTCGATAGCGGCGGCCTCGTCTAACGCTTTCTTGTTCGAGTTATACCAGATCGCCACGTTCGCACCCGCTTCGGCGAGCGCATGGGCTACCGCCAGACCGATGCCTGCACCGGCTCCGGACACGATTGCCGTCCTGCCCTTGAGGGAGAAGAGGGGCATCACAAGGTCCAACTGGGGAGTCGGCATGTTGTCGTGAGGGAAAAGTCCGGTTTTCATGTCCGCCATCATGAATGTTAGTCGTGTACTTCTAATCTCCGTGACCAGAAATCTGTAAAGAATAGAAGTGACAGATGTTAGAGAAAGCTATTCAAGCAAGCGGATAGGACTCGTAAGAAAAACCCAGCGCACGCAAAAGTAAAAGCGTAGTGAGACGAGTCTAGCTAACATTAATTGGCAAAGAGAGCTACGGAGTATGTAACACTTAGATATAGACTTCGTTCCGTCAAACTCTGCCCATATTTGGGTCATCCAAATGCACGCTGGCTTCTTTTTGGGCGTAGGGGGAAGCAGAACCAATGCAGCTGATTGCTGGATCATGGATCCTGTAATGCGACATCCCGAAAGGATGACGTTTATGTGCAGCGGAATTGTCAAGGATTGTCAGCTCCTGAGGAGAAATCCCGGTAAGCGACATGCAATATCTATCTACGTATAGTTACCGCGTATGGCGCCGCGGGCTCGCTTGAGGTCCCAGGACGGCTTCGAGGATGACTCCTCGTTCCCAAGCGGCTAGTTGGCCTAGTGGGCGGAAACCGCCGATTGGAGGCCGAGGATGAACACGAGGGGAAGAGACGAGGTCTCGGCAAGAAAATCTGCGGAAGCGTCTATCCCGTTTGTGCAAGGCAGTATGCAGGGTATTGTTATGTAGGCATCTGAATGCGATTCCATCATCTACGTGGTTAGAAAAAGACAGAGCTCCAAACCACCCTCTAAGTCCATTCATTAGACAGACACCGATGAGTAAGGAAACCACTATATATTTTGCACGTGTCTCTATTCGCCTATGACTTGCCTGAAAACTTCGCTCTTCGGGTAGTTCGTGTTCCTCCATCGCGAATACCAATCGTCGCGGTTGACTGGATGAGCAGTGGCTGATTAGCTAGCTGGCCGATCGCACACTTGATGAAACAGTTGACGATACTTACTATAGCCACCACATATTTTCCTCAAGCCCGTGAAAGCCTCCCTACCGTGCAGCGCTCGCCAATTGTCGAAGACTTCATCTCAAGTATCAGTACCAAGAACACTAAAGCTTAAATGCATATATACTCACTCAGGACTTTACCGGGCTCGAGCTGAAACCGATACACGAGCTCCTCGCGTTGTAAAATCTCGTTCCATTTCTTGGCCGCTTTATACCATTCCATTGTGCCATCCCGAAGCGGATTCACGGCTCGGTCACTCTCATTCCACCTGACGCGACGCACCGTGTTTTGGTCCGAGTCACACTCGAGCACCGGGTATAGCTTGTCGGGGGATATCGTGATATCCTCGTTGCCGCTTGCATGGAAGGGAAGTTTAAAGTCGGCCAACGTCTTGAAAGATTCCGGGCTTTCGTCTCGGAGTATCCGAGCAGCGCGGAAACCATCCACAAGCGTGGACTGTCCTCCCAGGCTTGTTCCAGAGCCCCCCTGAGCGTCGGGGTCCGTGTGTGAGAGAAGATGGAAAGACTGAAGCCCAGAGGGGTCGCCGAAGTACGTGTTATCCGTACTGTAACGAAAGGGAGAGTCAGAAGTCGCCGGACATGGTAGGAATCTCGGCGAGAGTTCGAGAATATTATAGCAGCAACGAGCCGTAGATCTGTGGGGGAAAAAAGGAGAAATAGAAAACACCCCCAGAAGACTTACTGCACAGCTAGGGCTTCATTGGTATACGCAGTATCTTTGAGGGCTAAATCTGGGGTAAATACGTAGAAGCCACCATAGTGTGTTTTGCGTATGAAAGCAATCTTTTCGAGTAGCTCTTTAGTCGCGTTGGCTGAGTCGGTAGGTACCCCGGTAACAAAAGCGAATCCTTTCCGTCTCTAGATTAACAGTGAGCAAGATCGTTAGAATCCGAGCCAAGTTTTGATGTGATGTGCATACAATCGTATCTGTCAACCTTCCAACGGCATGGGTCTCGTTCTTTTCGAATTCCCCGTACTCTATACTCGAGTTGGCGGCCCCTTCGGCTCCAAAATATTCGAGCCTGGTGATGTTTGTTAAGTCGAGGTCTCGATCGAAGCAGAAAAGGAGTGCAACGAGAGAGAATACTAACTGAACATCTTCGGGCTCCGGTCTCTCTCCTTTAATGTACACCTTAAGAAAATCCCACCTATAAAAGCTCACATGGAAGTCGTGAGACCCTGTAATATATTAGAACGCCTACGATGCCTAGAGATATAATTGTAGCCTACACTGAATCTCGACTCCGGATTCGTCGGCTGTTACTCGAGATGGTTTGATATTGTCAGGTAACTTATAAACTCAGTATTAACCCCTATTTTATGCCGCTGTGGTATTATAGTTCACCTGAAAAGTATCGAAGTTGCGCTGTCTCGTATCTTGGTTAACGCAGGTGCTGCATCGGCAATTATCCCTTGAGAGCATGAGCGATGCCGATCATATTGCATTATCAAGCTTGACATGGCAAACCTTAGCCAAAAGTAGGGACTAGTACTGATTAACAACGTTTCCTTGTAGACCAGTAATCAGGCGCTCCTCGCTCTTCAATACTTACAGAGTCTTCTCATTTATAGATGGGAAGGTGAGACCTCTAGAAGTCTCTAGATACCCAGGGGCTTCCCCTCGTGAACTCCATATCTGTTGAGGAGGTTGGGACGTTGATGTCTGTGCCGAGTATCTCCTTAGGAACTGACTACACAAAAAATTTAGAAATTTAGTTTATAAGGTATTGAGGTGGAATGGGGGCCTTGGCTAATAGTGACCTACCGAATAGGACCTATAGGCGCAGGGAACCGTGCTCTTGGCACCCTCATTTTACAAACCTTTGATGACCTTAGGTCCACGATAGAAGATACAGGACACCACGAGCTGAATCATATAGAGGTATAAGCTACATCATAGATAGACGAGACAAGGGCGAGGGGGTGAGAAGGACGAAATCCCGCTCGTGGCCGATACCAAGATCTGTACATATGGACGAGTGGGTGGGGGCTTATAAGTAGTGTGCATAGTACCGATATGGTACGATGCAGTTGGTATCTAGACTAGACGAGTTGGTGTTGGGAAGCAAATCCTGGGATCCGCATCTCCGCTTCCCCCGCATCAGAGAATGATGTGGTGATTATCCGGAACTACCCGGGGCCACCCATAAATCACCGTTAACCAGACATTGTTCATGTATTTTATTAAGGTAGCAAAGCTCCGAAGGCTATCAACTTTTACCAGTCGATGCCGCTGGGTGTGCTTCTTCTGGATATTCGATAGCGAATGTACTAGTCTGTACAATCCCCGAACTTGGAAGAGCCCCAACCTCACGCAGCATGCTCTTCTCGCTGTCGCCGTCGCCCTTCCCCCTCGACGTTATCCATGCCGTAGCCTCTCCTCGTCTCGTATCAGTGCCCGCCGATATCGCCCTCACTGTGAGAATCCATGTGTTAGCAATTACCGCCTATAGGAAGGAAAGACTTAACTCAGCCCGAAGAAGAGGGGGGTCGAGAGCGCATAGGAGCATGCGAGGGCAAAAGTTATGCCCCATCAAGACGGGGAATAAGAAACTATGGAATACATACTGGTACTCTGCACATTTTCCAAGTAGATATCATGCGTTCTTCGGGATTTTCCCCGGCTGCTTAGCCTACTGTTCGATCCTATCCTGAGACTAGCTTTCAGATTCGCCGAGTTTTTGACGATGAAGACGCGCAGGTTAGGGAGGGATGCCGCGATGATGACTGATGCTGGCTCGATCATATTCCAAATCGCGAGGTCCGCACTAGAGTCTTCAACATAATAGTTAGTACCAAGATCCCGTGGGAGCGCCAGCCAGAATATCAACTTACAAGTGAAATCATAATCCGTTATTTGGGTTGTATAGGTGGCTTTCACAATCGTGACAACACCAGACCTAGTTGAATTAGCAGGTGACCCCTGAGGTGACAGAGATATTCTCACAGAATTCCAAGGCTCATGGCAAGGCTTGCTCCCAGTTTTTCAACACGACGCAGCTGTTGGTCCCGTCAGCGACTCGAAAAAAGGGACAATTGGTATTAGTGTCTATACCTGCAGTTTCGACAAAATCCGCCAAGGGAGCACTACTAATGTGAAGTCAATAAAGGAGGTATATGCTACGAGAACCCTGTTAGCTTAGTTGCCTGTTACCGCGGTCGACTCTCACGAACCTGCCTCGAAAATGAAATATCCAATGCCCACGCCTTCATCCATGCACTTGCCTGGGATAGAATCATCGAAGATCTTGTCATACGGTATGCACGAGATAAAGGGGAAAACGATTGCCGGTATCGCCACGGCCGGCAGTGTCGTAATCGCAAACCAAACAAATCGTTTCTCTTTTTGATTCGACAATTGGAGCAGCGTAGCGGCAAAGCTAATTCGGGCGAGAGTAGTCGAAATAAGTACTACGCCTGATAGCACCTGCAAGTACATGAGAATCTCGCGGATCTTCCGGGGCATCTCAGTCGCTATTTCGTCAATGTGCTGGCCATATCCTAAAGCAACGGTTCTCTGGCTGATGCTGGCATTCGCCAGGAGGAATACCTTAGACAAAACGTTAGGGACGAACATCCCAACAAGTGATAAAGTGATGCTTACCATCGAAGCCATGAGAATATAGTCGTCGTACCGTAATTTCCCAAGGTATTTCCACTTGATGTATACTCTCACGCTAACGACTAACAGTGATACTATCGTGATAGCCCAGGTCAAGCCCTGTATGAGCGGGGCCATGGTGTCAGTGGCCGCCATACTTGAAGCTGCTCTCGATCATCCCACAAGATTCGCGTGTGTAGACCATGAGCAGGCCAAACGGGAGGGTTTGTTAAGGGACGAATAGTCTTTGTTTCTCATGAGCGAGTGTCAAGGTTCTTTAACACGTGAAACATGACAAGTAGGGTATTAGTAGCGTTCAACTGAGGCTTTCTCTCAGGAAATAGATAGGCTGGTCAGCTATGATGCTGATCACCTGACATTATTGTATAGGAAGAATGCGTGTATTAGTGTAGTGCATCCAGCTGGCAAGTGATGGGGGTTCCGTATGTTGATATTTGACGGATACCATCCCAGGATGGAACTTTGATCGTCGGCGCCAGTTGGAATTTCAACACCCATGTCCCAGATCGTATAGGACCGCCCAAAAGACCCAAGCAACATGTCGACATTCTCATGTCAGAGCTCTTTCCAAGATACTATCCATGTCCGGGCTCACCGTCAATGCACCTGGCAGGGTTTGGTACATTGGTGTCTAGGTAGGTAGTGTGAATAACAGCACTAGCAGGGGATCATGATGGTAGATTAGATAGTATCAGGGGTTGTTATCAGAGACGGTGAGTGTTTAGAAAAGGTCACACGAACGTTCAATACCAACTCGAGCATGCGGATAGTGTACGGTTGTTGTGTTACGCAAAGGGTGCTAAAATAGGTACATTTGTTAACAGGCATGCGCTGTCTTCTGTGACAATACTTTATTTTCCTAAAAAGGGGCGTCGGCCCACGAACGTTTTGTCCAGAGCCACGACAATCTCAAAAGTCGAAACGCTAGGGCGTCTATTTTGCGAGAACAGGTTTTTAATTCTTTTCTTTTTAATTTAGTAATTATATAACGAATTCGTATTGTGCTACCGATAAAATACTATAGAGGATAAGCACTATAAGTGTCTCGCAATATAGGACGGCCTACCTGGTTTCTAGAGACTCGCCCCGACGTTGGTTTCATTAATGCTCCTATGCGTAAGATAAGAATGCCCACGGCTATTTCTCGTGAACGACTACCTACTTGGGTAGTTCCGTCCACGTACTCGAAAAGACTACATCGGCCAATCCCTGCGAATCGTCGTTGTTGTCGTCGTTGTTATCGTCGTCTTCTCTAGCAAGAGGCTGGAGCGGACATTGCGCAGATGGTGAGGATACTCATCGCTCTACAATAGCCCCGACGAATCAGTAAAGTCTTGTTTGGGTAGACAGGTCGAGATGAATTCCGCTGCATGCCAAGATGCCAGACGCCAAGTTCTAAAAAAAGCCACAGTCCCTGTGCGGTAACGGGTTACCTATTAAGCTTAGCTCCCTCAATAGTTACTTGGTGAACGCTGCCTCGGGACGGATCCTATCCACCTTATTGCTTCCAGTGCCTCATCAGCACAGAACACCATGTCACGATGTCACCACACTATACTTGTATTCATGTCATGTTATCTACCTAGGTATCGCAATGCTGGAAGAAAGAAGGCAACCTACCTATGCGTACACAGATATACCTGCAGTGTTGTCAAACACTTCCCGCAACAACAACACCAGCGCATTTACCTTGGCCCACAGTGTAAGTAATATCTACTTGAACCAGCTCAATAAGTCCCCAACACCGCACATACTAGCACATATCTCGAAAGTACCTTGGTAGACGTGCAACGAACTGAGAAACATGGGTACTCACTCGGGGGGCATACCTGCGGGCGGGGTAGTGTAAATGAGAGTCGTATTGGGGACCCTAGAGTCTGTGGATGCTACCTAGAAATGCTTTACCCGTATGTACAATATTGATTTCCTACCGTATCCTGTCAATGTCGTTTAGCCTGCGTAGTGTATTCCCTGCTGCCTCGCGACCACACCTAGGTAGCGGTTTGACAAGGGCAATCGATTATGAGACTTGCCATTCATTAGGATCTACCTACCGGTAGAAGAAAAGAGTAAAACTCCACTTCTATTTAGTTCTAGCTCCCATATTCCTTGCGTGTTTTTTTTTCTTACTTAAGAACCATATCAAGATTGGGTGGCGTTTAGTTTCGCGACCCAGTAGTTGACTGCGTTAACCTAACCTAGATACTACACTATGAGCTCAAGACACTCCAGACATCGGGTATCGAACCACTTCATATAAATGGTATGGTCGTCCGGTATCGAATAACAACATCCGCTGCGCCTCAGTCCATTCTGGAGAAGTCTATGACTTAGATCTCTCGTCCCGGTAGCGAATTGACCGGCCCCTCGGAGTATTCTATGATAGTGGCTAAGGATGGCATACTTCCCATTCTCTGGGTCAATATGAGTTGATATTCGAGGCAAGAGCGTGAGGTACTAAGCCTTGGATAATGTAGGTCCCAAGTCAGGATCGCATGCTTTAGAAAAGTTCCGACCATGGACAAGAGAAGCCGTATTGCGTCATCAGCAAAAATGGTACATATACATCCGCGACATTAAAGTTTCTCATTTGTTGGACAACTGGCTGTCTAGATGCGTCTTTAAATATTAGTGCAGAGGAACAAAAAATGGCACACAAAAGAGCAGCTTTTTCTTACACACTCTGTCTCTTTAGCTATCCGGCAGTTCTAAGGTAGGTAATTGAGGTCACCTCAATCTCGCATTTGCTATTCCAGTAGAGCAAGACAAAACAAAAAGAAAAGGAAAAAAAAGTTCAACCCTCCTTTTAACCAGGTGTCGAGAACAGCCAACTCTAGGCAGGGGTTATGATTGTTATTGTTTGTTCCGCAAAAGTTGCTATCTTTCTTTCAGTGGCTTAATAAACACTTTCGATAATACTACGGTTATATGGTATCTAGAAACATGAACATACTTACAAATTCAACTAGCTTTTCTTATTAAACATAGCTTCTGTAATAACCCGGATTACTGCAAAGTGTATATCTTCTCTCATCGTGTAGCACCAAGCAGATTCTAGCATCACAGTGAGCTGGGCCCTCGTCTGGGCCCTCGTAGAGTTTTCACGGTATGGTATAGCCTATGCCGGCCTTACACGAACTTAAAGAACAATTTGCTCTTACATCAATATCCAATAAATAAGCGAAGTACGAGTTTTTGTTGTAAAAGGCAATTAGTAAATGCCCGTTGACTTGTTAACTATAGACACAGGCAAGCATTATTATGGCGCCAAAGGGTCGGATATCTATCTGGCGGCTTCATATATATACGCATGATTCCTGTGTCCTGGTGTCACTAGATTTATTACATTTGGATATACCTTCATGATAGTTCCATGATAACTGTGCAGGTGATGAGGTGTAGAATGACCTTGTGTATTCTATAAGTCTAAACCTCAGACAGTAGACCAGAACATTTCTAGCAAGCAAAACAACCCCACTGATCTAGTTTCTCCTAGAACATGTAGCAAAATCCGAAGTACGACTAACTTCTCTTTGTTCCCAATCTATGAGGAGTATACAAGCAGTTCGAAGCCGCACACTTCGCCGTAACTATTAGGAGCAATCTTTACTTTAACAAGCAAACAGGTAACTCGACAATGGCAACGAACCCGAGCTCTGGCGTAGCTGAAGGTGATGCAGAGAAAGAAGCAGTGGACGGTTGGCGGCGTGATATCAGTCCTAGTACGAGGGTTGTGCGAGACGTCACATACAAGATAATACCATTCTGCAGCTTCCTGCTCGTCGTCTTCTCAATAGGCGCCATCCTCGTCTCAACGCTTTCCTTCGACAAGCCTGTACCACATCAAGGAGCGCTTGTCATATCGATTCTACTACTCTCCTTCTTCCTTCTATTTGGCGTCGGGTTCATCTACCTTCACTTCCGAAAACCTCGACCTCATCTTAGCAAGTGTTTTAATACTACGGACGGCTCACGACAAGACGTTAATAGTGTCGCTGGCATCAGGCATTCCGACAAGGCCAACAATCCTGTACCACGAGGTTCCGAGGACGACCTCATCCGTTCCGATACGCTTCGAGACCAAGCACCTAGCCTCAATACTTATAGAAAGGGGGCTGAAGAGAGTGATGGTATTACCCAGAGGCAGAATGTACTTCATGAGCTGCAAGGGTCAACCAACCAACGAGGCCATAATTTAGCACAACAACACGAGCATCAGACCAATAAAAGCGATCGTGCATTACCTTCAAACCCGACGCGACGGGATGGTCCAGAAGCCGGCCAGTTTCCCAGTGATGGAGGACACAATGGGTCTATACAAACAAATATCACACCTAAACCTCACGACAGGAGAGCATATGCTCATCCTAATACTCATGATACTCACGAAAACCCGCTCGGCTCGCCTTCAGTAGGAAATTTGGCACAGCCTCCATCCGTGGTGGGAACTATGCATCACACTGCAGGTCCACGGAACCATAGGGGAATACCTATACCACCGCGGCTAGTTAGGGTAAGTTAACGAATACCTCTTTCTGCGCCGCCTTGCGGCAATATCAACTGATAGAAATAGGGACTGAGAGACGTGCCCAGGCACAGCGCCTCAAGCCAACTCCCTAGCCTTGGCAGAGAAGTACCGGGACCTGCATTGCCAACATCGCCGGACTCGGCGGGAGTGAGATCCCCGCAACTTCAAAGTCCAGCCTTAGAGGCGCGCTCCAGGGACACAGCACCACCGAAGCCACAGACTAAAACCGGTGAACGGCAGCGACTTGACGGGCAAGACGATGTCTCGCCATGGCCTCGCCCTCCCGCCAAGGGCAAGAAGATGAGTATGCAAGACAAGAGCGAGTCTTTGAAAGGCATCATCCGGTACTACGGGTATTCCGACAATGCTGATGCTGATCCCAGACAAGGCCCGCGACGAACCCTCCATCCCCCCAGGGCACAGGACGACCGAAGGGCGACTCGCTCCTCCTCTCGGTGCTAGCATGGCATCTGTCCAAGCCAGTTTAGAGAGGGAAGCGCCGAGCGCCAGAACCAAGAAGCCGTCTCCTTATGCGGAGCACGACGCAACCGGATTCACGGCGCAGATCCAAAAACCACCCCAACCGAAAGCCCGCGAGGCGCCGCAAGTGATGGGACCCGGTTGGCTGACGGGCACACGGGGCCCGCTACGCGTCGTCAATGTCACCGCATCGGACGACGGCCCCGACCCGGCGGAACCCGAGCAAGCGCGTCAGAAGCCTATGTCTCGACAGGGCAGTGAAGCGCACCCGCGGCGAAGAAGCCTCTCCTCCGAGACGGCGGACGGCATGCGCGGCGATGTGCTCGACCCAAGCGCCTCGACATGCAGCCGAATCCGAGGGTTCGGACCCCGACGTCTGTCCGCGGTGCCGGAGCCGCTCAGGCTGGTGAACAAGGACGAGCGCGCAGGCGCGAGGCATGGTCCCGAAGCCGAGGAGGAGGACGACGACGCCCCCGAGCTGCCGCGGCCGATTCCGACGCCCGTGCTTGTTACGCGGCCGCGGCCGCCGACCATCCCATGTAGACCGCCTATTTACGCGGATGGGGGAGGAGATGACGGAGGAGAAGAGGTTCCTAAGACGCCGGTGCGCGCGCCGCGTCAGAAGCCGATAAGAGGACTGGGAGGTGGTGGTCTACATCGTCCGCGAGTCCCGCAACGGAGCAGCAGTCGGAAAGCCAAGAGGGGGGCTTCGAATACAAGTCGCAGCGTGCATGTAGGGTCAGGGCATGATAGGCGGACGTAATATCGAACAAGATGGGAATCAGAGAGGACTTAGTGAGCTTGTGCTGGAATAGTAGAGATTTACAAATTCGTTACACGGGAGCTGAAAAAGTAGTACGCGATGATTTGATAAAATATGTTTTTGTGGCTGTCTTCTTGCCGTTCTATTAACACGTGTTTTAGATGAGAAAACCCGTGCTCACTATTCCTTGCAGCAGTACCGGGTCTATTGAACTCCCCGAGAAGCGATCGATGCAGAATGTTGTAAGAAATGCATCCAGAACTTGACTGTATACGCATTAAAGGCCCCTTAATCTGTCCCAGAAGGAACTCCCAACCCGAGTGGCATAAGCTGTGGCTGGCGACAGAATTGTCAAATTCCACGCATTTGCTCCGTCTATCCAAGCAGTATACTTCAGACTGCTTTGTTCATTTGAGAGCCTCTCAATTGTAATAGAACCGAATTTTGAATGCCCAAAATTGATATATCTATGCGGGTCAATAGTTAGCATCATATAGTACAGCTACGGTTTGAATAAACTTACTTGAGTTTTACATCCTCATCGTCTGTTTGCATGTAGGTAGGGATGGGTGAGTAGAATTGGTTTAGTGGGCTGGCTGAAAATTCATGAACTGTGACGGTTTCGGACCATTTGCTATCCTGTGGTGGCGGGAATGCCGTAGCACCAAACTCATGGCGATCACCTGACAAAACAATCACACCTATACCAAGGCTTCCAGCGTCCCACATGGCTTCTAGTATCCTCCTACGCTCAACGAGAAAGCCACCCCAAGTATCTTTGGTGTTGACTCTCCAGTTCTTGGTGAATGGTACGGAACTGGCCACAACCTTCCACTTCACCCCCTTAGGCTCGGGTTGGCGCAGCCAGGCAATAAAATCCTCAAGCTGTATCTGTCCCAGCATTGTTTTGTTGGCACTTTCAAAAGGCTCTGAGTTTCTGGAGCGGTATGTTCGAGTGTCAAGCATGAAGAACGAGGCGGGACCTTGAGTGAACGAAAAGTAGGTCGCTCTACTACGTGGAGTAAAACCGGCGCCTCCAGCCCTCTTTGCTTCCGGGGGATTCACAGCAGTCTGGTAATGGTGCCAAGGATCGACTGCGGTTTCATAGACCCCGGTAGACTGTAGATCCCAATCATTTGAGATCTCATGGTCGTCGAGAACGTGAATCCAGCTGAGGTTTTGGCCGATCGCAGGCCAATCAGGGGACGCGTAGACTTGTCGATACTTTTGTCTATAATTTTCGACAGATTGCCCGAACTGATGTGGTACCTCAATATAGATAAAGTCTCCAAGGAAAAGCATGAATTGTGCGCCAAGGCTTGGTAGAACCTTAGCTAGATGTTTCATTCCGGGGAAAGCTAATGGGTGGTCAAATGGGTTATAAGGTAGTCGGGGAACAATGCAAGATGTTGATAAAAAAGTGAATTTGCCATCAAAGAGTTCTGGCATAACCCCGGGCTTCGGAGCCGCGGTAAACTCGCCTGAATGGTTATTAGAGGTAGTCCACTCGTATACTTGTTGTTTAGAATGAGGCAGGGGAAGCGTAACAACTGCAGTGTAGTCTGAGTCCTGTGTGGTTGCTTTGACGTTTCCGACTTCCTGCCACAATGGGTTGTCGAACGGCGCCTGGGGATTCTTGGCGTGTAGCTGCACGGTAACGGGCATCTTGGCCTGATCAGGCTCTCTGATTAACAGCTTTGCCTCAGAATGGGAAACGTAGCCGACCCTAGCAAAGGATAAATCGTGGCTGGGATAATACCATTTTGGAGAATACACGAAGTCGGTGACAGTGACTAAGCACGCAGCATTTATGAGAAATGTAAATGCTGTGGCGAGGAGGCTGTTGGGACTTGGGGCGCCGGTGAGGAGCGTCTTCAAGCGTTTTGGCGGCTTCTCTCTGGTGCGGATCGTCTCTTTGATATCAACCTCCTCTTCCACGACGACCTCGTCCGTTTCCCCGGCGTCGAGCGCATCCTGGTTGAGAACAGTGTCTTGCACTGTCACATCGACCTCGTCCACAACCTCGTATTTCGATTCGGTGAGGTAGTTCGAGACGAAAGCCGTCGTATAAATAGCGAACAGGGTGTATATTACCGGTAGGAGGGGCTATTGTCATCAGCAACTGGCTGGCGCGTGGCTGGACGTGATAACACGATTACTGTGATGGCGGGAGTGCGCTCGGAAGAACACTTACAGGGAATGCGGCCTGCGAGGAGCGTTAGCATCTCATATATTCACATCATGATCAGATAGGTGAACAAGGCCATCTTACCCAGCGGAGAAAGAAGAAAGAGGCTAACCGGAGGGCACCGGACGCTAGAGAGGTTATTATTCTACTTTGCGCCGCCATCTCCGGCTCCGCGACAAGGTGGACAACTCTGCACCTGTTTCTGTGGTAATGATAGATGGCGGGTTATAACCGAGATAGCGAGAAGAGCCTGCGTTAAAGGAGAACGTGCAAAACTAAGAGCACATTTGTGCAGACCTCTCAGAAGATGGTTGTCAAGAAATTGGCGTTTTACATTGCAACACGAGGGTCGGTTGACTTGATGAGCGCCTCGATGTTGAGGGTGGGCCGTGACGACACCAGTGTTGATAAAGTTCGACTGCGGGGGGGGTACGCTTCGAGTAGCTAGGTTACCCAAGGTAGGGAGGTAGTTAGGTGAGTATAATCCGGAGCCATGGTACCTCCTAGGCGCCACTTAGGAGGGTCCACTCTAGGGTGAACTAGGTATTAGGTCGCCCCCTCTGACTGTACTTACTAAGTACGCATACCTACAGTAGATACCCCACTCAGATGCAGCTTGTTGTTATCGATAGCTAGGAAGGTTCTATGGGTCTCAACACCCCTGAGACATCGGCCTTTGGAATAATAATCCGCCGCATTGCGACAGGGTGGCAGTTTGGAGGTTCTTGGTCGAGCCTCAAAGAGCCAGAGTGTTTGTGACTAGCTGTTCCCAGGAAGACCTCCGTGGTGATCCCCCAATCCACCACCCACGCAACACAAAATGAAGACAACATTACTATCAATCGGGCTCTTTGCCTGGCTGATCTCTTTAGTATCCGCGACTGCTTTAACATACAAGATACAGGCCAACGAGCGGGCCTGCTTCTTCACAACTCCCCACAAGCTAGGGCAGAAGATAGCATTTTATTTCGCTGTGGGTTGTGGACGATTATGCATCTTGTAACGCAGGCTGACAATCGGACCATAGGTGCAATCTGGAGGTTCCTTCGATATCGATTACGAAGTTACGGGCCCATCCGACAAAGTTATCTTGAATGGCGAGAAGGAACGCCAGGGGGATTTTGTTTTCACGGCAAATGAGTTGGGCGACTACAAGTTCTGCTTCAACAATGAGATGAGCACATACTCGGAGAAATTCGTCGACTTTGAGATTGCGGTTTGTGCCCTCTGACGCGAGACGGATTGCGAGGAGACGGCTAACGGGACATTACATTAGGTGGAGGACGAAGTGCGCGCACAGCTTCCTGCCAAGCAAGGCTCGTCCCCGGAGCAGACCAGCGTGCTCGAGGAATCCATCTACAAAATCTCCGGCCTACTCTCTACGGTCACTCGAAACCAGAAATATTTCCGCACCCGAGAGAACCGAAACTTCAGTACCGTCCGAAGCACAGAATCGAGAATTGTCAACTTCAGCTTGATCCAAATCGCCATGGTGATTGCCATGGGCGGTCTCCAGGTATTCATCGTTCGGTTTTTCTTCCAGGTGCGTTATCACAATATCCCACGTCTGGTTGTGCTACGTACAACCACTAACAATCGCGTTTAGGGAGCAAGGAAGGGTTACGTATGAAATAGGGTGGCGACTTGTATAATGACCAGTCTTTTGTTTTGGAGGCATACAAGTGGGCACGGGCTGACAACTGGTGCGTTGTGTTGAACTTGTATCATAGGCGTCAAAAGGGATTCTAAGCCGTCAGGTTACGGGTGAGATCAATGACAAGCTAGGGCAAGGAACCTGTAGAATTTGAAAACCCTGTGCTGCTTCAGGCCCCATAACGATGCAAAGAACGCCAGAGTTAAGGTGCTTCATACCTATTGTGTAGATGGATTTGTAAGGGAGAACACATAATTAACAGTAAAATCCAACCAACTTGCTGGAGCCCGGGGTCCTGTGGCGCAGCCTCGGTATTAGCCACACTTGGACCCACGGTGTCTGGGCGGACCCACCTGCAGTCTAGATTTCATTAGAGAGCTTCAACGATCTCCAGAGGAACACTACTACCTATCTCATTCTTGTTCAAACAGGCAACCTCCAGCGAAACGTGCCAGTAGTAGTCGCCCTCCCGTCGTATCTCCGAATATTATGCTGGATTAGACCTGAGTCCCTCGGAAAAATAGGATTCAAGATTCCGAAAACACCATAATTGCCCGCGACACTTCTGCCTTCGATTCTCGCCAGAGCCACGCGATGGCCGCGTCACTTGCGACAGACTTACTTCTCCGCCGAAGCGGACCACCCCCCTACGGTCAGAGACGTGGATGGCGGCCTAGGACCGACGAGGACTTTGGGGATGGAGGGGCTTTCCCTGAAGTCCCTATTGCACAGTTTCCTCGTATGTGATCCCTGGAGTCATTTTCTTCCTGTTTGAGCCGTTTGCAGGGGAAAATATTTCCTATTACGGGCACTATGCGTGTCTCAGGAGCGCGTAGAGCGCTTGAAACCTGTGCATATTTCACCTACAGAGCAATAACTGACTCCAGCGAACTATAGTTCAGATGAAGGGGTCGGGAACAAGCAATGCGCTTGCGATCACAGTTGATGCTGAAGGCAAGGTGGAGTATAACGCCATTGCGAGACAAGTAGGTCACTAGGATATTGCCACGTATATATGCGCGCTCTACTGACAGACAACCAGGGACATGCCGACGGTCGGATCGTTCACGCATCTTTCAAAGACCTCATTCCCTCGAGAGAAATGAGAGAAGTAAGCCTAGCTCGACCGAGTGAGGACCATGTTGCGGAAGTCCGCGAAAAAACTAAGGCCGCGTTAGCGGCACTTGTTGGTTCCGCTGTCACGGCCCAAAACCCGAATCGCAATACGACAAAAAGAGAGGCGACTTACGTGAAGTATACGCCAGCGAAAAATCAAATGGGAGACAATTCGAAGAAACAGGATCGTATTATCAAGGTCGTCGAGCGACAAAAGGATCCGACTGAACCTCCGAAGTTTAAGCACAAGAAAATCCCTCGCGTACGCACAATCTAAAGGTATCTATCATTATTGTTGAGCTGACAAGCATAATTTAGGGGCCTCCGACACCGCCACCACCCGTCCTACGTTCTCCAAACAGGAAATTAACAGCTGAAGATCAGGAGGCATGGAGAATACCCCCTGCCATATCGAATTGGAAGAACCCAAAAGGTTTTACGGTGCCACTATCAAGCCGACTGGCTGCGGATGGCAGAGGTCTAAAAGACGTCACAATCAACGACAAATTCGCCCAGTTTTCTGAGGCATTATTCATGGCCGATCGGCATGCTCGTGAGGAAGTAAGGGTTCGTGCATTAATGCAGCAACGACTGGCCGAGAAGGAGAAGGCTCAGAAAGCAGACAGTTTACGAATGCTGGCTCAAAAAGCCCGAGAAGAACGTGCTGGTGCCGCGAGACGGAGAAATTCCCGAGACTCGGCCGATTCGCGGTCTCGTTCACGAAGCTACAGTTCTTCAGACTCTGGATCTGAGAGCGACGGCTCAGAGATTCGGAGGAGAGAAAAGGCACGTGCAGAAAAACGTCGGGAAGAGGAACGCAAGTTACGGCAGTCGCGGATGGGCACGGAGAGACGGATACAAGTCATGGCACGGGAACAAAACCGTGATATCTCGGAGAAGATTGCGCTTGGTTTGGCGAAACCCACAGCACAGGCGGAATCAATGTACGACTCACGGCTATTCAACCAATCGAGCGGGTTTGATAGTGGGTTTAACGAGGACAACCCGTACGACAAGCCTCTTTTTGCGGCTCACGACGCAATTAACAGTATCTACCGCCCCAGTCAGAATATGGAAGACTTTGACGACGAGGCCGCGGGGGCCGCTGAAATGGCCAAGATCCAAAAAACTAGCCGCTTCGGCGAGGCGTTGGGTCGTGGCACATTTAAAGGCACCGCAGATGCGGAGGTGAGTTATCTCCTTTTTCATGTATAATCCCTGCTAACGTGCCAGCCATATAGGCTCGGGAAGGTCCGGTGCAGTTTGAGCGTGATAATGTCGGCAATGACCCATTCCAGATGGACAAGTTCATGGCTGAAGTGGACCAGAGTTCTTCGTCCAAAAGAGGTTATGGGTTGCAGGATGGCGAATCGAGGGAACCCAAACGCGCAAGAGTAGACGAAGACGAAGACTGAGCTGTCCCGAAATTTGGGTATGTAGTTGTCTGCGTAGGTAGTATGTCGGTTGCTAATTTTGAGACTAGGATGGTCTTCCTATTTGACTATGGCAAGGGTTTCCTGGTCGCGATGATGATGTATCTAACCATTCTTCTGTACGCCTGATCCGTAAATTTGGCGTCAACATTGTTTGATAGCGAATAACGGATTGATCTGCCATATTCATAATACACTCAAGCAGATCAAAATGCACAAAATGGAAGACGCGCTCTTCGCTCGCGCACCTATTACCATTCTAGATCAGGCCCGGTGATTTAATCGACTGCTTGTGCTTGAAACACGACTATAGTGTAAGTAGTTTGAAACATGCTTGATTGTTTTCAATAATGATCGTCAAATCAGATCCCGCTCTCCTAACCCATGAGTACCTAAATCATGTGCTTGAAATGATGACGTTTAGTGTAGCTTGCTTGAGTGCATTAACCTTACCATACTCTTGGCAACTCTCGCAAACTAATTGGTTCCACGCACAGTAACAGTACTATGGTACGTACTCTAGTACGTCAGCTTGTTCGAGACAATTGGTGATAAAGTGGCTGTGTAGTGCGATGGTGGCCGTATTCCCCCACTTCGAGCGGGTTTCGGGGTGGATACTTCGTTATTCTCTTGTTGATGGAGTTGATGTTGTCGTCAGTTGCAATCAAATAGCTCATTTAAGTAAATAACTGTTGATCAAGCAGCGTGATCCGCATCTCTAACATTTTGGCGGGCAGGTTACCTACTTAAGATACCTGATTGGATATAGGTACTTGATTCCAAGGTACCGAATACCAAACACTGAGGGAACAAATCCGCATTTATGTATGTTACATGTTTGTTACACACAAATCGCAGGCACATACCTCAACTACATACCTAGGTAGAGGTCGGTACTATGTAGTGTAGGTAGGTGCTTATCTTGATCAACAGTGCCTAATCAGGTACTTGTACACGCCCTAAGCGTGATCTATCTACCGTGTATAGGTATGGAGGTAGGTATGTATGTCACCTCGAGTAGGTACAAGTGGAAGTTATCATGCAGTTACATCCCTACCTACTTAGGTACCTGGATTACCTACCTTGCCTACACTATCCAGTCTCTATAAAACGCCCTGATCGGCCTATCTTGAAACCTCGACCACGGCACCCCAATCATCTCTCTGTCGGTCTTCACGCCGGTCCATATTAACCTAGAAACCTAGTTTCGGATTACTTGGCCAATACTTGGTGAATCACTACCTGGCCAAGGGAGCAATACCTACCCTGCTGTATTCCCTCCTAGGTCAGATCCAACCTCGTATTCCACTCGCCCGCCTATCTTCCCAGGGGATTGTTGGCTGGGCCGCACTCGATTCCAATAATATATTCCGATTTAGCCATTCAGTCTTAGGCAGCAGCCTGCCATTTCCGTCTCTTTGGGCTGCGGCGGATACGACCGAAGAATTGGATCACGACCGCATTTGGCCTGCACCACACTAAGCAAAGCAGCGGCCTGGTTACCTTAAATGGGCAAGAAGTGAGGCCATACCTCCCTGGCCCTGGTCCGGGTTCTGTTAGCTTCTCCGCGTCGGACTCGGCTCATTCTACAAAGTTCCCTATTGCAGTAGTGTAGCTAAGAACGAGCTACAAATACCTATGCATTGGGACGACCCCCCGCCTTATCAACGCCAGGCTGGACCTGCGGCGTTTCAAGTGAGGGACGACGGCTCTCTCGAATTAATCCCCGGATCACAACCTCATTCTCAGAGAGGACACAGGTCACGACCGAACATGGCCTACGCAGCGAACGAGCCCTGGTGGCAGCCTAGGTACTGGCGCAAGAGGACGTGGGCGATAGTTGGTGTGATTGTCGCCATCATCATCATCATTGTTATCGTTGTGCCTGTCAAGGTAGCCGAGGCCAATCGATATCCTAATTATTCAAAGCTCGACTACACGTTAGCCGACGAGTGTAAGTCTTGAGTCTATCCAACGACACGTCGAACGGATTACCATGCATTTCAGTTAACGCAAGAGCGCAGACTCCGGATCCACATTCTTCGACAACTTTGATTACTTTATAGGATATGATCCAGCACAAGGATTTGTGCACTATGTTCCCAAGGAACAGGCTACGTCGCTGGTATGAACACGCCTTCCCTTTCCCCTCTATCTGCCACGCTCATCTCAAATGTAACTAACTGGTGTCTATTAGAACCTGACTTACGCTTCTGAGAGCACGGCGGTGTTGAGAGTTGATACAAGCGTTGGTCCCGGTTCAGAACCCGATGCGTCGACAGGTCGTTTTTCGGTGCGCGTAGAGTCTAAGAGACAGTATGACAACGGTCTCTTCATCTTCGACGTGAAACATACACCCTACGGCTGCGGCACATGGCCGGCACTGTGGCTTACTGACCAAAGCAACTGGCCGGACCACGGCGAAATCGATGTGATGGAGGCAGTAAACCAAGCTACCGATGGCAACCAGATGACACTGCATACGACGAAAGGATGCTCGGTGGGTGGCGTCAAGCGAAAAATGACCGGCTCGTCGTTGAACGGTAACTGTTACAACGGCACCAATGATAACGCGGGTTGCGGAGTTGGCGGCACGTCTGACTCGTTCGGCGAGGACTACAACACTGCCGACGGTGGCATTGTGGCAATGGAGTGGCGGAATCAAGGCATCCGCATGTGGCAGTTTGGACGGGATGCCGTTCCCACCGATATTACATCCAAACAGCCCGATCCCAGCACTTGGGGGGAGGCCACTTCGGATTTCCCGAATACAGATTGCAATATCGCGTCCTATTTCCGCAATCAGAGCATCATCGCTAACATCGATCTGTGTGGACAATACGCCGGCGGAGTGTATGCACAGAGCGGATGTGAGTGCCTTCTCGACTCACAGATGAGTCACAAAGCGCCGAGGAGGTGAAATACTGACCACCAGTTTATGTAGGCCCTAGCAATTGTACCGACTATGTCGCTAATAACCCGAGTGCCTTCGAAAACGCCTTCTGGGAATTTGGAGCTTTCGAGGTCTACCAGGCGAAATAGGCACCGAACCGAGATGCCCGGATGTCACGTGAGTGACTTGACCTTCAATCGTTGTGCGTTCACATCAATTCGGTTAATACAAAGACAAGACATAAAGATGGCATGATCTCTCGATGCAGGAAAACTTTGACGTATTATGGTGAGGGATAATGGCGGGTGGAAATCGGGGCCGATACTGGAGTCGGGGGTGGCTCAGACGGGATAGGTATTCAGCTAGCCAGGGAAGATCGGTGATGATCAAAAATGAAGACGAAGCACGTGTGTAGACAATAGACCTTAATATGTTTATTTGTGGCAAAATGTCGTCTCAATCAGGCGAACTGTATTCGAGACTCCATCTCGATTCGGGTATAGCGATATGGGTAGCTTGCGTCAAATAAATCTAGAGCCTACAATACATCAAAGTGAAGAACAGCCCAGCAAAAGATGAAACAAAATATATAACTCTGTTGCTGTCTGTGGTGACTCAATATTCGCCTTTCTATGTTGCATTATCCATCCAGCATTCGATACAGGAAGGGAAAGAAAACACGAAGTGATTTAGGGTTGACTCTTGCCATGGCTTGACGCTACTCTCACACCCGTCTCTCTCTATCTTTCTCTCCATCTAGATAGAATCCTTCCTGATCCGTATACCCTCTCGAAAGCACTTCGTCTATGTGTGGGTACCTTATATACAAATGCTCGTGCGTATGTATATCCAATATATATATATATATATATGCTGTAACCAAAGCAGGGGCAACGACGGCTTTATTCCGGGAACCGAGACCCACGTCGATTCATGACGCGAATCGACTCCCACAATCCGCAGTGAAGGAGGAGTTGCGATTTGATCAGGTCTAGCCTAGGGTGTAGGCACACTTGATCAGCGTCACACTGACTGGCAAGACACGCAGAACAAAAGGATTCTGGAATTTATGCTACATGAGCCCGGGGTATATCTTCCTCTATATACCACATCACTGGCATCTAATCTCCCTAAGGGTGGGAGGAGTTGTTGGCCGGTTTCTTTTCTTTACCCATCTCGAAAAAAAAACCCAAGTGGAGATGTTGTCAGAACCTCTATACATAAGAACCCATCCCCAGAAACGCCGTAATGCTATGCAAAAATTCCCAGTGCGCCAGGTCATTGATTACAATGCCGGTAATTGTATAACCCAGATGGTCTAGTAATTACGCCCCTCCTCTCTATGTCTGTATGTTTGTATGTATATCTTGGGTCCGGGGGGGGGTGTTCGTCAAATCTATTCGTCTTTCGGCTGTCGTAGCCAGACATCGATGGCAGCGCTGAAGGCGGCGAAAGCGGCGCATCCGCCGGCGACGGCGGTCGGGCCGCCACTGCGCGCAAGTATCCCGCCGGTGAGACAGCCGGCCGCAACGCCGTTGGCTAAATCGTTCTTGGCGCGGAAACCCTCGATGCCGCATTCTATGCCGCTGAACATCAGGCCAACCTTGCCGAAGTTCTTGGCCGTGCTGTAGGATCGCGTGCCCATGTCCTTGAAGCCGACCTTCAACTGCTCGCGCATGGGGAGCTCCGCGATGGGTTTGGCGGCCGAGCCTGGTGCGCCCGGTGTGTGGTATGGTGTGTCGTAGGACATCTGGAAAGGCATGGTGAGCATGGGGGCTTCTGGATAGGAGGCGGGCGCAATGCACGCCGTTGTGCGTGGGTGGGTGTTTCGGAGAGGAGATGCGCTTATGAATGAACGATGGGGGAAGCACGCACAGATGCCATGAACATGCCAAAAAGACCACCCATGCCAAAACCCATCACGCCGGATATCACAGATTTGCCAAAGCAAGACTCCATCATCGCATTCATCTAGAGGCGGGGGTCAGCGGGAGCGTTGGCGCAGTGCTCAGAAAAGGGACATACGGCTTTAATGTTGGGATCGTTGGGATCGTATGCTCGCCCCGATGGCGGCGGGACGCCAACTCCTGGAAAGTTGTTCATGATGGGTGGTGGGTGGTGTGCGGTGTTGGGTTGGAAATCGTGATGAATTGGACCGAATAAGTCCCAAGTCGCGAAAGAGAGGTAGGCGATGCGAGACTAGTGTGTACCTTATCAGTCAGGTTGCCTTGCGATAAGAATCGAAGTGATAATTCTTCCAGTTCTGCCTCTTGCGACCGCCTAGTTTTTGGGGTAGGTACCTGACTAGGATCATACCATCCGCTGAATTCCCCCACTGAGACCCGTCTGTTGTACCTACCGAGGACCCTGAGTGTGGGGAACCCTAAAAAGTACTGTACCAACCGTACCTTAGGTACCTGAAAAGTCCAACTTGCTCATCCACATTCGACTTTGTTGCTGAGATGTGATTCTTTTTGGTCGATCGGTACCTTAGGTACTGTTCTATCTACCTAGGTAGTGTGCAAGTGGACAGTGCCAACCAAATACAGCAACTACCTATACTGTCGAGCGAGTTGGATTCTACGTATTTCTAATTCCATAGGCATCAGGAATCCCAGATAGTCACGATTGGACTCAGTCTATGATGAAATCGATCTGGCTTCAAGCTCCTTGCCAAGACCTGGATCACGTCACTAGGTGGGCGGTGGACAGTTCAGATGCAGTGGTTTTATGCGTAAAGGGTTGCATTAGCAACAAGCTCTAGGCGTGTCGACCAATGACAAACTCGAATTGAGAATGGATAAAATTTTGTACTTAACTTGATGCACCCATTCATTCAGCTCCACCATAGCTCGGTCGACTGGTTAAGTTTTTTATTTTATTTTATTTTACTTTATCCATCTGATATTCATAAACCCTTCAATCGGGTTTCCTGATCACTTTGTTTTTTCCATTGGTAGCTTTTCCATTGATCTCCAGCTCTCTAATCACTCTCATCACCATGGCAGACGTTATCGAGGAGATCAATGCCACCTACGAGGCACTGGCCGAACTCGAGCGAGGGTTTGAAGATGTTGAAGTCGAGACAAGTGAGTGTTTGTCCTTTCGAGCCTGTGCAGTGAACTGCTGCCTACACTGCGGCCTTCCTGCCCCTGATACTATAATCGCAATTCGCCTGGTTTTCACTAACATGCTCACAGTCCGTCAACAATATGTTCTCTCCAAGCCGCTCTATGAGAAGAGGGAGAAGCTCGTGGCCAAGATCCCCAACTTCTGGCCCTTGGTCATGGAGCAGGCTCCACCAGAGATCGACCAGTACATCCAGCCCAGCGACTCGGCTGTGCTTCTCTCCTCTCTAAACTCCGTTTCCGTTTCTCGTTTTGAGATTGAAAATGGCGGCAAGGGCGATCCTCGCAGCATCTTCATCAAGATGGAATTTGCCGAAAATGAGTATTTCAAGGACAAGGTTCTCGAGAAGAAGTTCTGGTACCGCCGCTCCAAGGCTGGCTCGGCAAGGCTTGTCAGCGAGCCGGTCCCTATTAAGTGGAAGGCCGGAAAGGACCTGACGCAAGGACTGCTCGACCTGACTGTCAAAGTCTGGGAGCAAGACAAGAAAGAGAGTCTGGCCAATGGTGCAAACGGGGATAAGAAGACGAAGACTAAGGCCGAGAGCTGGACGGCTGACCAAAAGGCTCTTCGTGCGAAGATTGACACTTTCGGTCTCGGTGGCGTATCGTTCTTCTGTTGGTTCGGTTATCGCGGCGAGGACATATCTGCCGAGGAGAACGCCGTCGCAGTTGAGGAAGATAAAAAGAGACGCGCCGTTAGGGCCGAGGGCAAGGCTCCCGAACCGGAGGAAGCAGAAGAAGACGAGGAGGACGAGGAGGACGAGGAGGAAGAAGACCTCCTAGCTCTCGAGATCTTCCCAGATGGCGACGAGCTGGCTGTCGCATTCAGCGAGGATCTGTGGCCGAGTGCCATCAAGTACTTCAGTAAGTCTTCTGGAAATTTCTACAACCTGTATATGTGAATTCGGGGCCAACCGGTCATTCAGCACAAGCGCAAGAGGCAGATGCGATTAGCGACTTCGACTTTGAAGATGACGACGAGGAAATGAACGGAGGCGAAGGTGAAGACGAGGGCGACGACGACGAGGCGCCTCCCTTGAAGAAGAGAAAGGCGTAATCATTGTTGTGGTGCCATTTCGGCGTGCACGACAGCACATAGCGCCAAGGCCAAGAAGGGATTATTTCCTTGACTTGGATGACGACTTCGCCTGATACCAATTCCTAGGGATAGCTTCAAATTGACTGATGTTTTGCGACTGCTCACCGCAAAGTCGCAGCATGTTCTTCATTATCGGATCAACGATTACCACACTAATAAGGGTGGCGACTCTTGCCTGTGCTGAACTTTTAGTCGTAGATGCTCGTGGCAGTGAGCGACAAGGGAGCAGTTAGTAGATCAGATCCCCCTCACATCCACCTAAATCCAGCTAAGGAAGCTCACCTTGCACCCCTGCAGCCTCCCAGGTAACATGAGCGTTTCTGCTTTATGCACAAGCCCAATTCTTCAGAAATACCTAGTGTACGCTAGCGGTATACACGATTGAACTGAACACAGGTCCTATCTAGCAATCTACGAATCTAGCAGATCATGGCAGGGATCTCTTGGTTGTTGAACAGCCATCCCAAAATTAGGCGCGTACAGCCGACGCTGCGTCCTAAAACCGGGAGAATGCGCCGCAAGACGAAACTGGCCCGGCCCTGTCTGATACTTGGCGGGTTTCACACCCCGACCAAACAGCACAGCCTTTGTAGCACCAGCGCTGGTGTGCATGCAGGGCGTAGAATGAGCCGCTGGGACTGGGCGGAATCGAGCTGTGCCTTGCAGCTATTGGCTGCGACGTGTCGTTGCAGGATGGTCCAGAATGACTTGGGATGGGGCCTTGATGCAGCCGCCCTTCCCTTGGGTCGGATCGGGAGGAGGATTGAAGCGTCGAGATTGTTTCCAAAAATCTCGAACCTCTACCCGCCACTGTTTCTCTTCCCATCTATACTACCTACTTTCTTGTTACCTCTCGATTGGGGCTTTTATCTTCTTGCTTCGTCTGTGTTTCTTTCTCTATCCCTCTTTCACTTGTCACGATTACTGGTTGCTTGTCGACAGTCTCTACCAATTCCATTGTTCCTTTCTTCCACTCCTGGTCGAGTCGTTCTTTTGCTATACCTTCATTACGTCCAGGCGACCCTTTATTTTCTTCTCGAATGCTGGAGACTCGGTCAATTATCTTGCACGGATATTGAAGACGCGGGTTGTATTTGTTCAATAGTGGTGTGAACAGCGCTTCAAGCAGCCTTTTCCAACAGTCTGTTGCCAAATATATACGCTATTCTAGACAGATTCGCTTTCTTTCTACCGCCCCATAGTCAATCATCTCTCTACGTAACTAAAGACTTATTTCTTTCGGTATACTGGACTCTGTTATTATTTTATTATAAATTTTTTTTCCACAATGCGACGGATAATAAGGGCGGCAAGCACCTTGAGCTTGCTAGTGGGTGCCGTAAATGGTTTACAAGTCGATTTTTCTAGTGACGGTAAGGAATCTCTGACAAAAAAACCCACGACAGCGAAGCTAACTTGGGAATCAGATTCGATTAAGCAGGCAGCAAGCACAGTGGCATATGGTCTATTAAAATACTATACTGGCAATAACACTGGCGATACGCCGGGCAACTTGCCAGATCCATACTTCTGTACGTAGTCGTCCCCTATGCTGAGCCTGTCAGCCAACTTACAATTATTCTAGGGTGGGAGGCTGGTGCTATGTTTGGGACGATGGTCGACTATTGGTTCTACACGGGCGACGAGTCGTACGTCGACGTCACGACCCAAGCGCTGCTTCATCAGGTCGGCGACGACAAAGACTTCATGCCCACGAATCAAACAAGAACGCTCGGAAATGATGACCAGGGATTCTGGGCCATGGCTGCCATGTCGGCGGCGGAAAACAACTTCCCCAATCCACCTGTTGATCAACCGCAATGGCTAGCACTAGCACAAGCAGTGTTCAACGAATATGGTTAGTAGAACCTGCAATTATTTCATCTGCGCCTAGCCCGTCCATTCGACTATACTCGAATGGCTTGGATACCTGACTAGGGAAGGGCATTGGAATTCTTTTCCGGATCGTCTCTACAACGAAGTGGCTGGGCTAACTTTGAATATCGCAGTGGATCGCTGGGACCCGGACACGTGCGACGGCGGGCTACGGTGGCAGATCTTCACATTCAACACCGGCTTCAACTACAAGAACTCGATATCGAACGGGTGCTTCTTCAACATCGCGGCGCGGCTCGCGCGGTACACGGGGAACCAGACGTACGCGGACTGGGCGGAGAAAGTCTGGGACTGGATGACACAAGTGCAGTTCATCGACGACGACTTCAACATCTACGACGGCGCGGGCGTGGAGGGGGGATGCACCGAGATCAGCCGGCCGCAATGGACGTACAACGCCGGCATCTTCCTCCACGGGGCCGCGGTCATGTACAACGCGACGGGCGGCAGCGCTACCTGGGCCCAACGCACGCAAGGCATCATGAACCGCACGGTGGAGATTTTCTTCAACGCCACCACGGGCATCCCCGTCGAGCACTCGTGCGAGCCGTTCAACCAATGCAACATCGACCAGCAGAGCTTCAAGGGCTATCTGATGCGATGGATGGCGGCCAGCGCGCAGATGGCGCCCTTCACGTTCGACACCCTCATACCGCTCGTCAAGTCGACCGGCGCCGCCGCCGCGCTGCAGTGCTCCGGCTCGCCCCCGGCCAGCCAGTTCAGAGGCGATGCCGGCACGGCCTGCGGCTTCAAGTGGACCGAGCAGGCCAACTTCGACGGCCAGGCCGGCGTGGGCGAGCAGATGAGCGCGCTCTCCGCCATACAGTACACGCTGGTCAAGAAGGCCGAGGTCGCCAAGGCCCCCGTCACGGCGTCCACGGGCGGCACGTCCATAGGGAACGTGAATGCCGGGGCGGCGACGGAGTCGAAACTCCCCACGCCCGCCCCGATAACCACCGGGGAGCGCGTGGCCGCCGGTTTCGCGACCACCGCCATTCTATTCAGCGTGCTAGGCGGCAGCATTTTCGTCATGAAGGAGTAGGTAGGTAGATAGATGGGTATTCGGTTTTTTTTTTTTTTTTTTTTTTTTGCTTCATCAGAGTATTAACGGCGAGGCATTTTTTTTTGGCCGAATACGAAGCATAGAGTGCTCGCATTGGGTTTTCTCATGAAAGAAATGGTTATGGGAGAAAGATATATATAATATATATATATTTACATATATGATCGGATGGATAATAACGGTGCATGGCCTGGCGTTCCGGACGGTGGACGGCTTTGAAAGCCGCATAATGGTTTTTTTTTTTATAGATGTGGTCGATGTATATCGTTTGTTCGGCCCTCTTTTGCACATCACGAGCTGCAAAAAAATACCAACGAAGAGCATGAAATTCCGAATATGATCCGTATACATATCCACTCCATTTTGTACAGTAATCTACAGTGACCTTCCATGCTGTGATTGAGATATTCCTCCCCCAACAGTCTGAACCCGTAAGCTGCTCAGCCAGGAGGCTTTTCTCCTTTTTTTTTCCCACCCCTTTTTTCCTCAGCAACTCTGAATTTGTGTCCCGGCCCTGCCTTAGGCGAACACACACACTCTCCAGCCAAGCCGCGATAGCATGGGTCTCAGGGGAGGGGGAGTCTTCATCAGAAAAGCCTAATCGAAGACTCTTCTCAACTCGGCAAACCTGTTTTTCAAAGACAGGGGCCACCGACAAGACAAGACAAGACAAGACGCCTGCCTGCCTGCCTTCATCTCAGCGCCTCGCCCATCTCGTCACGCTCCTCGCCCGCCTCCTCCTCGCCCGCCTTTCCATGTCCCCCCCCCTTCTTCTTCCCCTTCCACTTCGCCTTGGGCCCCTCGAAGTACAACCTCAGCACGCCGCACACGACGCCGGCCATCCTCTTGTACTCGGCGGTGCCGGGGACGTTGAGGGCGGCCTCGCGGATCTTCTCGACGAGCGTTTGGCCCTCGTCGTCGGTGGCGCGGCGGCAGCCGCGCTTCCGCGCCAGCATGACGTCGACGCGCAGGCCCTTGCCGAGGAACTCCTCCAGCCGCCGCATGCGGTGCGCGAGGTCGTGCGCGGCGATGGACCAGTTGATCTCGAGGGTCTTGGTCGGCGCCACCTGGCTCGCTTCCTTGGCTTCCCTCGCCGCCGCCGCCGCCGCTGCCGCTACCTCGGCGTCGACGTCCACGATGCGGCAGATGGCGGCCGGCGGCAGCGCGATCGTCGGGATGCTGCTGCTACTGCTGGGCGCTGGCGGCGCTGGCGGCGGCGCCACCATCTCGAGACTGTGCCCGCTCGGCAACCCGGCCAGCACCGTCTCCGTGCGCTGCGGCCCCGACAGAACCCCCGACCCCGACGCGATCCGCACCCACCGGTACGGGATGTCGCGGTCCCGCGGCAACATCCTCTTCGGCTGCGCGGCGGCTGCGGCCGACGTCGTGGAGAAGGGGCGGCGCGGCGGCGGACATGGCGTGCGGGCGTGTGTTGTTGTTATCGGCGGCGACGGCCGTGCGCGGGCCCAGGAGGACGGGAGAGCCGTCGTCGTCGGGGAGAGGCTGCCGGTCGTGCTGTTGGCGAGCGCGAGGAGGAGCACGCGGTGGAGAGCCCGGGCGGGCGTTAAGAGACCCTTTGCGTGCCTCATGTTTCCTCTTTCATTTTCCGCCGGGGCGTGGTGCTATGCCTTGCGTCCAGCAGCGAGCTGTGGTGTGTTTCGATGTATGTGTCGGAGGGGGAAGTGGCGTCAAACGAAACTGTCCGTTTTTCTGTCTGGTGTGCACAACTCTCTCTCTGCCGATAGCTGGAATTGGTGCTTGGGAGGGTCTTGGTGGAGCTGGAGCTTGGGAACCAATCAAATCATAGCAGGCAGCTTCGACGAGATGCCAAGACATTACCTCCCTAAGGTAGGGACTTAGGTACCTGCCTGCGGCAAGTGCACTCGATAGGTCGACTAATTTATTGGCCAATAATTGCTCGTCGTCGCTCACAACCACCACCTCTCATCTGAGGCTTCACTTGCCAAATCATTGGTTTGCCATCGCGGCATTGATTGAGCCTTACCAGAGCAAATCCCAGCCAGCCCCCCGATCTTCGGCCTAAATATGTACCGAACTGCTGTTACCGAACCTTGGTGAAAAAGCCTTGTTAATGAACATTCAACTTGAGGCAATCTTACACTCACTGGTCCCTATCCCATATATATCATCAACCAGTTCCTCTCCCACCTTATTCACTCGCTCCCACCATCTCATCTCTCACCTCGAGATCCAAACCAAAATAATAAAATAAACATAAAAATAAAAATGCCCTTCCTAGGCCATCCCTTCCGCGTACTATTCGCAACAGCCCAGACCTTCGCGCTGGCGCACGTGGTATGGGTGTACGGGGTGAGCATCGGCCTCGGGTGGGGGCCGTCCATGTTGCCGACCTTCATGGCGACGAACGAGTGGTTCGTGACGGACAAGCGGTACCGCCGGGGTCGGGGCGTGCAGGTCGGCGACTGCGTCGTGTACTCGATTCCCGTCGAGCCCGGCGAGGAGGGCCTCAAGCGCGTCCTGGGCATGCCGGGAGACTACGTCCTGCTAAACTCGCCGCCCTCGACGACCGCCATACGCGCCGCACATGGCGGAGCCGGCCCGGGTGAAGGAGATGGTTCCAGTCTTGGTAGAGTGAGACATGGCGTTGGGAGTGAGAATATGATTCAAGTAAGTTCTCTCCTCTTTCTCCTCTTCCCACTCCCCGCCGTTGGCGAAGGACAATAGGAGAGCGGGAATGGTATGCTATTATTCGCACACCACACACACATACACAAAGTTAGAGAAAAGATTGACGAATCCATCTCCCGCTCAGGTACCGAAAGGCCACTGTTATATCGTGGGTGACAACTTACCCTGGTCACGGGATAGTCGCGACTTTGGCCCCATACCCCTGGGTCTCATTAAGGGCAAAGTCATAGCAAAAGGATCACTTGCCGGTTTGAATCCCCTAAGCTGGTTCACAAAGGTCGAAAATGGGTTACAGAAGCCCACCAACATAACGAAATAAGACACTCATCCTCAGAAGCCCGAGCGAGGCATACAGGCTGAATCGTGGATGAGTAAGTAATCTGTACAATAATAGCTGTACCATCCAGACGGAGAGTAATTGCATGGCTACACGGCGCTTGGGAGAAGGGACTAGTGATTACTCGATATCATCCTTGCGAGAACAGGCGTCTAATTACAAAAATATAAGGTGCTTGAACAAAAAACCAGATACCTTGAAAACAAAGCCATCCTGGGCGAGAAGTCTATCACTACCCTTGAATGTGGTTCTTGTCAACGTTGTTCATTAAACCGCCCTAGGTTAAGTTCACAGAGACTTGCCCCGGGAATTCATTCAACAAAACGCCAAACCCGCAATGTGGGCCACCCAATGCAGAATGCAGCCGTGTAAGGAACCCCCACTGGACGACTACAAAGCCATGTGCATGTGGCCTTTGTCCAGAGTCCACACGCTGGCTTATATATACTCGCCTAAACGCCATGCCCACCCGCCATGTCCGCTTGGGATGCTGTGAGTAACCTAAATATAATGACGCAAGAAAATTTCGATATCGAAGGCTGACGCAGTGCGGAACCGGCTATTGTTTTGTCCCTTTTAACCTTCGATGTGTGCCTTTGACATGCTCTGACCTAAAAGTTCCAGGCAACGTTGGGCAAGGTTGATAACTTCGCCCTCATCGTCTGGATCTTCGAACTCGTTGTCTGACTCGATTTGTCGATTTGAGATTTGCTTGATCATATCAACAATCTCTTCCGACTTACCGATCAGACTAATTAGAGTCTTATCTTCGGATTCAAGCAATTGGAGTAGTGTCCAAATGGCGATATGCTGGAATGTGGCATCGCCACTAGCAAGGAATCTGCTAAGATAGCCATGAATACCACCATTGGGTTCTGACCAATCTTGAATGAAGATTGCATAATTTCCGACTGTACATTAGGTTAGTATTCCAGATGTTCCGAGATGGATGAAGGAGATGTACCTTTAGATGATAGATTGCCTAGGGCAGCGGCACTATTCCCTTGCACCTCAATGCTCGGAGAGTCTGTTAGAGGGATCAATACATCAAATACGCCCAGATTCAAGAGATGGGCCTTAAGATCGTCAGATAACGCCAACACGGCAATAGCTGCCGTCATCTCGGATTGAACGGTTATAGGGACATCTAGAACAAGTTGCTTGCATTTTTGAACGGCGCCAGCTTCGAGAACTAGAGCCTTGTTCCGGTCAGAACTAGCGGCCAGATTTCGAAGCGTTGATATGGCATGGCATTGGATCTCTTCATGTTCCGTCGACCCAAGGAGGTCTACCAAAGGCTTCAAAAACCCCGCCTCGATAATGGGCGATTCATTCATAGGGTGAATTGAAATATTTCGAATGCACGCAACAGCTGAGAGAATTAGGGGGAGATATGATGATTGTAGCAAGCGTAGAAGAGGGTTGAGGCCGTGAGCTCGGACGATATCGAGCTGATACTTTTCATCCGATGCCAAATTTCGCAATGCTAGCGCAGCTTGACACTGCACCTTGGGAGACGAAGAGTCCATCAGAGTGACTAGAGACTGGACAAGTTTCGGTTCCGAAGTAGCCAGCTTCCTTCTGTTATTGGCGTCTACCGCGATATTGCTGAGGGCTGTTGTACAGTAGTACTGCACGTCGACATCAGGAGACGAGAGAAGCTGTACGAGGACGGGAATGGCCCCAGCATTGACGAGTTGTATACGGTTTTCATCTTTTGTCACACGTTAGACTATGCTCAGTTGGAAGCAAACGAGATTCCTACCTGAATGGGTCATGTTGAGCAGCGCGCCAGTAGCGTTACGTTGAACCCTCATGTCTCGAGACTTGGCCAGGCGCGTCAGTGGACCAAGTGCCCCAGATCGTGCAATCTTCGCTTTGTTGTCTTCGTGTGTTGCCAGGTTGGTAATACATCCTACGGCATTGCATTGAACCTCTACATTATGGGAGAGCATTTGCCGGATGAGGGGCGTTAGGCCGCCAAGTTGGACAATAAGAACTTTGTTCTCGGCTTCATGGGTTGGTCAGCGCGAACGTTAATACGCAGCTCCAGGAGATTGTACACGTACTATTAACGGCCAAGTTTCCCAAAGCAGCACTGGCAGCTCGCTGTACCTCAATATCGGGGCTCTGGAGGAGGAATAGAATAGGCTCAAGGGTATCTCGGTCAACTTCGCGGACATCTTGGGACTCGTCAGCAGTCCGCTTTCAACCCGAGGACCTGAAGTCCAATTCGGTAACGGGGCGAGGAAGGCCTGCGCGAGTGACGGTCCGGATTCACACAGCAATTCCCAACAAGCAACTTACCTCGTTCAGTGATCTCGGCAAATGTTAGACTTGCACTCCGTTGGAGGTCGATGTTCTCGGAAAATACGAGGGTACTCAGAGCGCGAAGCGGCTCCCCGGAGAAGAAATCGGTTTCCCCGCGCTAGGTTGCAGTCAGCTCGGGCTTGTCATCGAGACCATATCAGAACCGTGCACTCACGTTCTCAAGATACTGGAGCAGATCCGCGACGGCCTCTCGCTCGCTGTCGGCCAAGACAGGCTCGTACAGTCCATCACGGGATTTGCCTGCCTAGACTCAGCGTCTGTCATTCTAACCATGAAACATGCATGCTTATGTACCTCCACAACACGACTGGCAAGCACCCATTTTTATGGGTTGGTGTTTAGATTACAGTCGATCAACACAAACGCCGTTGGCCAGCTGATGCGCGTAGGGGAGGTTTGGCCGGGCAGAGAGGCTCTTCAGTGCGTTGGAGATGACTCGCTGGTAGGTATACGGCCACAGACGTTTGGGGAAACGAACGAGGGACAGGACTGAACTGTGCGGCCGTGTAGTTGGAGAACGATGGAAGTCGGTCGGTGAGGGCGTAGGACGGGACGGACAGGACAGTGTCGGGCAAGCGATGAAGGCAAGACGATGGAATCTCGACTTGGACGTAGATACGAGAAGGATCGGTCTGAGCAAGCAGAGCTGCCAAAGCAGGTGGGTGGAGCTTGCAGCAGCAGCGGCAGCGGCAGCGTCTGAGCGGATGTCGCGATAGATTCCACGTCAAGGCCTGGAGGAGAGACCGGTGGCTCTAGACGAGAGACCTGGAGGAGAGAAGGCACAACAGCGGGCGGTAGCGGCGATGGCGACGGCAAAAGCTGCAATTGAGCATGAGCACCAACTACTGCCCAACTTTCCCAACTTGCTACGGTGCGGCTGTGAGCACAGTGTCAGATAAATGGGGTTGGGAGGGAGGGACGTGTGGTGGCAGGCCAGAACCAGCCGGTTTCCAGGTCGAAGAGAGCTCGACTGAGAACGATGGCGTGGAGATGGTGACAGGGCAGGTGGATAACGCCTAGGTACCTACCTGCTTTGCTCAAACGCCAGGTGGGTCTAATGTACATGTGTATATGGTAGTACACCTACAGTACAGACTACCAACCTAGGCAGGTATACTAGGGCAGGGTACTGGCAGGAGATTCGGGGACCAGTGAGTGGGACGCTCGAGGGTCAGAACGGACGGACAGGCGGACAGACAGACAGATAGCAGCAGTCGATCGAGATGTGGATGGAAGGAGCAGGTAATTTATTCCATGTGTCGGCTGTGCGTGTACAATATAGCTTGCTAGGTAGTAGTCGCAGGTCGTTCCGGGTGCTGAGCGGGTCTCGGGCTCACGGGTTCACAGCGCCTCTTTGATTTGTGCACAGCAGTGCAACTTGAATGGATGAGGTAAAGATATCGTAGCTTGGGCTGTGCGCAAGCACACCTATTAGTATAGATAAGAGATAGAGAGAGCACGAGGGAGGTTGGGACAGTACGGCTGTAGAAGGTACCCAAACTGATTGTTACCTTCAATGTTGTTGACGGTACCCAAGGCTGTATCGTCATGATGTATCAGCTGCCGTATTGTCTAGCTAACTGCGCTAGTCGTGTTAGGTACTGTGTAGTGCAGGGGTTCTTCTCACCATCAACGCTCTGATTTGTTATCGCTATCCGATCCACAGTGGTACTTTTTCTTTGAACTGCGGCCACAGAACCTCCTTTTCAGCCACGCTCAAGAGCCACATGGTCAGTGACCCCTGATGTCTCTGATGCTGATTTCCCCTTTGGGACAACTTCGCGCAGCCATCACTGTAGTACCTATCAACTCGTACCTCTGCCGATGTAGAATCTATGCTACCTCTGCCTACCACACGGTTTGCTCGCTGCCATATGATAGTACTTACCTATTTTGTGTACAATAGACAATCCTCTCGTGTGCCAAACTTACCACGACAGTTTAGATGAATGATCCCGTGGTAAGACACAACCTTTGTCCAGGCGCGGTTTATCCAACACACACTCTTATGGGGGTTTGTGGAAGATAAGCTGCTGCCTTCAGTCTACGCAATACACTACGTCCAACCCTCCTTTTCAACTCTGGGGTTATCAGATGACCACAGCTCGCCACCCCTTCGACATGAACATGCAACCAACAAGCTGGCACATTCGACATGGTTCGTACTCATCTCATACACTCAACATATTCTGATTCACCTCTGTTCCACGTGGATAGATGGAATATTCCATGTGGGACAGGATCCAACTCCTGTCTTCGATAGAGCAGAGCCACGATCCCACTCATACAAATGATATGTATGCATCTGATATGCACCAGGCTCAGCTTCCACTAGGCAACCAGAGATTTGGCAATGAACAAAATAAATCGCAAATGGACCCGATTTCCATGCTAGTTTAAGCGACGCGTACATTCATATTGACGTTCCTCGTGAGGCAAGGGTCTGGACTATGGTCGAGCTGTTATTCGTTCCGGACGATGGCGTTGCATGGCTTAAGGGTGAAAGTGCTGCGAAACTCTCGATGACAACAAGTCAAGCTTAACATGTGGAAACAAAAAGCATGAGAATGGGTCTAGGTTATATATTTGCTGGGAGATTCAACTCGGACGGTCGGCTGGACCGTACCCACTGTTCGGACCAAGAGCATGTCACTTTATTAGACCTTGCCGCGAAATGCATATCGACGGCCCAGGCACCCTCCGACGACCCGCCGACCATCCTCCGTCTCTCCACCACTGCTCCGAACTTGATGCAGCGAAAGCTATGACACTGCGGACGTAGAATACTGACTCGCTTAACATCTGATTCATTTCAACGGGGCCGGGACTGTATAATAGATATATATTTATATATATGTATATGTATAAATATCAGTTAAAATGCTCAGCTTCAGTATCAACCTGCCCTCTCTCGGCACATCTGCAGGACAAGCGAGTATAAGACGTGGCTATATGATCGCGTAGACTTGATGAACCCAGCTTTTGTCACGAGAGATTCGATTTCACTGGCGGCACGATGAGCTCACAAGGAGCAACACGCTCGAGCTCCGAACCGCCGACCAAGACAGCTCTTCAAGGCGACAACGAAGACATAGAGGCGAGCAGGGCGTCCACCGAGAAGGGCGGGCCTGATGATAATATTGTAGATTGGGATGGTCCCAACGACCCCGAGAACCCTCTGCAATGGTCTGCGACCAAGAAGAACGCCCATATCATAATCGTCAGCATCTTTGCTCTCGTCGCGTACGTTCGGCATCCCAGACACCAAATCCCCCTGAAAGCTAGCTAACCATCCGTGCTCTTCCAGAAACCTAGCAGCCACGATGTTTGCCCCCGGAGCACAGCAATTAGCCCGAGAGTTCCATATCACCAACAGCGTCATCGCGACCTTCACCGTCAACATCTACCTCCTGGCATTCGCCGTAGGGCCTCTTTTCCTCGCCCCGCTGTCCGAGGTATACGGTCGTTTGGTCATCTACCACGTCTGCAACGTCTTCTATATCGCCTTCACCATCGGGTGCACGTTCAGCACCGACGTCAACATGTTCCTCGTCTTCCGCGTCTTCTGCGGCCTCTTTGCTTCGGGCCCGCTGAGCATCGGCGGCGGCACCATCGCCGACGTCACAACTCAGGCCGAACGTGGAAAGGCTCTTGCGTTATGGGGCATCGGGCCTCTGCTCGGACCCGTGCGTGTACCTATTCTATGCCCAGGTAGACCGGATGGTGGCTAACAATCCTCGCAGGTTGCCGGCCCCATTATCGGCGGCTTCGTCACTCAAGATGTCGGCTGGAGGTGGACGTTTCGAATCATTTTGATCTTGGTATTTATTGAGTCCCCGATTCGCTCTTCCTGTCTGCAGTCGTGCTAATAATCTGGTTCTCGCAATAGTCGGGCTTGCAGGCTATTGCGACGCTGATTTTCATGCGAGAAACCAACGCCTCTGTCTTGCTGCGACGAAAGACAGAGCGTCTCATCAAGGAGACGGGCAATGACCAGCTCGTCCCTAAAACCGGCACGGACGAGACTCCAAACCAGGTACTTCTCAGAGCTATTGTGCGCCCAGCGAAGATGATAGTGTTCTCGCCGATCGTCCTCCTCATCTCGCTCTACGCGGGCGTGGTATTTGGTATCATATTCCTTCTCTTCTCAACCTTCCCGGCCGTTTTCGAAGAAACATACAATTTCAGTACCGGTGTCTCTGGTCTCGCTTACCTGGGACTCGGCCTTGGCTTCGTGTCCGGGTTGGTTGTGTTCTCTGTTCTTAGCGACAAGTTGCTTGGCCAGAAAAAAGACGGCCCTGTCGCTCAGCCTGAGAAGCGATTGATTCTGATGAAGTGGATTGCCCCGAGCGCTCCACTTGGTTGTTTCTGTAAGTCGTGGCAAGAGTCGCGTTCCTTTTGTCTAAACAATGCCAGGACCAAAATCACCTATTCTACCTGGTTTTGCGCCCCTCAAGCTCTGCATACTCCATAGCTAACTGTGAATGTAATAGTTTACGGATGGACCGCACAGTACCACGTGCATTGGATTGTGCCGATTATAGGCACGTTTTTCGTCGGATTCGGTTCTCTCTTCGTCGCGATACCGGCCCAAGCGTACCTGGTTGACGCCTTCGGCTCAAAGGCCTCTGCTTCGGCCCTCGCCGCCAACTTGATCATCCGCGCACCATTTGGGTCCTTACTTGCTCTTGCGGCGCCTCCCCTGTATGAACAACTTGGGCTTGGATGGGGGAATAGCGTTCTGGGATTCATCACTCTGGCTTTCGCGCCAGTGCCTTGGCTGTTCTATCGCTACGGCGAAACCTTGAGGAATCGATTTCCTGTCGATCTATAAATGACGCGAGTACCCTATTGGTGAGATTATAGAGTGGTCGATTAGTCTATGACCTAGAATTTCAACTTCTCGTTCAGTGTATTATTAGCATCAGTACCAAACCCTAGACTAGATAGCTTTCCGGCAGAGGGTTCCCGATTGACCCCCATTTCCTTTGTCAATTGGCTAAACCAGCTCCATTAATGTTACGTCTATCTAAGGTCTTCATATCTGAGCTAGTTCCAACAGATGTACGAATACCGTATCTCGACGAAATCGAAATAAAGAGTTACTTAAGATCATCATCGTCTCCTCCTAGTATCTAGCCTTCAACTTGTCTCTCCTCAATTGTTCTCTTCTATTATTCTGACTTAATTAAGACATACTCTATTGCCATATTTTTCAATCAACTCCCTAGCAATTCCTCCGAGCGCCGTGACCGAGGCGTGATCCGACATCCGAAATGATCGGGAACACCACTAAGTCCGTCGGAAAATGCGACGTTGGGCTTGATCTCGTTCCCGTTTTCGTCCGTGGGGCACTGGAGGTGCATCGTGGCAAGCAACGTAGAGATCATGATGTACACCCCTGACATTGCCAAATACTCGCCCGGGCACCGTCTCCGTCCAAACCCAAATGGCCCGTCTGGGAGTGGCTCGCCTCTGCTATATCTCTCGGGACAGAACTCCTCGGGCGATGAATAGTACCTCTCATCTCGCGACATAGCCCTCACGTTGGGATATACGACAGATCCGGCCGGAATGTGATAGCCTTTGTATTCGTCGTCTGCCAAGGTTGCGTGGGGCACGCCTAAGGGTGACAAAGGTTGCCATCGGGTAGTCTCGTGGAGGACATTGGCGAGGTACTTCAATCGGGGCCTGTCATCAAAGGTTGGAAGGCGTAGCAAGTCTCCGTTCTTGTCCACGCCAATTATGTCTTCCATCTCGGCTCTAGCTTTGGCCCGGGCTTCGGGGTTCTTCAATAAGCCTAAAATGCAGACGATGATGGTAGACCAGGTGGTGTTGCCTCCGGCAATGGCGATGGCACCCGCTAGTCCCTTCAGATCCTCGATTGTGGCGTCGTTAGGCTGACCTGCCTCTTCGTTGTCAAGGTACTGGCCGAATTGAGTGTGCATGAATGAAGGCTTCGGCTGTCCCTTCGCTCTGATGGAGGGCTCAACTGACTCCCAGGGCGCGTCGTGGAGCCGTTGGATGTATTTTTTCGTACTCCGAGCGTGAACTAGTGGCCTGAATAGCTTGCTGATGCGAGAAACGTTGTTCGGGAGATAGCGAAGTATGGGGAAAAAGTCGACAATGTTACCGGCTGGGACGCCGCCCTGTCCTGTTGCCTCTTCTACATCGAGTGTCATCTTGATGTACGGGTCGTCTTTCTCCTGCACCTCGATGCCGAAGCCTACCCGCAACACGACAGCAGTAGAGAACTGACGGAGAAGGATCTCCCAGCTGTCGGGGTCGGCAATGATGGCCCTGGCAGCGCGACGAGCCTCTTCGGTCTGAATTGTCTGGTAAGCTTTGCACGCAGACTGCTTGAAGGAGCTTTGGAGGAGCTTTCTATGCAGTATGAATCGGCGAGACCAGCGGAGAAAGGTTAATGTAACGCCCCATCCCATGACCTCAAACAATACAAACCGCGGCCGGTCGGCATAGTTGGCTCCCCGTTTGCCTAGCAGGTCGTGGGCGGCCTCGATGCTATCAAGGACGATGATGGATCGCCCGAGCACATTGAAATGCACTTCAACATGATTATAATCAGTAATCCGGATTCTGGGCGAAGTCCGTGATGTTTTGGAGCGAATCTTTATACTGCTTACGTATTTCCGTATTATATTCCTTTGCCCATTGCGCATATTGGAACTCGGGGTGTTCAGCAGGTATGACGCGGAGATGGCCGATCAGTGGCTCACCCGGCGGACCCGGAGGCAGTGGAAGACGTCTTTTGCCCCCCAATATCCGGTGGCATCCCAATAGAAAAACTAAGACACCAACGGTGGCTATTATCACGAACATCGTCGATGAGTCTGGGCTAGTAACCGACTATTCTATATATCAGAGACAGCGTTCTCTTCGGAAAACACGTATGCACGGCAGCCTGACGTGGGGCTGAGTATGTTATCTATGCAGCCCGTTTTTGGGTACCAGATGATGCCATCCTGCTTTATACCTATCAACCAGCGTCTAGCTTTATAGTATAGCTAAAGATTAGACTCCCAAGAGACCCATAAGCGCATAGGTCTCGTGGAGAATGCGGAGTTATCGGAGTTATAACCACCTACATCAACTGGCTTGCCTTTAGCTGTTTGTGAAGCGTCGGTATAACTTCAGCGCCACGGCGGGGTTCGCTTGACGATGCCGCATTTGCCCTTCGGACAGACATAGACTAACACGCCGACCACATAAGAACTAAAATTCGGAGATCGTCTGTACATTTATAATACGAACGTGTAATTTACTCCCTGGGATTCCGAGCGACAATTTGTCGCCAGCTTGAAGACGACGAAGTGCTCGATAGCGACAATGGTAGCGTACGCCGCGGACCAGTCGGCGATGACGGATATGAAATTCTCGAGACTTGCGATGAAGGACCTGACGGCGTATACGGCGACAGGTATGGTGACGATGCCACAGACCATGAAGAAGACGAAGCGCGGAATGCGGATGAAGAACGGGATAGAAATTAGAAGTTCAGCGAGATGGAGTACAATGGATGCCGAGAAAGAAGCAATATTAGGAACTCGGCACGAGAGTCTGTGCTGACTCATCATGCGGGTCGTGGCGGTGCGGTCTACCTCGCCGGGACGTGACAGCCAACGGATCGCATGAGACTAGCTCTACATCTATCCAATTGAGACATGTCTACGTGAATGCGTCAAATGGCCCAGGACGGTACAATTAGCTAGCCGTCAGGCTAACGTCATATCTACGGCTATGGGGGCCCCTGGCCTCGACATATTAGCATGTTGATCCTTTCCTTGTCGCTAGCTAGCGTTAAACCTCCAGAGAGCGAACCGCTGTATTATGATGGAGCCGGCTGGGTCGAATGAGGCTGAAAGGCAGGCGGCGAGGACAGGAGCTGCAACCTGTGACAGCGATGCTCTATGACGAGCATAACTTTGCCGAGTCGCTTCGTCTATCTCGGAGGGCGAATCATGAGGAGATGTTATCGTGGAAAGAAAATGGAATCCCCTGGGATAAATTCGTGTAATGAGCCATTATATTGCCTACAAGCTGTATAGGTTTATTTCCGTGAGAAGTTGTCATGCCGTTGTTTCTATTGGCAGAAGACGCATCGCTGTTTATCTAGAGCTGTTGTTGAAAAGACCACCCGAGTTAATCTTAGGCCGATGGCTCGAACAGCGCCCTAGACTACCTGGCACTACCTCTAGTCCTGCCGGAAAATGCATTCGAACTCGCTTCACCGCTCTACAACTACGGAGAGCCCTGCATCAAAGCGTCGAAAACTAGACGACACTACCTCGATTCCTGCAGATCGTCGTTCACCACAGTGCCTCAGCATCTCGTCGTTAGCCTCAACACAAGGTTACCCCCTCTCGAGTGAAATTGGAGCCCACATTCTGTCACCGTGATTTCGTAACAGGTTTTCTGGTTACCCTCAAATGGAGTCATCGCGAAATCAAAACGAGAAAGAATAAAGGGGGAAAAAAGGAAAGAAAGGAAAAGAAAAGAAACAGAAAAAAAAAAACGACGGATCAGAAAAAGAAAAAAGACGAGAATGATAGGAAACCTCCCGACTTTGTGTCAAGCCAAAGGCTTGAATATTCTACAGGTTTAGTTTTTAAAAGGGTCGATCATTTCGAGAGACATGGAGTCATGGCCTTTTTTATGCATCTTCTTAACACTGATAGCGTACGAAAAGATGGAAGCCAACCACGTGTTGCTATTATCAATTGGAATAATTTTGGAATGATAAGTGTACTTTGCACCAAGGCCTCCCAATCTCTGGGAATCACTACTGGACGGCCGATAACTCGAGCTTGAATATGGGATTACTCGATCCGGGGTTGGGGGGGGGCGACGAAGAAGGGGCTCGAGCGAGCGGGTCCGAATCTGTCAGAGTGGGTTATCCCAGAGTGAAGGCTGGTCACAAGTAGGTCGTAAGTAGGTCACTGGTAGATAGGAAGGTATGGGTAAGGGCTCAATATCATTGATTCCTGACCTTCCTCCCTTCAGTAGATTGGGGAGAAGTAGGTCTTTATATATATCATGTCCTAGAATACAGACCCACATGAGTAGCTTCTACCCACTGGTGACCCTGGTCCCTGACAGAATCGATTCGCGGATTGCGAGTACGTGTAGCCATTATTATCGCACCACGATTGGTCGCCTGATTGGGCGACGAATTAGCTATAGGATCGGGACTCTCCCGAGGATCAAACGCGGTCCTTTTACGTTGAGGGAGGTTAGAAGACGTCCTGCTGCCTGCAGTCCATGGACGTTTTGCATCTTGCAATGGGGCTAACGGGTCCACGTCAGACAAGGCATCAGATAGCTCAGTCAAGGTGCTTTCGTTGTTTGGCGGGCCAATGATGTGCAAGAAGATGAGGGCATCTTCTTTTAGTATCATGGCGTCACTGATATTGCCTGAAACACAATAAGAAATCATCTGGCCAACATAAGAATTGTTCAGAGGACTGGCTCCATCGACTAGATCCAATGGCGTTGTCTGGTAAGCATATTTATAGTCGAAGACCAAATAGGGCTGCCTGTCTCTCCCGCACACGGTGCCATCCGGAGTGAAATTAGCAGTGGCTTGGGTACTGTCCTTGTTGAGCGGTTGGCCACTGATTGGTAGCCGAGCATAGATTCTTATATCCGAATCGATGTCCTCAAGAGCTCGAGCGAGGGGCAGGATAATAATCTGGTAGTAGAAGCTTTCCAAACCACCCTCGTTACATATCTCTCCTATATAGCGAGAGGGTCGCATACACAACCTAGAGGTTTGTTGAATTGTTGCGTAAGTTCGGGGGATATTAAGAGGGACTTTTCGTCAATTTGCCACTGCTTTGGTATAGCTGTGCTACTTATAATGGAGTATGCCTTTCTGTAGCTGTTGTTTTCAGATTTTATAGGCTTTAATATACTAAAGTACCCAGCAGTAGCCTTGAAATAGTCGATCGAATTGTTGTATGTTGTCATTTTGTCGAGGCTAGTGGAATAAAGAATAAGGGGCGGTAAGGGGAAAGGGGGTGCTGCTACCTAAGGACAGGACAACTGAGGACTGGGAGTTGGTCACCCTTTTATAGATACCTAAAAACTCTCACACCAGCCTTGCGGCATGCTGATATTCCCTTTGCATGATACGAGTCGTTGCATGGTCGCTATCCCCTGAACTGGTAGGGGAACACCAGAGCCACACCTCAGATACCTATTGGAATTGTCGTGGATGAGGCCCGGGGGACACGGGGCATACCGGTGGGACGATAAGATCAATGACTGATCGCTGTGCTGCACATGTAATGTAACCCAACCTTGAAGACCGCCATCGTGAACCTGGAAGTGCAACCTGCCCCCACGGCGTCGGTCTAATATCGCGGCCCGGGCCGCGCCAAGGTGCCCACCAAGAGGCTACCTAGTACCTACATATGGTACATGCATATACTACGTACGTGTTAGGTACCCGGAGAGGTGATTTGTCGACTCGGATTTCTATGCATCAAATATAGGTATGTACTTAGGTAGGTATGGGGTGAGTTAGGTCTAAAATTACTAGGTAGTACACACACCCAGGGGCAGAGCAGACTCTGCTCAACAATAATATCTACAATACCTACCTACGCACACATGAACATCCAATTGGCTGGCTCGCCTATTCCGACATTTGGCACCTACCTGTAGTACAGACGAGAAACCTCTCGCAAGCCTCGCCTTCCAACGCGTCTGTCTTCTCTTACCTACTGTTCTCATCCTTGGCACCCTACCGCTGGTTGAGCCTGCAGCGTTCACACAGCCATTGTTCAATTACAAGTCTTCAACACATCACCATCCCCAGCGAAAAATATGCCAAAACAACCAAGAAACAACAAGACGGCGTCGCTGCGCCAAGAGGTTCTTACAAGGAATGCACCATCTAGGCCCACCCGTACCACCAGCGCAACGAGCCCAGCAGCAGGCCCAGCAAGGAAAGCGTTGGCGAAGGCGGAAGCGTCGGATTTGGTCCGGGCTCTTACGAGCAAGCATAAATACTATGTCAATTTAGAGGTGTTCGTAGCAACCAGCGAAAACCTTGCCGAGACAAAGATGGATTTGGAGCAGTTTTGCAAGCAGTTTGAAAAATTCACCGCAACCCGTAAGCGGGACTGTTCTGACCTCTACCTTGAAAGTACTGTGAGACCAGGCACCCAGAACAACCGAAAATGGAAGCTTGCCAAGCCTTGTTCACTACCCCCTGGACACGACAAAGTGAATCTGAGGCACAGACCCGGGGATTACTTTGAAGCTCTCCAGGTAAAAATCCATAATCCTGGATAACTTTTCTTTATTGTCATCTGCTAACATCCGAGTTCAACAGTCAATGATCGACGTTGGCTGCATGCAAGAAACAGCTCTAGTGGACGAACGCCAGCAGAAATTAATTACCGATCTTCTGGAAGGTTCTCGGTACTCTTTTCTGAGGGAAAAAGGCGTACTGTGGTGTGCCAAAATCTCCCCCGTCCTGCCAAGGCTCGGGGGCATTTTGGTGGCTATAGTGTACCGTGAAATCAAGCCTGAACCAGCAATGAAGGAACTTGTCAAAGCCTACTACGAATCTTTTTTCGGCTGTACTCTGTCGCCGGATGATATTATGAGCTACCCAGGAGTGAAAAAAGAGAATGGTGAGATCGACGCGGGCGCCATCTTTAGATGCCTCCAAGAAAAGCGCTCCGAGCATCTCAAATCTTGTGAGATTAAAGGTTCAAAGGAAATTTATGAACTCCGTGACCAGAAGGAAGTCACGGCTCTTATCGTTGTCTGGGCGCTCGTCCACTGCCACGACGCTGAGTTGTGGCCGTTGTGGAACGAGTTAGGGAAAGCCATGGTTGCTCAATACCCGTCGAAAACGCCACTTGAGGTGACGTCATTCGTCCACCTGTGACTGAGGTCATAGATAAAGGCAGTTGGCCCCCGTTGAGATATTGAGAGGTTCAGGAATCGGTTATTGATCGAGTGGCCGCATTTATAGTTATATCTTATGAATCACCTGCGTGTTCTATCATTACTCGCAGGGCAATGTCGTCTTCATTAGGCATGAAAGCATATAGGCATTGGGTTCTACTCGTGTCGCTTGTAGTAGGGGTTAGATGCGACCTTGCTCTGCCACGGGACCACGCGTCAAATGCTGTCTGGCTAACGCCTTCGGTCAAAATATCCAGGGCTCATGGCATAGGTGATACCACAGCATTGGCTCCTAAGATAAAGAATCCCAGGCTCAAGCTAGAAGCAAAACCAGCACTGGAAACTGGTGTGGGCATCTTGGTCGTGGCACTGGTTGGCAGAAAGGTCCATTAGGCGCGATGTTATCCCGCTTTATACATTTGATACGTAATCAGCCGTGAATACATATATATTCTCTAGATTCTCGAAATCAGTGATTTATGCTGCCTCAAATTTATCAGAACAAATAGGCAGACCGCCGATCTATCCTGGCTATACTGATACAAATCATCCCGCACTTTCTGCGGACGCGATAGGGCGCGTCTCTCTTCATGCATGGGCTCGTCATTGGACATAGTAGGTGTGTTCCATCTAGCAACAGCGTTACGGCAGCCTTACTCACTAGACGTGGGCATCTATCAGGGGTCTACTACAGCAGGAGAACCAGCACTCTCGGTAGCCCTACAGAACCCCAGCAAGACTTAGGCACCAGCTAACACACCTGTTGGGCGTGAACCAAAGATGATACCGGAAGCAAAGACGGCGATTTCCATTCCAACTATCAATAGACTATCATGCGGGTAGGGATACCTACTCTCTCGAAGGTTATGTGGGTCAGCATTCGTAGTTGCATAGAAATCTCACTAAGCAGGTGGAGTCACTAAGTGAGTATTGTAGGAGCTATAACTTAGCGCATATATTTATAGCTTTGTAACGCTAGAAGTTGCATATCTAGAGTAATGCTAAAGTTAGCCCAATTTGCTATTGTTAGTACTCAGGTAGTGCGAATATGTTAATTATAACGCATGGTCAGCTGCCGGTGGCCTAAATAACCGCGGTGCAATTGGCCCACTATCCCCACATAGGTACCGGATAACTTATAGCTCTGTGAGTTCTCATGTTTCCAGATGACAGATTGACCAGCATCGTCTTGGCGTGCTTGCACATATGATATATCCCACCTGATACATCCGAGACATGATCGATGCAGCACACCGCTCAAATCTTGCAGCGGCGACTTTGCGCAGCCCTATCTTTGCCTGGCTAAATGCCATGGCTTCCGCTTGGAGCCTTGATGGCAAAGATTGATGAAGGTGTACTCGACCATCTATACTAGATAAAGAACTGGCTCACTAGCCATCTTTAATATTAGAAGGATACTACGAGTTTAACTAAATATATTACCAAAACTAATGTAAGCCAGGCAAGAGTGTGGTCTCTCTGTCAAATTCCTTTGTTCTCTACGAGGATCACCAGCAGCAACAAATACTGGTAAGATTGTTGGAAATAAATGTTCACCATTAATGGTAGAGTTTCCGTTTGTAAATTTTATGGGAAAGGGAAGCACGAGGGAGCATGTTTGGAGGCGGAAAGGAAGAAAATATTTTTCCCCCACTACGCTGCCAACCTGGCGTCCTGCAGAGATGCGTCGGTTAAAGGGCTAGTATGTATGTGAGTTGCCGTTGCAGGAATTCCCTCTCCCATCGGCACACGCCAACCGTCAACTGATCATCATTTTAAATACCTCCTGGCCGAGGTTCGACACTAAGGAATCCATGTATCTGGTACATCTTACATCCTTGGCTGTAAGGCTCCTGAAAAAATGATGGCAGTGTTTAATCTGGGTGTATCGATTAGTCGCTGATACCAACTACATCAGTCTCCGGGTATCGTTTGCTCATTTTAGAAACCAAGTCACACATAGAAGCCGTTTGACCATATGTAACCCAGCGAATCATGAAGCAAGTTTGTCTTTGAGAGTTGCAATTCCGTATCCTAATTTACTTTTCTCTCAAAGCCTACAATGAAACTGACAATTTGGGGGAACTATTTTGCAGTCTTAGATCTCAGGTCCAGCCACATTTGTGTTCGTCTGCCTGTTAAGGTGGAACTCGGTCTTGGTCTAACACGCTGAGGATGTGAGTTTTGACCCCCTGACTTGAGTCCATCTTTGTTTGAGCTGGAAGGAGGCCTGGAAGCTTGCAGATATTTCTATTTACTCGCATCATCATTGCGTTTGTCTGAAGCGTTTGTTGGCCGAAACACTCGAACATAAATAACTAGGTTGGAACACTTGCCTGGCTACTTTCTTATCACCTCAGTAGGACCTAAGCAACCACGTTATTTCCACCCCATCATCAATCCTCAACACAATGGACACGCTCGGCGATGGGATGCAGAGCCTTAACATTGGCTCGAAGCCTTCATGTTGCAATAACTCAAATGCCACGGCTTGCGATAACGCCGGCTCTCTAGCCTGCGGGAATTGTCTCATGATCACGGTTAGTTCTTTTCGTAGTAGATGATCGTAAGGAGCAAAAAGGGTGAATATGTTGGTGAGGCTAATGCGTCTGGCGCGGATAGTATTGTAGCAAGCGCTGCCAAGTTGTCCATTGGGCAACTCATCGCACGGACTGCAGGTCTGCGTTCATGAAGGGAACTTGGGTGCCCTCCTGGGTCACTCAGAATAGGGCACCAACCTTTCTAAACGATGAGAAACCTCCCCACACCGAGTTCGGAACACCAAAATATTTCTGGGGAAACGTCCCAGCAATTGACGTGGTCCGACTACCTCAGAATGAAGGAATCGACTTTCAAGAACCACTACGCGTGCTATTTCCGGGTGAGTGTCCCCTGCGCCGCTATCTTACACGTGGTGTCCGGGATTTTTACTAACCTATCAAAAGCATCTGGTGACATGCGAAATGCTATCTTCTCGGTTACGAGTCTTCCCCCGGGCTACAAAGGCATCTTCAACGTGGTGCTTAACGATCTAGAATTCGATATCGTGGCTCGCAATGTCATATTCCTCTTGATATTCTTCGTCGAGGGAAACCCCGGTGTAGCTGCCGAGCACGTTCTACATATTTGGTATTCGGCCCTAATCACAGAATCATGCCACAGTATACTTCATAAGGGGCTGAAACCATTAATTGAACAAGTATGCAACAAGATCGCGCAGAAGCCCGGCTCAGCGCTCTTGGGCAAGACATGGAAGTTTGGAGGGAGCTCTCTTCGGCTGGTTCTGACTCGGGACAACTGGTTCTCTCTCCTTTCCTACTTTGATGTCCCTCGCGGCCTGACCAAGGATGCGGCACAGCAGCTGCGTCAGAGGGTCGTATCTGCTCCGGGAAGAGTTGACTACGTGGACAGGGCACTGTACACTAAATCTCCCACTGGCAAAGCAGCCATGACCAAGTTTCGCGATGACGGCCTTCTGCTGCCCTTCGGCCAACCCCGTGAGGAATTTACGACGCCGAACCCGTGAGTTTGAGCCCTTTACGTGGTACGAATATTGCTAATGTATGATGACTGTGCGTTAGGACCATGTTTCATTTTGGTCGCGAGTGGCCCATGATGGATAGTGCTGATCCAACCAGCGCGTGGTCCATGAAATCGTTTCTAGAGTTTGACATAGGACCAGCGAAGAATGATGTGTACGGCAAACTCTACCATTACCTCAAGCATCTATTTGCAAACTTTCACAGGCGCTTGCGATCCTCGCCTGTGGCGTTCACGCTCCTACACGTCGATGCACAGCGTCTGCCTATGTCTCTGACGGAAAAGGGCTTTGATCGCATTGATGTTGGTGTCCTATTTTTGACGAATGTTGACAAAAAGCTAATCCTCTCGTCAAGGTGGGAAATATTAGCGACGAAGGTTACCTCGGTATCAACATGACGCTCAAGACGTTCGCCCCCCTCCTTCAGCCTGTATCTATCAATCCACATGCGACGCTTATCACGCTCTTTCTGAACGCAGTCCCTGGGATCAGAATAATGCTGTACATCGCCCCACGCCTCGACCCACGCCTCGCCTTATGCTTCTTTCCTCTTACCGAAGATCCTCGCGCACAAATATCGAAAGTCTTGCGGTATATGCCAGAGCTGAGATCTCAGAGCTTGATAACTTCCGAGCATAGCCCTGACCTCGTTAAACTAAAGTCTGCCCTGGCTCTTGTTTGTGACATGGATGGGCTATTCAACTTGTGCGTCTTAACACATGTCTACCGGACTAGGTGCACCCAGATAGCTGACTTTGGATATATAGTTACATGCAAGAGTGTCAATTTGCGGATGTAGCTTCAAGCGCTATGCTTGACATGAAGGCGACTAATACCATCATTGATGCATGGCCGATGAAGTTCCAAGGTGGTAGGCCGACAGAACAGGCCAAGCGGGCTTTTGCTCTTCTACTTTCTTCGAATCATACAGGACAAGAAAGATACATGGAATGGAAATTTGGAGCTCAGGGTATCGTTGAGGACGTTGATTAGTGAGAAATGCATTTGATCATCTCTATGGAACAAAATGGGTGTCGTATTGGGAGGGAGATAGTCGGCGTTCGCAAACGCTGAAGTAAGGTTGACTCGGATTACCAACAGCGCCTGCTGTTTAGGAAAGTTGATGAATAAAGAATCGATTGAGCCCATCGCAGGGTTAGGACTCGCGCCTCAAACGCACTTAGGTTCCACAGTCAGCGAACATATTTTCTAATGTTGGCAATCTATTTGATGTGCAGGTTGATGTACGGGATGCTCCCGGACATCTAGCGATGGCGATGCATGAGTGTAACATGACGATACATCAGCTTTTATGCCGCACAACGCGCAATAAGGAGGTATCCGAGCAGCTAGACAGTCTTCTGAGCCAGGTTGCCCAGGAGACTCGGAAGGGAGCATGCTGGGCATTTACTAGGTGGACTGTGGTCGGTAAGAAGCTAGCGAATCTTGGAGAGATAGATGTGTAATACCTGGAAATCAATCATATGCACCCAATGAGATAGGCAAGCTCTCTGATGTGCACCAAAATATGAATCCAGCTTGGGGCCATCGATGCATGGCATTGATGGGGGATGTTTGCTGCGATTAGAGTGTCTACAGATGAAGATGCCTTCGTCGCTCTCAACCGGAAACGACCTTCTCAATCGCGTTCACGACGCCATCAGTAGCAGTAAAATTAGGGCAGTGCCCACTTGCCAACTCGAATGTCTGGACCTCACGACCCTCCTTCACAAGGTTCTCAACGAAGTTTTTCTGGTAATCGAAGGGCACCGTCATGTCGTTGGTGGCGTATATGTAAGACACAGGAATTTCACGTCATGCAGCGTGTTGGATCGGCTGATACATGCACTTCGCATTCCAGCGTGTAAAAGTGCTGAGGTACTCGTCGACCTCCTCCATGTCGTCGTCTGGCCCCTAGCCCGTGCAAGGCGTTCGAACCGACTTGCCCGCCATAAGAATGGAGAAGGGCGACAACGGTACGTCCATCCTTTATGAGACCTTCAGCAAAGCACCGGATCACAGCCGTGTCGCTCTCCAGATCGGCCTCGGGGGGACGAACGTCTTTGACGGAGGGGAGAGCAGGGATGTGAACTTCGAAGCCGGACGATTCAAGAGCGGCAGCAAGTTTGCCGTAGCTTTTGGGGACGTGCCAGCCACCATGGACTATGAGAATGGCTGGTTTGACTGCGGTGGCCATTTTGATTGAAGTTGAATTGATTGGGGGTGGGTTAGGCTTGGGGAATGGACGGATAACTGAGTTTGATGCGCAGTCCTGCTTTCCTGGAGTTTATTATCAATCAGTGTTGGCACGAAAGGGAACCCCAAATCGCAGTTGAATGAAGAGGGGGAGAGAGCGCGCGCGATTCCAAGCTATGTATAATTTTGAAAGAAAGCATGTCGCACACGATAATGTCGGAGTACCTGATACTGTGTAATATAGCGACCAAGTATCTTCCATCCCTATTCACCCTTCACATTCGCTTCATTCTGTCTTAAACCTCCTCGCCATGGAGACATCATGCCAACCCTGCACCCGAATCACATTAGTGCCGGGTATCTGAACTATGACATTATCTCGGGCATCTTGACTTTGGTCAGCACGATTTGCGTTATTCTTCGATTCATACAGCGTCGTCGAATTGGAGATCTCTGGTAGGATGACTGGACCATCTTGATCGCATTAATACTAGCGATCGGTGTATTCATTACGAATGTACTTATAGCAATCCCATCTATTGGCGCAGCAGGTCATTATATTGATACTTATACTGTTGCGCAATTGTCAGTATGGGCTAAGGTGAGTGCTCATCTAACTGCAAGCCTGTGATTCTAATTGAGCCTTGCTGATCCACTGACGGGATTGATTTACAGCTTGGTCTTGCTGCCGACGTTCTGTACAATGTCAGTGTCGCACTGTCGAAGATGTCTGTTCTGTTGTTCTTCCGCCGGATTTTTTCCGTTGATACGCCATTCCTCATACCCACGCGAGTAATTTTCTTTTTCATCATCGGAGTTACTTTTTCTTCAGTCTTCGGCCTCATATTCTCCGATAATCCGGTGCAAGCCCAATGGGATTTCACTCTTCCTCGTACCACCATCACCACGAAACCGTTCTACATCATTTCTGCTGTAGTAAACATACTCCTTGGCACTGCTATACTTGGTTTTGCCCAATTGAAAGTAGCCGCAAATTACTACTGTCACTAGTTTTCCTCATCGGTAGACTGTATGTAGTGAACCGCCTGGGCACATTTAGTCCAAACTAAAGAAGCTTTTAGGACCATCATTTCGAGCATTTTACGCATCGTCTATCTTGAGGCGATTGACTTAGACGACCCGACGTGTAAGTTCTGAATGAGCTGCATCCCTTCAACGACACCGAAGCTATCTAATCGCCAGCGTAGGTACATTAACAACCCCTGGCATATGGACGGACGCCGAAATGTTCCTATTCATTATTTGCGCCTTCTTGCCGGTTATATACAGTCTATTCCGCTCCCTTTTCCTGAGAAAAAGGTCAACGAGTCACAACCTGTCAACTGGAGCAAACAAGAGCACTGGTCCACTCATAAGCTTATCAAAAACCTCGATGGCTTTCTAATATATATAATTAAAAAAAAAAAGATGTGATATTACTCGGTTTATTGTCCCCTTGCTAGAATAATTAACAACGTTGTTACATCAATTCATAGTAAATAGATTACTTCTTTTTGGTCCTACAACGTTTCCAGTCTTAGAAAATAAAATTTTATAATCGCTAAAACGCTACTAATATAGCTAAGATTCCTAACGTTATCGCGATTACCATTGTTGCTAGACAACTTATTATAGACATCATCCAAGGCACCCGGGATTTCGTGATGCCTGGTCTGCATTATGAAATGCATTCAAGACCTTATTCGAAAAGGTGACCGTGGCACGGTTGGTGAGAAGCTTCGCCGAGCTGTGACGTAATACTTGAATTTGGCTGTAAATCGATGTTCTATTCTATTCTCCCTGAATATTACTTATTCATCACAACCTTATCCTCCGGTTCATGCAGTCCAAGCAACTCAATGTGATAACTCCGGGTTCTTCCCAGTTCTTTATCAATCTAAATGCATCTAACTAGTAACGAGTCTAAATCACGTCGGCGCGCAATGTTACCGCTTACGGAAAATTGGCTTTTCTAACCTAGGCTAGGCTGTTGAGGTGATATCACTTTGAAGGAGTACCCAGGTATCTGTGGGCCACAGCCGAGTGCGAGGGAAGGTCGGGGGTATCTTCCCGGGGATGGCCCTTAAAATAGTTCCCCACGTGAAGCGGCCAGACTTTGTGCCTTTCGATAATCGCCGCCGATAGCGTCAAACAACATGATGCGTTAGACATCAGTTGTTGTGCAAGTTTTAAAGTGCTATTGGGTCACATGCAGTTGGAAATAGCATGATTCCAGGGGGTTGGTGTAGTATCTACCAGGTGGGGCATATACCTAAGTGAGTTAGGCTCATTTGTATTAGGTATAGGTATGTTCACTATTTCTAGCGTACCTGTGCCGCGGTCCACACCTGGTCGGCAGCGAGATAAGACCTGCTTAATGATCCTTCTAGCACCGGATCCCACTAGGTAATCACTAAATGTTTCGCTCTCGGATTGATCGAGGGTCCGAGGCTGGATGAACTGAGGCCCCGGAGTTGGAAGACGTGTTGCTACGCCTTCACAACTCCCGGTCAATCTTTGGACCGTCTCGCTTTTTTTATCTTAACTCGACTGGTCATGATTTATAGTCATGCTCTTTTCTATTCTAACTACTTAGTATAAAATGCAGGCAATGAACGCGATGGGCATCCATCACTGTCCGAGCCAGATCACTCACAGTTCTTTGCAAGTTCTCGCATCTAACACCAAACTTCAGTTTTTACGACAGGTTCCCAGAGGAGACATATTTATTCTTGCACTATGCATGCGGATTCCGGACCTAGCCCGATGGATAACCTGTCACAACTCTTTCCGCCAAAACCAGGCTTTACCGAACAAGATCTGCCACAATTACATGGAAAGGTAGATATGATTCACATCCGTGCTCTATACTCTTGAGTATCTAAGCTAAGAGCGATTTAAGGTGTACCTGATCACGGGTGGAAACACTGGGTTGGGGAAAGAGTTGGCTCGAATGTTATATTCGAAGCATGCCAAGGTCTACCTCGCTGCACGGTCAGAAGCGAAAGCCAATGCCGCAATAGATGATATCAAAAAGGCAGAGCCAAGCTCTCAGGGCGAACTAGTCTTCGTCAAGCTTGATCTAGCAGACCTGACCACTATCAAGGCTTCTGCGCAAGAGTTTCTGCGAAAGGAAAAGCAGCTCCACGTCTTATTCAACAACGCCGGCGTTATGAAACCTGACCCGGCCAACTCAAAAACTGCTCAAGGCTACGAGCTGCAACTTGGCGTGAACAATATCGGTACTTTCATGTTTACCAAGCTTCTCACTCCGATCTTGGTGGCGACTGCGAAGACAGAAGCTCCTGGCGTTGTCCGAGTCGTTTGGGTTGGGTCATCGGCTGGAGAGCTCTTTACTGTGCCTAAAGGAGGCGTTCCATTAGACAACCTCGACTATCATAAAGAGGTAGGGTGGTTCCCAAAATACGGCATCAGTAAAGCAGGGAATTATCTACAAGGGTCCGAATTTTCTCGACGCTACAAGCCCGATGGAATCCTCAGTGTTACATTGAATCCGGGCAACCTCGACTCCGAACTTTGGCGAAACCAGCCCTACGTGATGGGCAAAATACTGAAATGGTTTTTCCTTCACGCGCCCATCAACGGAGCTTACACCGAGCTATTCGCCGGACTGTCACCAGACGTTACAATGGAGAAGTCGGGTGCGTGGATTGTACCTTTTGGAAGATTCAGTAAGTTATTTTCAATATTTCTCTTATCCATTGGCAGAATTTATCGGTACACAATACCTTCATTCACTGGATTTTTCTCCTCAAATAAGGAAAGATCACTACTGAGACGCCGGTTCCTATCCACTTACCTCGTCTGAATGTAGCAAAGGCTAACCCGGAGAATTATAGTGCGACCTCGCAAAGATCTGAAAGAAGCTACGAAAACCAAGGCCGAAGGCGGCAGTGGCATTGCCAAGGAGTTTTGGGAGTGGAATGAGGAACAAATTCGGCCGTTTCTCTGACCAATATTGTGCTTCCTAGTTTGTGACGCGAAGAGTATGACAGGAGTTGGGGTTATTGAAGGCTTGGGATTTGACGTTATGACTTCGAACCTTGCACAAGAGGAGGGATAGGTGTAACCTACGAGTAGCATTCTTAATTATTTCTTAGCGCGGATGCTCAATGTTAACTTCCTTTTCTTCTTTTCATGCGAAGTTACAATGTCTATCCTAGCAGCAGATGTGATATTGGGAAGAAATTAGGGGTTGATGGTAGTCATATGCTCATACACACAAGGTTCTGTGCCGTGGCGGGGATCTTCCTACTGGGTGGGCTGTAAGTGAAGGATGAATGTGATATGCAGTTGTTGAGAGGGCATTGCATACCCAATTTCATGCAAATCAGAAAGAAATCCGGTCTCGCAGCGTGACCCTCGCGCATTATGATCCCATGACAGAATCGCTAACATAGCAGTCGTTCATTCGCCTTTTCCTGGATCTGCAATGCCGCTTCATGAAAATGAAGCTGGGGTTATCGGGGGAAGTACCTTTAGGTGTCTGGTACTTACCTCACTGACCTGCAGGCTGCCATGATATGTTGTAAAAAGTGTGACCCTCGGATGCTGACATCGGCGCGCCCGGTGCGATATCGTAGCATTAAGCCGCTCAGTTGGCGCATCTTGGGCCCCCCCAAAGAGTGAAAAGACGTAAGCACAACAAGTGTGATTGGAGTACGGCCCCCTTTTCCGCCTGCTAGTAACACACCGTCACCACAGCCTACCTACAAAGCGTAACCCAAAATAATATGGACTGTGAAGTACATCTAAGCACATATTAAGATATTATAGATGTCCGGTCGGCTGAATATAAATAAATGTGAAATGTGCTTGGCTGTTTGATTGAAGTCTCTAGGCCTGGAATTTGGAGAGAGTGTCGTCGTAGATATGTGCCTGGAAGAGGTGGAGCGAGCGACCAATTTGATTGGCCTTAAACCAGTTTCTCCTCAGTCGGGGGGGCACATTCTGCAATCATCCGTAGATTTCAGTTTGATCTGACGCCAACTCATCTCGACCGGAGGGAAAGTCCCAAATCTTTCCGTTAGCATTCATCATAATACGCATCTTGGGATTTTCTTTTAGTTCCACTATAGAGTCCCACATATCACCATGAGCTTCGACATGAATATCGCGAAAGCCCAGCTTAAGCAACATGGCTGGGCTAAAATCCCCTCAGTGCTATCTGAAGAGGAGGCATCTTCGACACTCTGGCTCCTCTGGAAAGCCAAGGATGACGCTGAGACTCGTGGGGAGGACACACACATCTCATTCTTGGATCCTAACGCCCATAATGTGCGCGTGTTTTTTCTTATGGAGGCTGACAAGGTTTTCCGTGACCTTATAACCCACCCGAAAGCTGTTGAAATGGTGAAGTCTGTCCTTGGAGAGAACTTCCTAATCAGCAACTTCACAGCGAATATTGCTCGGCCCGGCTCTCAAAGCATGGCGCTACACTCAGACCAGAGCCTCGTGTGTCCCGAACCGTGGCACAATATCTGGGCCGTCAATGTGATTTGGTGCCTTTCCGACGTCACTAGAGAGAACGGCGCTACCATGTATATCCCGGGATCCCATGGTTGGATCAATAGGGACCAAGTGCCAGAAAATGCACCAGAACTGCTTGTTCCATTCGAAGGCAAGGCCGGGGACATACTCTTGATGGATGGGCGGTTATGGCACACCTCAGGGAGCAATACTACGACAGATCAGGAACGGGCGCTCTTGTTCGGGTACTACACAAAACCCTTCCTACGACAACAGGTCAATTGGACGGCCAAACTAGGAAAGAAGCTCCAAGAGACCTTGAGTCCAGAATTGAAGAATTGGCTTGGGCTAGGTGCAGAAGCCAATATTGGGATAGCCGGCGACTTCACATACTTGAAAGAACAGTACCCAGATTTTGTATCTAAATGTTGATGACTTGGTACAGAAGCTCCCAACATTGGAGGTTTTAGGATCTAAATATAAAGTCCCTCACACTATTATTACCTGCAACCTATAAGCCGAAATTTTCTATGCCCTGTTTTTTTAACGGAAGAAGGAACGGCTTGAGTGTAAAGCAATGTGATTTTCTCTATAACTAGTATAAATATGTTGTGTTATAAGTTTATACAGCTGACTACTTTAGAAACAGTATTTTTGTGCTCTATTTCTAAAGCGGCCTAGAGGTTGCTACATACTTTTTCAGCTTTGGGAATTTCTGTTGATATCATTAACTAGCCTATTCTAAGACTTGGGCTACTCTAGCTGTTTAAGAGGTTAAGAGAACAGCGTTTAATTTGCTCCAGCGAAGAACAGCAGATTTATATCCGCTAACTCGTAAGAATTTACCTACCTGGCTGTCAGGGGTGGATATCCCAGAGTGAAGGTAGGTCACAGGTGGGTTGATAGTAGGTAGAAGTGTATAGGTAAGGGCTCAATATGATTGATTCCTGACCTTCTTCCTCCCAGTATTTTGGGGGGAAGTTCGTCCTTTATATAGACGTATCCTATAGTACAGACCCACAGGGTAGCTTCTGCCCTCTGGTGACCCTGGTCCCTGACACTAGCGAAGGCGAAGAAGAACAGGACCTACCCGGCTTGTCGCGGAAAAAACGACGCCGTTAATACGGTGGGTAGAATGGATAGTAATATATATAGGGCACTCCGAGGCCCGGGTAAACAGGATTTTTAATAGCAGTTCGTCGGACTCCTGGTCCCACGTTGTGTAGTATTTCCTTGATCTCTGGGAATTCCTCCTCGATGTCCTGTAGTCCTGGGATCACCTGAGGCCGCTAATAGTTCATCTAGAACCAAAGAGCAAGCTCCGCTAGAAGCCCCTTGAATCGCACGGTGAGGTTCTCGTCGAACACGCACTTGATAAGATCATGACGCAATCGCACGGCTTCCCCTGCGCGCTTTTTTCGGTAAGAGCTCCATGGGCGCCACGGATCCTAGTCAGATTTTCCTAACGTGTATCGAATGGCAGCCATCACTTCGTTGAAGAGACCGGGCATCACTAGGAAATCTGCTGTCTCGTATATCCGGAAGCAGACCAACAACTTGCCCTGATCCGTATCCCAGTTAGGGCGGTAGAAAGACCGCAGCGCCATATCCCCTAATGATTAACATCCTTTAGTCAACTCAATGGCCAGTAGAAGCTCCGGTACGAGTTACTTGCAGTCATGATGGCTATATCTCAGGCAAAATTCAAGTGCTTCGTGATCTATATCTGCGAACCCCACGATGGAATCCTCTGCTTCCCATCAAATGCCTTTTTGAGGAACTGAGACCCGCCTGTGAGATATCTTATATCTGCAGTATAGTATCCTGCATCGGTAATGCAGACTAAACAATCAGACACCCTGGATGATGTTAGGCAAGTAACCGAGTGTAAAGACGTTTGTTTCCTTACGCGCCGTGACGAAGGAATGTCGCGATGTGGGGTTCAGGCCTGTTAGGGACGGCAATGTCCCAGTTTTTTGGATCTTTGAAGTCTGGATTATTGAGGCTCATTGGAACTGTAGGTCGGTAGAATGGAAGATTGGCATGTTGGCAGTGGCCAGGCTATCGGTGATACAACTATTGGACAGGATGCTGAAGGTGGAGGATATGTGAAAACCTTGCAAGTGTGCCGGTGGAGTGGTAAAGGCAAAGTGTGGTGGGCCGTGGAAGCTTGATGAAGCGAGCGAAGTCGACAGCCCTATGTGTGCACAAAAGTGGTGGCATTGCAGCCAGAGGGGTACAGGATCACAAGGCCGAATCGCCCGTGAATGCGTGGAATTGATCACCTATGTCCCGTTGTTCCGTGTCAGTGCGACACGCTATTGTTGTTGACACAACTGAGGCGGTATTGTAAATTGTGGTGAGAAGGCTGCATGATACCAGACGTGATCTTGGGTAATACCTCCATGGATTATCGTGCTAAGCTACCTAGAAAGATGATGATACCGACACTTATGTACTACGATCGACTCGCTTTTTTTTTTCTCCTTTCTCTCTTCCCTCCATTAATACTTTTATATCTATAGCCAACGCAGTAAACTGTGTCGCAGCAATCGTTAATCTGTCCCCTATTTCCCTGGAAATGCGACAGTACGTCTCCTGGAACTCGTGCATCTCTACCGGTGCGTTTTTTCTGAACCGCTCCCAGTGAATACTGTCTGGGTGCAAAACAAGGGACTGGGTGTCATCCGGTAGCCTCTGGAACAGATCCCCTGCGCAGAGCTCGAGTTCCTGTAAGCATCTTTCTTTGGCTACCGCCAGTTCTTGGGAGTATTCGTGAATCTGCTCCGCTAGCTGGCCTATTTTGTCAAACCCATCGGCGTATTTTAGGTGGTTGAAGTGTTTTGCCATCTGGCTTAGCAGTGCCTTGACCTCGTCCATATGTGAGTCCACAGTCTGCCGAGCTCCGCTATCCCCAAGGGCTCTCGTGACAATACCCGAATTAACGTCACCAGGAGTGGGAACCGCTATATCGAGAATCAAGATTTCGTTTGTTTTCGTTGGCGACGACTCTAATAGGAATTGGAAGAGAATTTCCATTGCCCCTGGCGCATGGCCCTCCAATTCATGCTTCATCATCGACGCGCTCATTGTGGCTCGGGTTATAGAAAAAGCGTTCCTAACAGACGTCGATATGCCGATGGTATGGGGATATGGGGAGGTTGATAATGTAGCTTTGCTGGTAACTCGTGGGCAAATGTCAATGGTGCAAATGGAAAAAAATCAGTCAGTATCTGAAGTGGTAGGACAACTCAATATATGGTATGGACAGATGTCGGTCGAATTCTGTGAGGGATATAGCTCAGAATTCACATCTTATACTAGGCACCCAAAGATACAAATTTCCGCATACAACTTAATGGAAAACCATAGAAAGAAAGAGTGCATTTAACAAGGAGGGGTTTCCTTCCCTTGTTTCGCAGCTTTTTTGGTCGTTTCAAGGTGTTTGCTTCACGTATTGATTGCTCAATGCCTATACGACCCGCTAATGGTTGCTGGTTTCCGATAGATGACCCGTCATCTGTATGAAATGATGTTGAGAACATCGCTAAGTATTCAGGACCTCATGTCCATGACACATATTCCATCCCCCACATCCCCCGCCTGCGTAATTTCTTCAATAGCCAATCAACCGAGCTTCATCAATCCATAATGATGGTGAACCTACTCATTCTCTATACACATTCTTCCCAGCTACCAAGTTGGAGATTTCCGAGCCTAAACTCCCGTGCCTAGATAGTCTGCAGAAAAAACCTCTTATGGACGTCGCGTCGAGATTCGTTGCTTGGGATGTAAGGGGCTAGTTCAAAGCCTAAGGCCAAACTTCTGGCTCGGGAGGACCGCAGGCGCAAGTCGACGAAGGGAGCCAAGGATGATTGGACGCGAATAAATGTCAATAACAGTCTGCGTGTGGTACAGTGACCTCATTAAAAACCCTGCTGCAACCGGCCCAGCAACAACCTCTTCCCAATGGTTAGGATCAGAGAAAATGGGCATCTTCAGGCCTATGGATACCGATGCGTCTTTGTATATCGCGAGAACAATATCATAGGAACTGGGGGCTGGGGATTTAGTTGCATCGCATTGGTACGTACTTGCTAGACAAGGATACAGCAGAAAATAAACGACTGTTGTTTTTTTTTGTTTTTTTTTTGGGGGGGGGGGGGGGGGGGGGGGAGGGTTGGAAATACGACTGCCATATTTTCCGCTCGCTCTGTCTATGACCCGCACAGGAAGGGCAATGCTCGGTGCAGTGCTCCGTGGATCTAATAGGGATATCGGTCTTCTAGGGTCACCATGGTAGTCCTAGGAGGTTGAGCGACCGTCAAGTAAGTCCGAGTCAGACGCAGCGTAGCATTGTATGCTTCAAATGTTGCATTTACGAATCCGTCTGTACCAGTGTACTCTTCTTCCGTTGCTCAGGCGTCAAATGTGCCATTATCCACTTTCAAGGCGCCGGACTCAAATCCGCATGCACCTCAGTGGTGATGGAACTAGTTTCCTCAGCAAGCTGCGGCTCAACCTCGACAGACACCAAAGCAGTTCGTTTCTTCATCCTTAGAAACCGTCGATGTTTTCTTCCGTTGATATGTTTGAACCATTCATCTTCGGTCACAAGACTCATGTTGCAAACCTCGCATTTCTTGACCTTGAAGGTAGTTTGGGCTGAACTGTTTTCGTTTTCAAATGTGGTTAACACTTCTCGTGCCGTGGCTGATATCTCCGCTGGGTGTGGCCGTTTTTCGTCTGCAAGATACTGTCGGCATATATCAGCTGCTGGTTGCAGCACACTTGCTGAAAAGTCTTTCGCATCCGTGCTGTCTAATAGATATAGCAAGCCCATCGCGTTGTGTTCTTTGAATGATTTCAGAGTTTTTTGGCGGATCCACCGCAACTGATACCTTGCATACTGTCTCGTGGCAATATTAATTTCCTCCAACCCGGTCTCTTTCTTCTTTTCGAGGACATCAGGGGCTTCCATATCGAGTTCGCCATTGAGAAAAGGTTCCATCTGCTTGAAGCCAATCGACTGCCAGATTCCACGGGTACGATCAACAACCTCGCCCCGCTCAGTGCACTCACGAAGACGACGATGCAGGGTCCTGACTTCATCCATGAGGCCCCTTTGAACCATCTTCACCACCCGCCCGCTGAGCCGCTCTCTCAACGTGTCGGTCTCCGAGTATGTCCAGAAGACCAAGGTTTCCCAGGGGCTCCTCGCATCACTAGTAACGAGCTTAGCTTCCTGCTGTTCGGCATATATATCTGATGTTCGTTTGCCTGTTGTGAGATATATCTCTAACGACCTTTTGATCTTCCGTCGGTCATCTGGATGCCAGCGCTCGGCCATCAGAGGGTCAACTTCACGAAGTCTTTCGAGGATAACATGCGTAGGTTCATCGAGGATGGGAAATTGAGATTGGGTTTCCTCCTGAGAACGGAACCGTATTTCTTCGGGCTCAGTCTCATTTGACTCGATGAGACTGCCATCAAAAAGCAAGGCGTGCACGTAGTAGTGAGTGCCTCCAACTACAATGGGTAGCTTGCCCCTGCTGCGAATTTCTTTGATGAGTTTCCGAGCCTCTCGCACAAAAAGCCCATTAGTCCAGGTCGACTCAAGAGGGTCGATTCGTGAGAGCAGATGATGCGGAATGCCCCGTTGTTCGCACACCGAAATCTGGTTCGTAATCACAGGCAGGCCCCTATACATCTGCATTGCATCCGCATTGATGATCTCCCCATTGAATCTGACGGCCAGGTCCACTGCAAGCTAAAGTTCAGTCAAAAGCGAGTCCCTTTTTGGCTAAAAATCCATCATAACGTACGTCGGATTTGCCTGTGCCGGTTGTGCCAATGATGGTGACCAGGCGCTCTCGCGGGTGTCTCAATGAAGCCATAGTATGCGAATATCTCCAAAGAGATCGCACCATGCAGTCCTTTAGAGGGGACATATATCAAACAGTGGCCATGTTGCCCTGGCTAAAAAGACATGGAAAGTCAAGGAATCTTTTTTTTTCTTTTCCTCTTTTCCCCCTTTCAAGTTACGAACCCGAGTTCCCAAAAGACGATGAGAAAAGCTTGGGACATCACCAGCCCACCCCACAGGAAGGTGTCCCAGCAAAATACAGCACAAGCCACTAGTGGCTGAGTACCCACTCCATAATCCTGACAGGCTTCGTCGCATGTCTTTGGTACCTAGACTACGTACTATCACCATACAAAAAGTAAGCCTACACAGCCAAGACTAAGTACCTAGATCCTAGAATTATGAACCAGCAACCTCCCTCAATTATTGTTGAGCGGGTAGATGGATTGAGAGTTTTCGAGTAGGTGGTAATCAAGTGCAAATCACACGTTGTGTGTGAAAGTGAGCAACGTGTTCGCGCAATACGGCAGTACAATTGAAGACAAAGATAATCCTCAGGTGAGGTATCCACGAAATAGCGAAGTCCTAGTTGTGTGGCAAATCAGGGTCTTATTAGTATTAGCCCATCCGCGCGAAGAGTACCTGTAAAGGCGTATCTATGACTCTATATGATATGTTCCAGTGCATGCCTGGGCAAAGAGATTCCCCGCACCAATTGGGGAAGTGCAGAGCCTCATCTTCCCAGCACCTCAAGTCTAATTACCCCCAATCCATCTCCAACGCCAGTCGTATCCTTACTTTATTGTACCATGACCCTGTCATATCTACTCGACACGAGCTCGCTTCCCGTTATTAATAGGCAAGCCATTGGCTCCGTTAGTCTCGCCATTCTGAGCGGCGAAGTACTCGAGGCTACCTTTGGGATCCGCCTTCATGGTCTTAGCACCACTCTGCCAACCGGCAGGGCAGACCTCGCCGTGCTCGTCGGTGAACTGGAAAGCCTGGACGAGGCGGAGAGTTTCCTGAACGTCACGACCGACAGGAAGATCGTTGACGGTGATCTGACGCAGCACGCCCTTGGGGTCGATGATGAAGAGGCCGCGTAGTGCAACGCCTTCGTCCTCAAGGAGCACGCCGTAGCTGCGTGAGATCTTGTGCGACTTGTCAGAGACAAGAGGCAGCTGTAGGTCAGAACCAAGACCGCCTTGCTTGCGAGGGCGCTCGGTCCAAGCGAGATGGGAGAAGTGCGAATCCGTCGAGACACCGAGAACGGCGGTGTTAATCTCCTTGAAGCGAGGTAGAGCTTCATTGTACTGGATGATCTCGGTCGGGCACACGAAGGTGAAGTCGAGGGGGTAGAAGAGGAGAACAACCCTGCGAGAAGCGGTGGCATTAACATTCATGACCCCGATTGACTTCACCATCGGAGCGAAACACAGCAGGCGGAAGCCCAAGATGAAACCTTGTTGAAATGAGGACGTCTGGTACATACCATTGACCACGATACTCTGAGAGGGAGATATCCTTGAACTCGCCGCCGGGAAAGACGGTGGTGGCCGTGAACTCCGGAGCCGGACGAGTAACAAACGCAGATGACATGGTGAATTGCGAAGATAGGAGGCTGAGTGTTGTTGGTAAAGGTGCCTAGAGTATCGAAATTGTCTAGCTTCAGGGGATTGTGTGGAATGAAAATAAGATGGACGGATGAACGAGAAATGGGAATGAATCTTGAAAGTCGGGAAATTTTCTAGAACTTGTAAGATATGGATGCGTGTGTACGTACCTCTGGTGCTTGCTCTTTCCAATGCCTGACTCTACCGGTACCTGCCTCTGCATCGGACTGAACATCGCACCATATGCACAGTGTCCCCTACTGCTTATCCACAATATTACCTACTGTACATGGGTAGGTTTCTGGGTAGGCAACTACTGCATAAAGTACTCCCTAGGGAGACATAGTGCCGAGATTTTTATTTATTAACTGTACCTAAAGTAGTCTAGGGAGAGCGCTTTAGGTAACCCGGACGGGGCTGATGAGTTCTTTTCCAGGACCCATAATACCTACCCATGTACCTACCTTACACGGATCTCGTTATCACGCGACTACGCGTCAGTATGGCCTAGCATTCTCATTTCGACTCTTCCAATCTTTTTTCTCCTTGGTTCCTCGGGTTAAGGCATGCCAAGACAAGTATTAATACAGGTTTATGGGAAATGCAAGGCGCGATCCATGTAGGGCCTTTTTATTCCATCAAGGTGTTGTCGTACATCACGACACCGTGCAAGTCCGAAATAACATTAAATAGTAGATTATACTCTAACCAAGCAAAACATATCCAAAGTGCTGAAGACTCCGATTTTGATATGAACCCGTGCCATTTTTAGGTATGACTATGTCATTCATAGTTTTTTTAATAAATACACAATCGATCGTCCTCAATTTCCTCGGGTGAGAACTCCGGGCCGAAGTGTCCGCCGGCGCCGATGCAATTTCCAAGCTCCGCCTATTTCCGTGAACACCTCATCGTAACTTTTTATTGACCCTTGGTATTACACACGGCCTGAAGCCACCGTATTACTGTTCTCGCACAAACATGGTGCTGAAGACATCGGGAAGCTCGGTTGAGACACGACTATGAGCTCTTAACCCATTATCATGCCCTTCATACCGGCAAGGTCGCCTTCCTTAGCTGCGATTTCGAAGTAGCCATATATGATTCTGCTCTTGTTAGCATAATATTCGATCAGCCTGCCCTGCTAGCAACAACTTACGTGACGGCGAGAAGAGTACCAGTACCCGAGCCGAGAGCACCCATCAGGTCACTGGCAACCGAGAGAGCACCAATACAGGCACCACCGAAAGCGGCAGCCGTAGGAATGATGCGCTTGAGCTCCTTGTACATGCTCTGGTCACGGTGACCGGCCATAACTAGACCTTGATCCTTCAATTGCTTAGCGACGTCACGAGGGCTGGAGCCGGACACCTCAATCCATGTCTTGGAGAAGATAGCGCAGGCAGTGAGCATGTACGCAATGTAGACAATCGTGTGGATGGGATCCAGGAGGGCATCACGGAAATTCAACGGGGGCGACATATAGTAAACGAGACCAGAGATGGCAGAAAGTTGAGCAGAGCCTTCCTTAGCTTCCCAGACACCAAACATGCGGACAAGGAGGTTGTCAGAAAAGCGGGAGTACAGCATCTGGCTGATAAGGAAGATGTTGGATGAAAGAGCGGACTGTAGCATGATGGGCATATTGGATGTGTAGAAGAGACGGACGGGGTACGAGCCACGCGCACCACGTTGGCGAGATGACTTGACGGGGATCTCGACGCGGAAACCCTGGAGGTAAATGACAGCAGCAAAAACTGCTAAAGTTGCTAACAGGTTCATGATGTTAGGGAGGTTCTGGCGATAGAAAGCCTCCTGGAGAGCACGTTGCTTGTTAGGCCAGGTCATCAAGAGATGGAACAAGGCGATAACAGCTCCTTCAAATTCGGGACCGCGACCAGTGTTAATCGAAGTCGGGGAGAATGCCTTCCACATGATCGATTCGCAGATGTTGGTCGCGATGAACAAAGAGATACCACTGCCGAGGCCATAACCCTTCTGTAGAAGCTCGTCGAGAAGAATGACGATCATACCAGCGACAACGAGTTGTAGAATCAACAGGAAGACGATACCAGCACCCAGGTCAGACGGGGGCCCGTAGAGGCCAGTGAAGACGTAAACGGTGGCGGTACCAGCCGACAAGATGAAGGCGAAGAGTTTCTGGGCGGTTTGGTATAGTTCGCGGTCGGACTTGAGGTCGAGGTTGACGTCGATCATGTGGGTACCAGCGAGGAGCTGGAAGACCATACCAGACGAGATGATAGGAGTGATACCCAGCTCCATCAGTGTCCCACGATTACTCGCCATCATCATTCGCAGCCAGTAGAGGGGGTCGGAGGTGTCGGAGGAGACAATGCCGTACAAGGGCATCTGGCTCATGATCAAGAAGATCAACAACGTGAGACCAGTCCACATCAACTTTTGGTTGAAGGGAACCTTGCTCTCGGGCTGCTGAACCTCAGGCAAGAATGCCACAAAGGGCTTTACCAGGTCGAGGAAACGCACTGCACAGCACAGCACTCGTTAGCGAAAATGCCTACCGGCGATGGTGATGGCGACAGCGCATTGGAGGCCGTCCTTGTCGCCAGCAACTTTAGGGGCCAGGCGCCACAGAGACACGCGAGGGTTGGGAAAACTTACAACTGCTCATGATGGGCAATGTAGTGGAATACTTGGGAAACAAAAAAGAGAAGGGAAAGAAGACGTGAAGAAGAGCAACGAATGCCCTCGGTTGTTCGTCAAGGCCGTCGCATGTCGTTGTACGAGGGAAAGGAGGACAAAACCGAGCATCGAATCCCCAGGTCCCTGGAGGTAAATTGAAAGATGTGTCCCCAATGCCTTGGGTGGAGCTGAGCGCTATGGCACGTGATCAAAAGCTTCTAGTACATGTATGGTAATCCCAGTGGCCGACCTAAAAGTACACTAGTCCCAACTCAGCACACACCCTACAGTAACCTAATTCTTACCCTGGGACGGTTTTCGGTCCATATCGGGAACGACCTCTTCGCAGAAGGGATAATCTATTCTAAGATTTGGACCAGGCGGTATTCCATTTTGAATAGTTCCGTCGTGAGTCAGCTGATGTCAGTGCAGGTATAATGGGGTATATATGTTGTGAGTATACGTTGTTGTGCAAAGAGCCCTTAAGTACATACGAGCGAGATCTCTGTGACAATATGCGAAATACTCTCCTTGTTCTCTCGTCACTTGATAGGCGATCTAGGGATTATCGACTGATACATTTCTGTACAAAATTCAACGCAATTGGCAACTTTTATCCGCCAATCTTGAGCGGAGGCGTGACAGAATGGAACAGCAAGACAAGACCGTCACACCACTGTCAAAAGGAGAAGGTTGTCAAGTCCGGCCGCTTGACTGTCCCAATTCACAATATCAAACACATAGGCTGACCGTGTCGCTTATATATCGACTTATGCCGAAATTCTTTTCTCGGCATTTATTGTCAACTTGCCTCCATGGTGGAAAGCAAGTGATGGAGGATATAGTCAACACTGGATATAATACATGTCCAGATATATATCCTGACAGACCTGACGCGTCACAATGCTGCAGTTCTAAAGTAGAGAAAGACCATGGCCGTATTCAAGAGTGGGACACTCGAAAGAGTTCGAAGCCTTTCCGCGACAACAGCAACAATAAACCCATACCCTTAGTTAGCCGTTCCTGGCATCCTAGCTAGTCTCATCAAGAATTTCCATATTCTGAATGATACCGGGTTAGACCTTTGGTAGGAATCTTGTAGCGTATTGGGTTAGCGCCCGTCTCGTCAACAGCAGTTATGTAATGTGAGACGTCTCATGGGAGCCAGAGCTTATATAATATTGGGTAATTCAAGCTGACACTGTGGGGCCGGTCACGTGCCAAGACCTAGATAACAGATAGTTTGAGACAAAGATAGACTAAACAATAGAGACCATTGATTACCTAAGCGGACGGGGGTTTCCTAGCAAGCATAATATCTAAGTTTCTGGCTGGCAACCTATACCTACCTAGGAAATGCTGTCGGAGGTAAGAATTCTGACCTGTAGTAATTCTATAGACTGCTAGTAATGATTTTGTTTTCTAGTAATTGTTAGTACGGTCTGAAATTGTAAAGGTCGCAACTTTTAATTGTATAATTGCGATAGCCTCGCTAGGCAATCGAAGAAAGTCGATTTTATACGCAAACGCATTCGGCCTGGTTAGCTGAATACCCCTTCGTAATACATGCATTAGAGTTGTATAAGGCTTCCAAGTTGCTAGGAACCCCTCCCCCCTCCCCCACCCGCGTAGGTAATATAACTCTCTTGCCTGAGCAGAATATACGCAGAGAATATAACAATACCTCCGAGCTTGTATAGTTTCGCTGAATAATATTAATCGCATTATTATGCGGTCGATTCTATTATTCTGACCTTGGATTCCTTTTATTTTCTTTATTTCTTAAGTATGTATATATATGTATATCTATATGTTGGCGCCGGACACAAAAGCTACACGAAATTGCTACGCTCCTCTACTGTAGACTAATTCATGAGATCTTAGCTATATCTATGACCCAAGACCTGTCCTCCATTTAGTTGAAGAACGCCCAACGAACCAAAGTCAACAGGCCCCCTTCCTCTATATATATATTCGACATGACCCTCATGATTGATTAGTTGTAGTATAGTGAATATTCTCGCGCACAGGGCCTCCAAAGTATTTATAGGTTGAATTAGTTATAGATAGCATTATTTTTTGGGTTCTCAAGTGAGGATTCCGAGAAAAGCCCCTGCGAAGCTGCCGTATGACAAATACTTTAGTAAGCCGTATATTACTTCCCACTTAGCGGAGATGAAGTTTCTATGACCTTTTTGGCCTCCTGTCCTGACGAGACAATAAGTAGTTCCTAACAATCATCTAACATCGTGTAAATATTTTTGATATTGATCTTGTACAACGGATTTAATGAACTACATCACTTAGAGTTGTCATGGAAACAATTTTCTCTTTAGGCAGAGCAAAGGGAATATTCCGTATATTGTTAGCAAAAATTGCTTGTTGGTGTATTCTGGGGTTCTCGCATAATAACACGTATTCAAAACACCCAACCTTGGCTTCTGAGTGAGATTATAACAAGTGTCCAAAGTAAAAAAAGTGCTTGCTAACCCTACAATAGTGTATTCCACTGCCGTTTGAATCGACAGGCTAACTAAATATAAATTTACGGTGGCTAGTATACGGACTTGCAAGCTTTCAAGTATCAGGTGTAATACATATATATAATGACCTCTGTTGCTTCAGAATTACGGTAATTCCATCAAACAAGCTGGGCTGTTGGCACGGAGATTCGGACAAGATACTAGAGAGATGGTGAGACGATCGAACGAAAGGCTTAGTACCAGTGGTTTAGTTGCGTAGGATTAAGTGTCACATACCTACCTACTATGATGGTAAGTGAGACCTTCTGACTTGACAGATTTTGTTTGATGACAAGATCCGCATCGAGGCTTTTGTCGGTCACTTTCTAGAGGCTCATACGTAGAAGGGCGCCGAGTCCTGCATATAACTGCATCCGAGAGCGGAACTGTGATCGACTTCATAGCCAATGAAATACAATGCTTTTGCCAACGATCGTGCAGATGTATATGCGCTGGGTCATCTGTTGCTCTCCGCAAGTGCAATCTATTCGCAGTTTAGACTTCCCCATGGGAATACGCTTTCTGGTTGGAGCCCTGCAGGCGCAAGGGGGATAAAGGGACCAGCCGACTGTGGTCCAGCGCTAATAAGATTTGAGCCTATTCCACTCCACATCTAACAGGTTGTTCCGAAGTGCCGGCTGCAGCTTGCGAACCATGCATGCACGTAGGTAGGTACTTGTCTAGGAATAGAATGCGTACTAGTGTAGTTAGGGTCTTGGTATGATGCGCGGTATCACTGGAGAGGTATTGGTATATAAAATTGCGAAAGGAGGTGACTCATATATCAGGCACCAAGTCGTGTAGGTGAGCAACTTAACCTTTGTGATAGAGATAGGTAGATAGTGGAGGAAGACAGCATTGCTTAGTAGCAATGGACCCAGTGTACCGATGCTGCATCTGGAAGGTGGGTGCCGCAGAGATTCGAGCCAGCGGATGGCGGATGAGATCTGGGCGCATACCATGACAGAAACCCTAGTGCACGTTAGGTTCACCGCTAATCATATCGCGATTAAGTGCGATGGCTCAATTATATATCTTTTTTCTCTTTTTTTCTTTCTTCCTTCGAGACACTACTCCAGCTGGATGAGTCAATCGAAACTCCCGTTTGCGCTGCTCCACGAGATAGTACTTTCGGACAAGCGAGAGATGACGTTGCTACACTTTTTACCTGGGCAAACTTAGTATAGGTACGCATAACACCTGGTAGAGAGGTGTTGCTTATTAATTGGGACATGGAGGTAACATGGAGGTATTATTCTAGTATCTAGTGCTTGCCCCAAGAGTCAAGCATTGGAAAAATATCTTGTCACTTACTTGGCCCTGGTGTAGAGGAAAAAGAGTAATAAATACTAGGTAGATAGGTAGTATTTTTCGATCTTGAACATTCGGAATTTCTGATCTCTTTTACGCCATCTTGATCCAACACGCCGAACCGGGATAGCTATCTCATTGTAGATGCAGTGCAACAACGGCGAGTTTTAGCGCAAGCGAGTTGACAGGGGTTATTGTGGGGTCGAGTTGTGGTCCGCCGTACCTCACGGAGTAAGATAATACCTAGGTACTGTAGGTACTGTACCTACCTACTGGCGATAGGGTTGATTACAATGCTTGGTTCATCGAGTAGGTAAGTCATTGAGAAGCGCCCTGAAGTGGGTAGCAGGTCGGCTGTATACAGGAGGGGCTCTTTAAACTACCTATGCTGTACTTGAAAGTGCATGTTCGGACTCTGTTCGCAGAAAGCCCGTTATAACTTAGGTATCCGTACCTATCAGTAGAGGCAGGTATTCAAGTCACCAGGCGAAACCCCACATGGCTTGCAGAAACTGTTAGTGGGGCCATATTACGGATACTACCTACCTACGCACTTATAGGTACTTAGTGTACAGATACCTGTAGTGTACCTCTACTTGGTATCCTGGCACAGAAGGCATATGCGTAGCTAAGGTAGGTGGGTAAGCACTGAAATAAGTGAAGACATCCTTTTGTCTACCAACCTTCCTTTTCTACTACACTCTGCTCTTCACCTCGACGGTCGCATACCAGAAGGGTCTTGCTTTGCTTAATACAGCTCGCTAGCAGCACAGTTGCATGTATGCATGCTATTGCGCATGCTACAGAACATCAATTGTCTATCTTGCCGTCTTCCACATCGATTTGACGCTCGAGCTGACATATCCAGTCGATACGTCCACCAGGTGGGGTTCGTTGGTATTTGGAGTTGACACCCCGCGAGGAAGCGAGGTGAAACTTGTTGGGTTGTTCGATAAGAACAGGGCCTGGCTTGAACACCATGAGCTTTGCCTCCTGTTCGTGGCCGATATGGCAGGTTGACGACTTCACCACGTGCTTCCAATCCGAGTGGGTGTCCCTCTTCCTTTGCTGCCTGTCTCCCGTTTGTCCGTTCGGCAACTGCTGAGTCGGGCGCTTTTCGTGAGTCTAGATCTGCCGCTGACGTCTGCTATCTGCGTAACAGTTACCTTCAAATACTCTTCCCTCTAGTTGTGATATGCGTCTCCTTCCTTCTCCTTGTTGCTCAGATAATACACCGCAAAGCCAAGTTAAAACGACCCCACGGATATGATCGGCTTGTCGAGCCACAAGACCATACAGAGATCCCACCTGACGAGGACGCCGCACTGAGTACCGATGAAGACGAAGAACTGTCGATTCATGTCAATGGCGGTGGCCGTCTCGCGCTCGTTAAGACGACCACCAGGGGCTCTATCCTGCAAGCCGATAATCCACCCGCCCAACACTTAGTCGTTGTCATCGAGGAAGCTTCGATCTGCGCTCTGATAACTGTCAACACCGTTGCTCTTATCACCGAGACATACGCTGGACGTGGCCGTGTTGCCGCTGTTGTCGGCTTGTTGACCTGGGCGTACGTCCTAGTGCTTGTTACTCTGCGCCTATTTCTTGGGAATACCGTTTGGCGTGTCCCTCATCTATGGAACCATACGACATCCATCTACGGTTTCCAGTGGCTCTTCGCCGCTTTTCTCTTCAGGTCTGTTCTCATACATGCGAGTTCCCAGATGACTCAGATTCTCATTGTGGTCGAGTTCACTCTAACCACCTTGCTATTCGGCCTTGCCTTGACTACTAGGAAGGGGAATAAGACGATACTGATGGAGTGGGAAGATAACATTGAACCATCGCGAGAACCATTGGCTTCTGTCTTTTCCCTCGCAACTTTTTCCTGGGTCGATCCTATTCTTTGGCAAGGCTACAAAGAGCCTCTAGAGATGGACAAGGTGTGGAACTTGATTCCGCGTGATAAGGCCGCCGTCGTTCTCGCCCACTACCGCCAGATCAAAAAGACAACTTCGCTGGCTCTTCATTTGGCCAAGTACTTTAAAGGCATGTTGGTCGCACAGTGTCTTTGGGCGATTTTTTCCGGGTTTCTGGCTTTTGCGCCAACTCTCCTACTTAGGGCTATTCTTCAGTACGTTGAAACGCCCCATATGGCGCCAAGGAACGTTCTTTGGCTCTTGGTAATTCTGCTTCCTGTGACCGATATCCTTCGATCTGTCGCCGACAACCAAGCACTGTGGATAGGCAGAAAGATTTGCATTCGCATTCGAGCTATCATCATAGGGGAGATATATGCCAAAGCTCTCAGGCGCAAAGCGGCAAGTGGTGCACATACGGTCCTTGGCGAGACTGACAAAGATGGCACGAAGGATACGAAGCTTCAAAGACTAAAGAGCTTTTTTGGCTTGAGAAAAAAGGAAAAGAAGAATAACCAGGAGAACGATGCGGCCACCAAGGATGCGACTAAGGGCAATGACGAGCAAGCTAACCTAGGGACAATCATCAATTTAATGTCGGTCGATAGCTTCAAGATATCTGAGTGCACATCTTATCTGCACTTTTTACTGGCTTCTGCACCGACGATGCTCTTTGTGTCGATTGCTCTCTTGTGGCAGGTTATGGGGCTCAGTGCCATCCCTGGTCTCATTGTAATGGCTTTACTACTTCCTATCAATATCTTTCTGGCCAAGGGTTTCAATTACACCCAAAAGAAGATCATGGCTGCTACTGACAAGCGGATCCATACTACCAACGAAATTCTTCAGAATATTCGAATCATCAAATATTTCGCTTGGGAAGACCGATTTGGTGCGATTGTCGATGATAAACGGAGGACCGAACTCAGAGCATTGAGAAATCGGTATATGGTTTGGGCCTTGGCTGTTGCTATTTGGAACACGGTGCCAATACTAATTACCTTCTTCTCGTTCTTGATGTACACTAAAATTGAACGGAAACCTCTCTACCCCTCCATCGCCTTTACGGCTATTTCGCTCTTTCTCCTCCTGAGGATTCCCCTAGATCAGCTGGGGGATATGCTTGCTCACGTTCAGGAAGCAAAGGTCTCTGTTGACCGCGTAGAAGAGTTTCTGATGGAGGACGAGACTGAGAAATATCTGCAACTAGGACAAGACAACGTGGACCAAGAAGGACGCAAGCTGATTGGCTTCCGTGATGCCACTTTCATCTGGGGCAGCAAAGACGCTGTTGGTCCTGATGGATCCGTGGCTTTCCGCCTTTTGGATTTGAACATCGACTTCAAAATTGGGAAGCTCAACATTATCGGCGGCCCTACCGGCTCCGGCAAGACGTCCATGTTAATGGCGCTCCTCGGTGAGATGACACTGACGAAGGGAAATGTTTATCTCCCTGGTGGTCGCAGCCGAGAGGACATCCGTCCGGATCCTGCCACAGGACTGGCTGATACTTGTGCCTACGTTGCTCAAACCGCCTGGCTAGTCAACGCTAATATCAAAGAGAACATATTGTTTTCGTCGGTATATGATGAAAAGAGGTATAGGGAGGTGTTAGTGGCTTGTGCTCTCGAGCGAGATTTAGAGATCCTAGATAACGGTGACGAGACACTGGTTGGAGAAAATGGCATAACCCTATCCGGCGGTCAGAAACAGCGAATTTCTCTGGCCCGCGCCGTGTACTCAAACTCGCAGCACCTCCTTTTGGATGATTGTCTTAGCGCTGTTGACTCCCACACCGCCAAATGGATTTTCAGCAATTGCATCAATGGCCCCTTGATGAAGGGCAGGACCTGCATACTCGTCACACACAATACAACGCTCTGCGTTCCCTTGTCTGATTATGTGGTGCTTCTAGACAATGGAAGAATAGCTGCTCAGGGTCCTTCCCTTGAAATCATCGAATCTGGAAAACTAGGAGAAGAAATGCGAAACAAATCCCGACCAAGTTCCCAGCAGGCTTCGCGTCTTCCGTCCCGAGCCCCCTCCAGCGTTGGTGAAGAGAGTGGAGATACTTTGATTAATGATGGAGACGAAAACGCCAATGGGAAAGCCATACCAAAAAAGTCTACACAGAAACAGGATGCTATGCTAGAGGACAAGGCTACTGGTGCTGTGAAGTGGTCTGTCATGAAACTCTATCTCAGTGCCATGGGTCGCTGGTGGTTCTGGGCAATTGCTGTTGCTGTGTTTACTACACAACAGCTTAGTGGGGTTGCTTCAAATATCTGGATCAAAGTGTGGGCGAATCAATATATATCGGGAACTGAAGAAGTCTCTCGCATCCAATTCAGTATTGCATCGCAAAACTCTGCTACTGCCTCGGTTTCCCGTTCTTATTTCGCCTCTATCGCGCAATATGCCAAGGGTACTACAATGAGCATGTTCGGGCCGCCCCCAGACTACTCCATATCGGATGTCCCAGAAGTCAACGTGGATTATTACCTCATTATCCTTGCTCTAATAGGCCTCTCTGGGGCGCTTTTAGCTCTGATACGAGACTTGTGGCTGTTCTACGGGTCTCTCACTGCGTCGTGGAAACTCCACAATCGATTGATGACCGCGGTCTCCCGGGCGAAGTTCAAGTTTTTTGACGTGACACCACTTGGGCAACTGATGAATCGGTTTAGCAAGGATCTTGAAGCTGTCGATCAAGAGGTAGCGGGTGTTGCGATCGGTGTCATGACCTGTGCGATGGGTATTGTCATCACTGTCGTACTAATTGCAGCTATTACCCCTGGCTTCCTTGTCGCTGCTCTCTTCATCACTGGGCTCTTTGTCTTCGTGGCGATGTTTTATCTCCGAGCTTCCCGTGATCTGAAGCGACTCGAGTCGGTCAATCGAAGCCCCCTCTTCCAGCAGTTCGGTGAGACTTTATCGGGTGTGACAACCATCCGTGCTTACGGCGACGAACGGCGTTTCATTCGCGACAACCTCGCAAGGATCAACAAACAATCACGTCCGTTCATCTTCTTGTGGGGCGCTAACAGATGGCTCTCGTTCCGGACGGATGTTCTTGGTGACCTCGTCGCTTTTTTTGCTGGCGTTTTTGTTATCATCGGCATTGGGAAGATTGACCCTGGCTCTGCCGGTCTATCGTTGAGCTATGCCATTGGTTTCTCCGAGAATATACTCTGGCTAATTAGATTATATGCCATGAATGAGCAGAATATGAACTCCGTGGAACGGGTTAAAGAGTATCTCGACGTTGAACAAGAACCAGCAGCAATCAACGAACAGAACCGGCCCCCCAACAACTGGCCAACTCGTGGAAGTGTCGAATTCATTGGTTATTCTACGAGGTATCGAAGGGAGCTAGACCCAGTCTTGAAAGAGGTTACTTTCAAGATTGAGCCTCGAGAAAAGGTTGGCATTGTAGGTAGAACGGGTGCTGGAAAAAGTTCTCTCACACTTGCAATTTTCCGTGCACTTGAAGCGGAAACTGGCAAAATATTGATCGATGGCGTCGATATCGGATTGATCGGCCTGAAAGATCTCAGACAGGCAATCACTATTGTCCCTCAAGATCCTACGTTATTCGCCGGCAGCATTCGAACTAATCTTGACCCGTTCGACTTATACACTGATGACGAAGTATTTTCGGCGCTTAGAAAAGTGCATTTAATTGGCACATCTGAGGCCAACGCTGTACCTGCTACACATGCCACACAGACAATACTTGCTGAAGAGCCCTCGGGTACTGATGGGGGTGATGAAATAGCTACGGTGGCTTCCACACCGAGTGCCACTAATAAAAACATCTTCCTCGACCTTTCGTCACCTGTTGCAGAATCTGGCTCGAATCTCTCCCAAGGCCAGCGACAGCTTCTTTGTCTCGCGCGCGCTATGCTCAAAGCCCCGAAAGTGCTTGTGATGGACGAGGCCACAGCATCAATTGACTACAATACCGACTCGAAGATTCAGGAGACTATCCGAGAATTGAACACCACCATTATTACCATAGCACATCGTCTTGCCACCATTGTCGATTACGACAAGGTACTGGTCCTAGACCATGGCGCGGTTGTTGAATACGATCACCCCCATGAGCTTCTGAAAAAGAAGACGGGCACTTTTAGGAGTATGTGCGAAATGAGTGGCGATTTCGATAGCTTGCAAAAGACTGCAAAGAAAGCATGGGAAGATAAGCAACTCGTAGACGTCGAGTAGAAAGACGCCGGCACTTGTCTATTCGATGGAGCAGAATGCGAACTTCGAGGTAGGTTGTCTATTTGAACAACTAGGTCCGCTGCATGTATTGCTTTCCATTATATACTACTTGGCGTTTGGTTGATACGTGGTAGACGGAGGCTTAACCCTGTCAGTTACCTGCTTCTATTGGCACAGCCTTGTAAAAAAACAAAGTTATTTCGTTGTCAATCATACATAGGACAACAGATATCACTATGAAACACGTACAGTCTCATCCGTGACGTTCTACTTGATTTATCGCTTTACCTGTAGAGTAATGGCTTGAACTATAGTGGCCTCGATATTTTGGTTGGAGTACTTATGTGACATTATATTCGTGAGTGAAGGACATTGATTCTATCTACATATATATGTGTGTACATGGCGGCTCACCTTGTGTGGAACCGCATTTCTATTACCTCAACAACCCCTGTTGATGATACTTATCGAGACGTGGGATCATAGCTAACATCCTTCATCTTACACAGCAGCCTTAAAAGTCGATGGGCACGCGGACAGCAAACACGTCGCCCGACGGCGTCGGCGCAGACAACACGGGCACGAAGACGGCCACCATCCGGCGTTTCTGGAAATCCCATTCCGAGCTCACGTAGCTGTACCGCGCCTCGGGCGGCACGAAACCACGGGCGTCGCGGCCCTCGTCCTCGAGATCGGCGAGGGCCCGGAGCGCCGCGAGCATGGCCGAGTTGGTCCACAGGGCCTGGCGCCGCGTCATGCGGCCGAAGACGCGCAGGGCGCGGGCCCGCGTCGCGCGGTCCCGGCACTTGCTCACGGTGAAGGTGATGATGTGGAACAGATCGACGTCGAGCGAGAAGCGGAGGTGATGATGGTGATGATGATGATGCCCGCGCAACCGTTGGTACGCGGCCACGATGTCGGCGAAGACGGGGGCGTACGCGTCGTACGCCAGCTCCGACCGGTCCAGGAAGCAGTTCAGGAACACGATGGCCGTCTGCGCGTACGCCCTCGTCGTGCCCAGCACGGCCGACCCCGGGTCCTGCGCGCTCAGATGCGAGAGCATGGGCAGCCAGCTGCGCAGCTGCATCAAGTACGTCGTGCGCTGGGCCAGGAGGGCGCGGAGCGCGGGCCGCGATTCTTCTTCTTCTTCTTCTTCTTCTTCTTCGCCCGCGGATAATGATAATGATAGGTCTGTCGTCGTCAGGCCGCGTGCCTGCACGCGCACCATGAACTGCCCAAAGTCGGCCGCGAAGGCGTTCCAGAACATCTGCTTCGTGCGCAGCGGGGCGTCGGGCGACGGGAGCTCGAAGTGGCGCGCGCCGCCGCCCGCGGGAGCGGGAGTGGTGGGCGCGGGGCGGCCGCTGCCGAAGTACGGACAGAGACCCCACGTCACGCGCATGCGGTCGAAGGCGAGCTGGATCTCGCGCAGCTCGGGGTCGGCGACGACGGCGGGGGCGCCGTCGGGCCGGCGCCGCGAGAGCGCGTGGTCGAGCAGCGAGACGCCCGTGCGGAGCAGCCGGTCCGCCTCGCCCACGTTGCCCTGCACGAGCTCGAAGACGGCGTAGAAGAAGGCCGCCGTCAGGCTCGGCCGCGCCGTCGACGTCGTCATGCCCTCCGCCGCCAGCGTCTGCCGGCTGAGCCCGATCGACGTCGTGTAGTGGCGCAATGCGGCCTTCCCGTGCGCGCTGGTGTTGGAGAGAGGGACTACTGGTAGTGGGGGTTCTTCTTCTGCCTCTTCTTCTTCGTCTTCTTCTTCTTCTTCTTCTTCTTCTTCGAGCATCGGTGTTGTTGTTATTGTTTGTTCCCCTGCTGCTTCTGCTGTCCCTTCTACCGTCATTGGGCTCGGGCTCTCTTCCGCCATCACCTGCGATAGGGACGGAGGTCTCTGGCTAGAAGACGGCCGCTGCGCCGCCCGGGCGTATGCGTGCTGCTGCTCGATGTCCATGATCATGGCGGCGGCCGCGAGCGCCGCGTGCTGCACCGTCTTGTCGAGCAGGACCTCCCGCAGGACCTTGTGCCGCCAGTACTCGGCGCCGCACCACGCGCCCAGGTCCGCGAGCATCTGGCACTTGAAGCGCTCGAAGTACAGCGCGTCGCCGACGTCCAGGTACGCCGGCGTCAGGGACGTGCGCACGAGGTCGACTCTGCGCCCGTCTGCGCCGGGGACTACTATCGCGCGCGGCTTCGGCCGGAGAAGCGCGCGCGCCGGCGCCGGCGTGCCATTGTCAGGGTGCTTTGAGCGGCGGCCGCCTGGCGTGGTGGCATCGCGCATCCCATCCGCGGCCGCGGCTCCTTTCCGCACCGTGCCGCTGCTCGCCTCGTAGCCCGCGCACCCGTGTCCCGACTTGGCACAGCGCGCGCACGTCGGCTTGGCCTCGTCGCATTTCACCCTTCGTCGCTTGCATGTGAGACAGCCTGTGCGCGCCTTTGCGTGCGTGGCGCGGCGTTTTACGGGGGGTGTGTTGCGGTCTAGTAGGTCCCAGTATGTTCCGGGCGCGATTGGCATGCTTTTTCCTGTTTGCAATGTGTGTATATTAGATGATGTCAGGGCGGATGCAATAGTACCTAGATTAGCTGCCCTGCGGTTTTGGCTGTTAATAGGTCCGGTTGTTGGGTGGTACTGCGACGGGGGAAGGATGCGTACATGCGATGGTGCATCGCAGTGTCGGGTCCTCCCGTGCCAGTGAATTCCATTGGCAGAGGGTATACGAGTCGTGTTATATACTTACATAGTACATGCTGATGTCGGTATGTTCTAGCCTCATCGATGCATAGGCAGTTCTTTTTGGCTTCTGTTTCCCCACCTTCGCATCGTATTCGACCTACCCCCCTGGCATCGTTTCTTTCTTCTTTCCGCTCTCTCCAGCTGAACGAGGCTTCTCTCTTCTAAAAACCGCATTGGCCGGCTGGCTTCCAGTCATTGGTCATAGATGGGCGAACAACAAGCTTCTGGAAGATAGGGCGACCACTTGTCAACCCAGTCGTACTTAAAGTTTGTGTGTTTATCCCACTGTGTAGTGTTGGAGTGTAGGACAAAATATCAGGTGAGCCGCTAAGAAAAGGAGGTTCTGATTGACTCTGCGCTTTGCATTCCTCGTGTCCAATGATAACGCCTCGAGGACAGTTACGTGAGAATGATCCCGGCCGCTGACCAGCGTTGGATGAGAGCTTAATGGTTTGCCAGGTCAGATGAGTCAGCATTACCCTTGTGCTATACGGTTCACAAGCCAGGGAGGCTGCAACAATCCACCACACCGAAGATTTGATTTGACGCAGAAACGCCATGATAAAGAATAGCAGTATACCAGAGCCGTCTGTAACTTGGGGAAAGCCTGTTGTGTTGGCAACTCAGGCTGGTTAGGTCGTCATCGGTCTTCGTTCTCTTTGGACACAGGTCTTGCCGTGTATTGTGCATCACCGTGGTCCCCAGCCGCAGGCGAAATATTGCAGACCGATTACTGCCTAAATACCGTCCTTGTCAGTGGCTCTGTAGTACCCCTGCAAGCTTGAGTGCCGCAAGTTGACCGCTCGTTATCGTTGTCCTGGTGTATTGAAATCTTCGCCGGGGGCGTCGAGTAAGCGGCCTGCGACCTCGGAGGCGTCTGAGCTTGCGTAAATTTCCCATGTGTTCTTTTGCCTTTGCCTTCGGCAACATGCGCTCGCGTGAGACCAACTCCAGAAGCACTTAAGCAGGCTGCGGCCAGGCGCCAGAAAGAGGGCCTCACCATGGGCAAGACCGGACACTAGGCCGGCGTAGAACGGGGAATATGCCCATATAATGGCAATGAAGGAGCCGCGGTCGAAACTTACCGAAGAGAACTAGGACGCTTGCTTGAAGGCACTCGTTCCATCTTACTACTATTGTGATTTGTTCAGGAGTTATGTAAAAATATGAATCCGCATTACTATTACTGTAAATGGAGTGACTAATTTCACACCATATGCTGTTGTCGACATGTCTCATACCCTTTCCCAAAAGATCCTGAAAGTTTATCCTTTGCGCCCTCCTTACTAGATTCTCACTGCCTAACACATTTGGGGCAGCTTCCCCCTCTCTTCTACGAGGCCCATCTAGTGCCGCGCCTCAGGGCGGAACAAGACGTAGAGGCGATTGCGAAGATCTTCAACGACAAAAAACATGGGTTGGACGACTGCGTAATCGACCATGCTCCATGTCGATAGAGACTCGACGATTCCAAGTATTTTACCAGTAGGTTTGCCCGCGGTACCCGTTTCCTGCCCCCATTCATGAACCAGGCTTCCGTTATCCGACCCTGCCAACATGACACCTCCCGAACCAGAATCCCCTATTGGTATTTGCAGATGGTAATATTCATCCTCGCCATTGGAAGCATAGCTCATCGGCATATAGAGCGTCTGTTGGTATCGCTCGATGGCAATGGAAGGTATTCTCCCTTGTTGCTTGGAAGCAGCCCATTTCTTGTAAGCCGTCTGGATTTCTTCAATGCTTGTTACCTGAGAAGATAGGTCTTGAAGCGAGACCGGGGGTCGTTGGTTGAAACTTGCCATCGACATCCGCTCATTGAAGGCCTCTTGAGACTCATTTTTTTGCTTATGAACGTGAACCAGCTCGACGACCTCCTGAAACTCTCTGGATTTAAAAGCGGCAGGATATTTGACTTTCATTCCGATAGGCACACATCGACCGAGGCGCATCGGACGATATTTCTGTGTGTCATCGGTCCCATGGCCTTGCGGGGGCCTCAGGTCTGATGTTAGATAAAAGTACTCCCAATTATTGGTGGTGGGCGCTCGGTGCTTGATGATGAGCGAGCCTGTTGAAATGGTATCGGGCATGCAATATCCTTTGTCATTGTGCATATGAAGAAATGTCGGGCATGCCATGGGATCAGTCGAGTAGACAACTCGCGGATGATGGAGGCGGACCCCCTTGACGTCGCATCTGATATCGCAACTTTTATCGAGGGCCTGCATCTTGAAGGTCCGGGGTAGGTTCAGCTGCCGTGGAAGATGGAAGGCAGAAGACACATCTGCTGAGAGTGCGCGGAGGCGGTGAGCATATATATAAGGCCGGATCGCGTAGGGCTGGTTGATGAGGGCGGCTGGCTGGCTCGGGTGACATTTTGTCCTGTTTCATCGCGTTTGCACTTTTTGCCTCTTGCCTTGCAAATGAACGACCACGTCACGGCGCTTGGCCTGAAGCCCGTGAACAAAGAGAAGCCGCGCCTCCCATGCCGGCAAACCTGGCTGTTGACGGTTGGCTGCCATGGGTGAAAGAGACACGTCGTACATGATGTGTGCAAGTTGAATTCGAATGGACATGAAAGTGCTATTTTTAGTGAGTCATATAGTCCTCAGCGGCTCGATTGCGCCGCAGCACGCGACGCGACGCGGTAGGGCTGGCCAGATCACCATGGCATGCCGTAAGACATGCACACCTACTAGTACGTCTTGCTGTATCGCAATGCCACCCCCGCAAGCGAGGGAGACAGAGTAGCTATGCCACAGACGAATTCCTGCCACCATCCCTAGACGCAGTGCTATGCTTGTATACGGCGTCCGAAAGGGGTAACTGTTCAAAACCGATTTTTTGCTCACTAGGTATACCCCAATATATCAAGGAGCCAAAGGTTTAAACCGCTTTAGTATATTTTAATATAAATATATAATACAAGCACAGATTTTATTTATAATATTTAATAATAAATTAATTTAAACTTAATTAAACTTATATATTTTGATTTAAACTTTATTTTATTTAAAAAATATATATTTGTTTTTATTAATTTTATAATAGTTTATATTATTAACTATTAAGCGCTTATTTATATAGCGCTATTTATTAAAGCTTGCTTTAATTATAAAGTTTTATTACAAAATATATATTTTATTCTAGCTATTATTATTAATTTTACTAATAGTTTACTAATCTAACCTATAACTAAAAAAGCTTTAATCCAACTTATATATTTTATTCTAATACTTGTTCTAACTATACTTAGAGCTATATTTTAACCGATTATATTTAAATAAATAAATTATACTTTTATATTTATATAATCGAACTAATAGTAAAGTATTATATTAATAAACAAAATAAAACAAAAAGTAATTAATAATATTATAATTAATATATTTATTAGATTTAAAATAATTAATTTAATTAGTATTTTTATATATAAAATTATTAAAAAGATCAAATAAATAAAAGTACTATTAGCTCGTAGTATTTTAATTAACTAAGTTTTTAATAACTATAAAAAATTTATTTAATACTTAAAATTAAACTAGGCAATTTTAAACATATATATAACTAATTAATTTTATAGATTAGTTATATTTGTTATAACAAATAATAAAAACTTTATTATTAAATTTAATATAAATCTTTTATAATTTATTTAGTTTATAAATATTAAAACTATAAGTAATAATATTATAAAAAATAAGTTTATAGTTAATTTTTATTATTTTTAATAAGCTTTTTTTAATTAGTTTTTTATAAAAGCTAAAAAAAGCAAAAAATATTAAATTAAAGCTTTTTTTAAGTTATTATTATTTTTAATAAGCTTAAGAACTAAAAAAAAACCTAAAATTAAAAATAGATTAACTTTAATTAAATAAAAGTTAGCTATTACTAGTTATTCTTTAAGCTAAATTAAAAAAAAACTAACTAAAACTAAGCTAGAACTAGTAACGCTTAATATAATAAAACTATAAATATTTTTAAATAAACTAATTAAAAACAAACTCATTTTTAGTAACTATTTATTTAGTTTAATACTATTAATTATAAGCAAAAAAATATATAAACATTTTAGCCTACTTTTTAAAACATAAAATATAACCAAATAAAGCTTTATAACTAGTATTAGTAAAACTTAATCTAGTTTATAAAAATAAAGTTTATTTTAAGTATTTTATTACTAAGTTTTTTATTATTATTATAATTTTTATATTAAATTATAAAATATATAAATAGTTTTAATTAGAATATATATTTTTAAGCTTAAGGCTGATTATTAACTTTATTATTTATATTAAGGTTAAATAAGTTTAATAAATCAATTCTACTAGCTTAAAGCTTTTATTTAAGTTTGTTCTAACTTTTTATAAGCTTTTTTAGTTTTGCAATTTTTAGTATTTTTTTATATAAAATATATTGCTTTAAATCAGACTATAATTATTAATACTTATAAATATATAGTATTTATTTTATAAATAGCATAATTAATAATAAGCAATCTAAATAAAAAATAGTTAAATAATTATAAATCTATATTATAACTTTTAATAAATAGGCATTTAAATTAATACTATTAGTATTTATAAGCTTTATTAATTTAGCTTATTGTTTTTTATTTAAAAATATATAGCAATTAATAAAGCTTTTTGCTAGATTAGATATAATATAAAGTTTATAAAGAATACTAGAAATAATATATAGCTTAGTATATTAATTTTATATATAATAACTATTCTAGAAATATATAAATTTAAAATATTTATATTAAATAAAAAGCATAAAAATATATAATAAAGCAATGCGATCTTTTTTAAATTTGGAGCTCTAAAACTTTTAATGCTTAAATATATTAAAAGATTTCTAATAAATATTAATATGTTTATAATTATGCTTATATAAACTAATATAAATATATATTTGCTAGAACAAGGTCTAGCTTTTTTATAGCTTATTTTATTAGTTTTTAATCTATTAGTTTAGTATATTCTTACTTAATAACTAATAACTATTTTATTATAAAGACTTATTTAATATATTTTTATTATTATTACTATAAATAATAGATTATGTAATATTACTAAAAAATATATTTGTTTGTAGTTTTTTAAACTATAAAATATTTGCTTGTAGTTCTTTGGACTATAAAATAGAAGCTTTTTTTAATAAAGAGTATTAAAAATAATAGTTAAATTAGAATGCTTTAAATAATAAAAAATATATTATTGTTATTATTAAAGTTTTGCTACTTCAATCGGATCAAATAATAAATAAAAAATATTTATAGCTTTTAATTATTTTTATATACTAAATAAAAACTAAATATACTATAATAACTAAAAAGTTAATATAAAACTATGTAATAAATCAAAAATATATATTTATTAATAAAATATAGTTTGGTCTAAAGCAAGTCTAACTTTTATAATGCTAATATATTTTTTATAAATATTTTTAAATTATGTTTTTATAAAATTTTTAATAAATTTTATACATTATATTATAGAGTAAAATATAATAATACTAATATAAATATATAATAAAATTCTAAAGTCTAAACCAACAAGTTAAACTTTATATGTTTTTTTTAATAGTAAAAAATATTTATAGCTTTTATTAATATGTTTATATAACTTTAATCAAATATTAGCAATAAATCTTTAATTATTTATAAATTATTAAAATACTATATAAAAAAATCGAAAAACTATTATATATTAAATATTAATATAACTATTAATTAAATAACCTATATTTATAATATAAAGTTAATAGTTATTTATTAAAGTTAAGTATATACTAAATATAGGTTTTATTTTTTAGGATCTTTTATTTTTTAAAATATAAATATAAAGTAGTTTGTTTAATAAATATAATATAATAATAAGTAAAAATATCTAATATTAATTAAATTTAGGTATAGTTCTAGTATTTTTTAATTATTTATTTTTTTTATAAATTAAAGTTGATACGTACGTGCAACATTTTGTTATAGTAGTAAAAAAAAGAAAAAGTGCTATATAAAAGTAAACAAAGTTAAATAGAAGTAGCGCAGAGTATAGGAAAAGCATGTATATAAATATATATAGTTGAACAGGGATAGTATAAATTATAAAAAAAAAAAAATAAATAAATAAATAAATAAATAAATAAATAAATAAATAAATAAATAAATAAATAAATAAATAAATAAATTATTATTAAGTTTATATAAAATTTAAACTTATAAAATATATATATATATATTTTATAATGTAGGACACAAGCTAATTGCTAATACAAGTCAATTGCCAACTTTTTTGCACTTTTGTACGCTCTTTTTTTAAATTACTATTTTTATAACCAATAATAATAGCACTTTTTTAAAACAAAGCAGACTTGCAGCTTATATTAAAAGCTCTTAATTATAACAAAAAATTAACTGTTAATTATATAGCACAAATCTATAATGTTTTTTATATAACTTTTTGCAATTAGCGCGCTAGTAAACAAACCTAACAAATATTTATTATATAATATTAAAAATTAACCGAACTTAAAAAAAATACTATTATATAATATATTATAGATTTAGTTTTGCGATTTTTTTTGCTTTAGATAAGTAGTATTAAAAATATAGCTAATTAACTATTACATAAATATAACACGTCCAAAATTAGCGTTAATTAGGCTTTAAACTTTATATAATAATATTTTATATTTAAAACGTGTTTTAATTAAAAAATTAATTACTAGCAAGTTTTTTATAAAAATCTTATTATATATAATAAATAGTTTAAGCTTATATAAAATATAATAATTAAATATAATATTTTAAAAAAAGATATTTATAACTTTAATAAAACAGGTTTTATAATAAGCCAAATCTTGTCCGAAATAGTTATAACAACATCTAACTAGCACAAACAACTAAAGGCTATTTAGCTAAGTAATTATAAATAGTTAACTATTATTTAAGGTATTAGTTTATATAGCTATATAGTTCTGCTATATATTATTTTAGCAAACAAAACCTACTTTTTGTCCTGGTATACCAACAGCTAACTACTATATAACTAAAAAATTGCAGTTATAAAAAATAGCTAAATAATAAATCAACAAAGTCTAGATTAGATTAATTATTTTAATTTATATATAATTAGTTATATAAAGAGTATTTATTATTTATTAATTTTTAATAGCTATAAAAGCTATTATTTAATTAATTTTGAACTATATTATAAAAACTATAATATTATTACTTTTTATATATTTATTTATTTATTATACTAATTTTAATTTTTTAATATTAGTTGTTTTAGTTTATTAAAACATTTATATATAAAAAAAATTAATAATTTAATATAGATATATATTATTTATATTACTAAAAAAGATTTTTTTATTATATTTTATAAAATATATAAAGTTTTTATAATAAAATCTAATATTTAAAAAAGTTTTAGAAATACTAGATTAGTACTATATAATCTAAAATATATATTTTTTTAGCTCGAAGTCTAATTATTAATTAAAATATTTTTTAGATTATCTAACAAACTTTTGATTTTTTAGTAATTAAAAACTTTATATAATATAACTAATATATAATTATAAACTAAATATATTAAAAATAAAATTATATAATATTAAAATAGTTTACTAAGTATTATTTTAAATATTATTAATTATATTATAAAAAATATAATATTGCTTATATATAAGGTTGTATTGTTAGAAAGGAAGGTTGCTAAACTTTATATAGCAAATAAAATATTTAATTAACGCTGCTGTACAAAAAAAAAACATATATAAAATAGAAAGTTATTTACTATATAAAAAAAACAAGATTTTAAAACCGAACAAGCTATTAAAAAGCAAATAATAAAAGAAGTGTAGCAAAGTAATTGTTATATAAAAAGGGGTGTATCGCGCGTATAATAATATAAAACATACAGTAAGCCCAGGCATAACTTGTACACTTATTAAAATGCTATAAAAATATCTAGCAACAATATTTCTGATTAGATCTAATTGATTTTTTGTATTATAGTTAAATTATTTGACTTGTACGTACAAAGGTGCAAAAAAGTTGGCAATTGACTTGTGTTAGCAATTAGCTTGTGTCCTACGTTAAGCTTATTTTAAATTTTTTTAATAATATTTTTATTTTATTATTAAATAATTTAATAAAGATAAATTATATAAATTAATAATTTAAATTTTTAAATGTTTAATTAAATAAAAAATTTAAATATAATTTTTATATTTTTATCACTATTTTATTTTTAATATTTTAAAAAAATATATTAAAATAATTTTTATAATTTTAAAAAATAATATAATTTAAATTTTTAAAATATTAATTAAAAAAAAAAAATTTATAAATATAAAAAAAAAATTTAAATTAAAAAAAATATATATATATATAATAAAATATTAAAAAGTTTAATATATAAATTATTATTTAAAATTATTAATTTAAATTTTTTATAAATTTTTATTAAAATATTAAATATAAAAACACTTTTTATTAATTTTAATAAATATTAATTAATTATATATATAAATAACTAAAATTATTTTTAATTATTTATATATATATATATATATATATATATATATTTTTAAATAATTATTATATTATATTAAAATAATTAATAATTTAAATAGTTTTATTATTTTTAATAATTATTTTTTTAATAATTATTAGTTTAAATATAGTTTTTATTAAAATAATATTATTAAGTTAATTATATATTATATTTAGTATAGTATTATATATTAAATAATTATAAAAAGTAAAGCTTTATTTTAAAAATAAACTTTATATTAGAATTTAAATATAAAAAAAAAAGCTAATTTTATAAAAATATATTATAAGTTTTTTATAAATAAATTAATAAAAAATATAAATAATTATTAAATAATTATTAAATATTAAATAAATATAAATTATATAATTTAAAAATTAAAAATTATAGTTTATATAGTTTATAAATTATAGCTATATTACTAGCTACTAGCTACTATATTATAACTTATAGCTATTTTAGCTATTTTAATAGCTAAATTAAATATTTAGGCTTATATAGGCTTATATAGCTAGGGGCTAAGTAAACCTTTTATATTTTATATAAAAAGTATATTTATTATTTTTTATATTTTTAAAAATTTTTTTTTTAAATAAAATACTAAATATAATATAATATATTATATGTTGGAATAGTATTCCAGGTCAATCGTACGCTATTTATGGGTCACTCACCTTGGCCACCTAAGGTAGCCAAGTCAGGTGGTTAGCCCATGGCTAGCCCATGGCTAAGGGGCCATAGTGGACCCCTTCGTACAAAGGGGTATACTAGGCCCTCCTACACCTTCTAATTCTTTTCCTTTTTTTTCTTTTTAATAAGCATTCGAACATAGTATAATATAAATTATATAGTATTCGCCTTACTAGATCTACTTTTATATATAGCACTATATATATATATATTATTTTAAATAAAGCTAACTAATACTAATTAGTAAGTTAACTAGCAAACTTATAAATTAGCAAAGTTTAAAAAAACAAAATATTATTAAATGTTATATAATAATCTAAAAATATTTCTGCCTAGCAAAAAACTTCGGCTTGTTATATAAAAGTTTTAAAAAAATATAGTCCGTTTAGCAAACGTATTTTAAACAACTTTTGTATAAGTTATTAAACTAGATTAGTATTTAGGTTTAATTTTTTAATTTTTTATCTAGCAAAAAAAAAAACCAAATTAATTAAAATTTTTGTTATAAACTTTATATAAAGCGATCCAAATTTTACTACGCTTAACAAAATAAACTATAAAATTAACTATAAGCTATTTTATATTTTATCTTTTTTGTATAACTAATATATAGCTGTTATATAAAGCTTTTATATTTATATTTCTGTTTTAACCGGACTATTTATTTTTATATATGTCCTGCTTAACAGAACTAAAAAAAAAATCGATTAGCTTTGCATAACCTTTATATACAAAACAATTATAACTGATCTGCCTAGCAGACTAGATTATAGAATTAACTGCAAACCTTTTTATAACCTTTATTTTTTATATAACCTACTCTTATAGGATAGACCTACAAAAGTACCTAAATACCCTTTTTAATAACTTGCTATACGCCAGCCAAACAATATTTTTTTTTACTTAATAATCTATTGTACGAACTAGCTAGATAACTTCTAGACTACTCTATTACATACAAAGCTAGGCAACGAACTTCCGTTTTACTTGCAGCTCTATACAATTCTAGACCTTGTACGGCCAGGCCCTACCTTACCCCCCCCCCCCTTTTTTTCGTACGACCTGTGTACAAAGGACCTATATACCTTTCCGTACAACTGCTTTCTTGACCCCGTATAGAACGGACCTACATACCTTTCTATATAACTGCTTTTTTGACCCCGTACGGAACGGACCTACATACCTTTCTATACAACTGCTTTTTTTTGACCCCGTATAGAACGGACCTACCTCCCCCCCCTTAGCTAATATCTGTATGGACCTGAGCGTTAAATTTTTGAAAAAAAAAAAAAAAACAGAGCCAGAAAGATATTAGTAATAATAAGAACCTACCCTATTAACCTGTTATATGCTAGCCAAACAACCCTTATACTATATGGAGCATTTTGTTTTGGCTATACAAAGGGCTAGCTTTATAAAAAGGCTAGCTATACAAAAGCTTTGTTTCTAAGTATTAAATAGATTGTTTTAGTATTAAACAAAAATTTTGTTTTTTTTTTGTACAAAGTACTTGTTTTGATTGTACAGAGTTTTTATATTTAGTTCGTCCGTATAATTAACCTGGCAATATAACAAAATATAAAAATAGTTAGTATTAAAATAGTATTCCAGGTTAATCGTATACTATTTATAGGTTATTTACCTTGGCTATCTAAAGTGGCTAAGTCAGGTGGTTAGCCTATGGCTAGCCTATGGCTAAGGGGCTATAGTGGACCCCTTTGTATAAAGGGGTATACCAGGCCCTCCCACACCTTCTGATTCTTTTTTTTCTTTTTTTTTTTAATAGGCATTCGAACATAGTATAATATAGATTGTATAATATTCGCCTTACCAGATCTGCTCTTGTGTACGGCACTATGTACGCATATACTATCCCGGATAGAGCTAACCAATATTATATATATATATATATTATTTAAAAAAAATTTATTAATACTGATTAATAAATTAATTAATAAATTTATATTAATTATTATATAATAATTTTAAAACTTTTTGTTTAATAAAAAAAATATAAATAATATATTATATAAAAATTAAATAAAATATATTTTAATTAATTTTTTATATAAATTATTATATTAAACTAATATTTAGTTTTAATTTTTAAACTTTTAGTTTAATAATAATAAAAAAAAATTTTAAACTAATTATATTATTTTATTTAATAAAACAAAAAATTAAAATTAATTATAAAACTATTTTTATATTTTTTTTATATAATTTATATATAAAGCTTTATATTTTTAATTATATTTTATTTAATAGAACTAAAAAGAAAATTTAATTAGTTTTATATAAAAAATTTTTATATATAATATAATTATAACTATTGTTTTACTTAATAAATTAAATTATAAAAATTAATTATAAGCTTTTTTATAATTTTTATTTTTTATATAGCTATTTTTTTTAATTTTACATAACCTAGATTAATTTAAAAAATTTTTTATTAATTTATTATATTAATAATTAAACTTTTAGCTAAATCTTTATATAAAAATTTAGTTAAAAAAAACAATATTTTAATAAAGTTTTAATCAAAATATATTAGTTTTATATATTAAATAAATAATAAAAAACTATTTATAATATATTTTATAATTATTATATTTAAATATATAATTAAATATTTTAGTTAGGTTAATTAGTAATTTTAATTAAATTAATTAATAATTTTAAAAAGAATTAATTAGAATAATTAAATAAAATAAATTATAACTATTAAACAATTTATTTTAGCTATTTATTTATTTTTAAGCTTTTATTTAGTAGAATCTTTATTTTTTTATTTATTTAGTTATTTCTTTTTAATTTTAATTAAATAAAAAAAGCTAGCTATAAAACTAGCTATATAAAAAAAATTTTATTTATATAATTAATTTACTAATATAAAAATAATAATAATTAATATTAAAACAATATTACTAAATTAATTATATATTATATTTAGTATAGCTATTTTAGTTATTTTAATAGTTAAGTTAAATAGTTAAGCTTATATAAATTTATATAGCTAAAAACTAAATAAACTTTTTATATTTTTTTTTTGAATAAAATATTTAAGTATTATTATTTATATTTAATTTTTTTTTTATTACTATTTATATTAAAAAAAAATTTAGACTTATTATTAAGTTTATATATTTAATATATTTAAAATATAATTCTAACTTATTTATTTTTATATAATATGAAATCTTTAATAAAATAAGATTTTTTATTTTTTATATTATTAAAAAATTTTAAAATAAAATATAAAATAATTTAAAATAAAATAATTAATATAAAATAATAATTAAACAAGTTTTATTTATAAAAATAATTATTTAAATAAAAAAAATATATAAATTATTATTTATAAGAAGAAAATCTAAAAATATTAAATTTAGTATTAAAAATAATAAATAATAAAAATAATAATTTTTAAAATAAATATTAATATAATTTTATAATTATTTTTTTATATTTAATAATAAAAAATAAAAAATTTATAAATTTATTTAAAATAATAAAATTTTTTTTTAATTTATTATTATTATTTTTAAATATTTATAATATTTATTTTATATTAAATAATAAAATATAAAATATAATAATAAAAATAATATTATAAAAATTAAAACTTAATTTATAAATATATAATTTATTACTAGTATTAAACTTATATTTAATTTTAAACTTTAAATTAAATTAAAATATTTTTAAAATATAATTTTTAATTAATTTATAAGTTTTAAACTTAATTTAAATAAATATAAAATTTTAAAGCTTTAATAATTAATAAAAAAAAATTAAAACATTTATTTTTTAAATTAAATATAAATAAAATAAATTTATTAAGTTTATTAATATAATTATTTAATTAATTTTAATAATTTTTATTTATATTAATAATATAAATATAATTATATAATTTTAACATATATATTTTTATATTTTTAGTTTAATATAAAAAATATTAAATTTATCATTAAATCTTTTTTTAATAAATAAATAAAATAAAAGTTTAATTATTATATATTTTTTATTTTATTTAATTTAATTAATAAATTAAACAAGTTTATATAAAATTATATATTATTTTTAAATTTAATATATAAATATTTTTATATATTTTTAAAGTTTTTAATATTTATTAAATATAATAATAAATAATTTAATAATAATTTAAACTAAAAAATAAAAATAAAAATAATTATATTAATAAATGTTAGAATAACTAGCATTGGTTACAACCTTATCGTGCAACTTGCACGGAGTGCGGGTTCACGCTTAGCTGTTGTACAAATATTAGCCGGACCTCGGCCGGACAAAGGGGACCTTATTTCCCTTTTGTTATATTAGTTTATATAATAGCGTAAGCTCTTATATAAATATAAAAAACTTATGCTTTATATAAACATTCTTTTTTTTTTTTTTTTATAAATAATATAATATAATATAATATATTTTATTTATACATATTATTTGTTTTATATACAATATATTATATAAAGCTTATTTAATACTAATTAGTAGTTATAAAAATATTTTAAAAAAAATCGCAGAAATATACTATAGATTAGTAAAAATAAAAACGGAGTTAAACCTATTCGGATAAGTTTTTATATTATATTTTAAAATCTTTACTATATAACTATTACTTTTTTGTAAAGTAGCAATAGTAATACTATATAAAATAAAATAAATATTTTATATTATAGGTTATTAAATATATTTATTTATTATAAAAAAAATAAAAAAGATCTAATCTTTAATGTATAAATATTAACTCTTTATAAAAAGCATTAAAAGTATTATATAAAAAAAACAAAAATAATATATAATTATATTACTTCTAATTATATTACTATATAATAACTAGATAGTATTTTTTTTTAATTTTTTATTATAGCATTATATCTATTGTATAAAACTATAAAAGCTGCTAAAATATACTTCTAATTTATATATAATAAGCTTGCTTTAAAACTTAACGTTAATTTTAAAAACATAAAAAATATATTTAATTTTTAATATTAAAGCTAACTAATCGATTTAAATATAGTATTAAAAATAATTTTTAATATATATATAGCTTTTTAAATTAAAAAATATAACTATATAATTAATAATAAATAAATATTTTAAAAAATATATAAAAAAGATTTTATAAAATAAAAACTTAAATATTTTATATAACTTTATATAAATATTTATATAAAACTTTTTAAAGCTATTATATATAAAAAAATATAGCTATAAAGCAACCTAAGCATATATATAAAAAACCTTACTTAAATTGCACAAAAAAAATTTAAACTTATTAAAGATTTTCTAGAGCTATTAGTTATTTAACTTATTTTTACTCCTGTTATATAATAACTTTTAGTTTTTTTTATACTAAGTTAACAATTTTGGCTTATTTTTTAGCCTACTTCTATACTTCGGTATACTTTAGCTTTTATACTTATTGTATAAACAGAAATAGAACTAGAAATCAGATAACTAAAACTTATACGGCTTGGACCTCTAAAAAACATATAATTCTAAACCCCTAAGGATTAAACCTCTTATTTATTTATATAATCTATTATTAAGTTTTAGAATATTTCTAAATATATATATAAATATATAACAAAAGCAAGTTATAAACTAAACTTTTAACCTATATATAAATACCCTATTATTTATAACCTTTTTTAGACCTTATTATAATAAATATATTTTTATATAATATTAGACCCTATAATAAACAACCTATTTTTGGACCTACTTTTTATAAAGATTGTATAGAACAAAATAATCCTTTTTAAAAAGTATGTAATTTTTTAAAAAATATAAAAAAAAAAAAGGAACTATATAGGCAAGCTATATAACTTTTTATATAATAAGGCATGCCTATTTATAAATATATATTAATAATTTGGAATTATAAAGAACTAATATTATATAATATTTTTAATAATTCTTAAGAGTTATATAAAAGATTATTTTATATACTAGATTAAACCTAAAAAAACCTAGCATAAAATCTATTATATAATAAATATTTACTTTAATACTAATATAAACTATAGTTAGTACTAAACTAATAAGACTATAATTATATTTATATAAATAAAAAAAAAATATTTAGATTTAGCATTATATAAAATATTAGATCTTATAATTAATAAGCTTTCGAAAATATAACAAGTATTTAGTACAAGTTACTAAAAAAAAATCTAGCTAAGTATAATAATCGTACAAGTATACTAAAAGGTTTTAGAATTAGTTATAGCCCTTGTATTCTAAAAGCTAATAAGCAAAAGTTTTTTTTTAGACCTTCGAGCATATATTTAAATAGCGTTAGATAATATATTAAAAAGCTTTATATAAAAAAATAACAATACTTATTTTACTAATAAAAAGTATAACTAAAACTATTATATAAAAAGCTAATAGTATAGATTTTTTAGATTATTAAATAGGCTAAGCATATAATAGGACTACTAAAAAAACTAGAAAAGCTAGAACTATTATATAAATAAAAAATATTTTATATGCTACAAAAAAAATTATTAGTTAACTAAATATATTTTTTAAAAATAAGCTTATATAAAAAATTAATATTTTAATTCGTATAAAATAATTAATAAAGCAGAACTTATATTTGAAAAGTTCTTGGTATACTTTATAAAATATAAAAAATACCTAAAATTAAATAAAAATAATAAAAAACTTAATAAAGAATTTAGTAGTTAATTTACTTAATTTTTAATAAATAATGTTTTTATTTACTATATAACTAAAAAGAATATTTAGAACTATAAAAACGGATATATTATCTAACTAGTTTATTTTTAGCAACTAGTATTATATGGAGTACTAAAGCGAACTTTAAAATATAAACGTTTTGAACTATTTAATAGTAGGAAAAGTGCAATTGGAAGCCTACTTTAGGATTTATCCTTGTACAAAGGTAAACTAGGTACTAGGCAGTGCTTATATTAAGTTCAGCAGTAGTAATATAATTACTGCTATAAGCATTATATAAATAAATAACCCTTTTAATATAACAATATACTATATTTTAGATAGCCTAACTCTATTCTTATTTTTACTAAAGAATATTAATTATTTGTAAATATATTTTAATAATATAAAAGATATTATTATATAAAAAAATAAAAAGATTATCCTTATTATATATAAATAGGAATATTTATTTTTTAATATAAGTTTATATAAAGCTAGACTATATTTTACTAAAATAGAACTATAATAGTTATACTATTGTTTTGGATACTTTTATGTAAAAAGATTATATAGCATGTTTAGTTATATAAGATATAATATAAACTATTTAATTTTAAAAAAGATCTAGAAATTTTATTATTATTATTAATTGTATAACTAAGCATTTTAATAATTCAAGTTTTTAATTAAAAAGAACTATAATTTTAATTATAAAATTATAATTAATGCTATATAAATAAACAATAAGCAAGTTTTTTATATTATTAATATTGTTATATTTTTTTAAATAATAATTTTTTTTAAATTAATATTTGTATAAAATATTTAAGAAGCGCTATATAAGTATTAGATTAATATATACTAAAGATCCCTTAATTATGTTATATATAATTTAAGTATAAATTTTTTATTTGAAAAGTTTAAAAATTAAGCAAAAATTATAAATATATAGTATTATATAATGTTTATTAAAGCATACTAAATAATTAGCAAGATTAAAAAAATATATAGACCTTTTTGCTATATATATAATATACTAAAAGCTAAAATTAGTTATTATATAGAAAATAAATTAATCCTATAAATAATAATTAAGGCCCTAAATAATACTGCTAGGCTAAATAGCCTTATACTAACTTTTTTTATTTTTAAAGCTTACTTTAAAGTTAATTAGGACTTGCTTTTTTTGCTTAATATTATATAAAGAGCTAAAGCAATTAAGAAAGCTATAAAAATGTTGCGCAAAAAAAAAGCAAAAGTTAAAATTAACCGTATAATTAACTAGCGCAATAGGCCTGCTTTATATAATATATTTTTATTATTTTTATATAATAAAATAATAGTATAACAGAAAAAAAAAAGCTAGGATGGACTATATAAGATCAAATCGATTAAAAGATCTAATATAATTATTAATTTAATAAATAGCCTAATATAGTTTAAATAAATATAAGTTAAGCCTTATTATTATATAGCTAAGGAAGCTATTTTATATAAACAAAACAAAAAAAAAAACAAAATATAACCCTTTTAACAACTTATTATATAAAAAAAACAGGGATACTTTCTTAAAGCTATAAAGTTTTTTATAGCCTTTATATAACAAATTAGCTAATTGTTTTTAATCCCTAAAAAGGAACAGAACTATGCTTTAGCAGTTAAGCTATGTAAAAACAGTATAATTAATATACCTGGAGCCCTATTTAAAAAGTTAGACGTTATAAAAATTAATAATCTTGTTATACAAGGCGTATTTTAATTCGTAAAATATAACCTAGCTAAATATAACAATATTTATATTTTTAAATTTTAGCTCGTACAAAAAATAAAAATAAAAATAACTAAGCTATATAAAAAGTTCTAACTTGTTATATAAAGCTATAATAATACTAAAAAAGAAATAGTGCTTATTTAATTACTAATAATCTAGCAAATAAGCTAAAGACTGCTACTTGTACTAGGACTTTTTTTAATTTGTAATTTTAATGTTTTAAGCAAACTTTAAAATATTATATAAGCATACATATAATTAAAAAACAAATTAGCTAAAAAAATCTTTATATAACTACTATCCGAACTAAAATTAAATTATTTTAATAAAACAATTTTATAAATTATATAACTTTTATATAGACTTACCGAATTAGGTCTATACTAGTTTAGGATATATTACTAGTACTACTATAAAAAGCTTAATATAACTATTTTTATATATAACCTATGCTAACTTTTTATTAAAGAACCTTTAGATAACTTTAGTATTACTAGATTATAAATAAATAATATGTTTAGCTTTGTATTGCTAGGCTTTTTTAAAAAAAAAAAATACAAATTATAATAAGCCAAGTTTTATATAAAACTAAAAAAATTACTTTAGCTAAGTTATTTTATAAAATTTAATAATAAACAAATTATATTTTTGTCCGAAAAAAATATTATTTTAACCTAAAAAAGCCAAACAAACTAACTAGACTAGATTAACTTTTATATAACTGATTTTATATAATAATATGTTTTATAATAAGTAAGAAATATATATATTAGTAATATTTGCTAGCCTAAAGCAATATATAACTTATGTATAGCTACTTAAATTATATATTTTAAGCTATATAATATTAAAAATTTGAACTAAAAAATCTAGTAGTAAATAAATAATAAAAATTACGGCCTAACCTTTATACTAATAAACCTACGTTATATAAAGCTATTTATTTTTATAAACAAGTTATTTGCAAATAATATAAATATAACTTTTTAACTTAGATTTATAATTGTATTAAGGACTGAACGTTATATAAAAAAGAATTTAAGCTTTAAAATTTAAAAAAATATTATATACTGGAATTTAAACAAATATAAAAAAATAACTAGAAATATATTTATAAATAAATTATATAGCATAGTTAATAGTTTTAATAGTACTATTGCCTTTTATATAATACTTTTAAAAATTATAACTACGCTATAACTGCTTTTAATTCTAGCTATTTTATGTTCTAATTTAAAGTTATTATATAATTATTTTATTAAGCTTGGTACTATATAGAAAAAATACCTAATAATTAATATTATATTATTAAAAAAATTATATAAAAAACAAAAAATCTCCGAAATATAATAGATTAATAGCAAAAATAATCTAGCTAATATGTTTATAAAAAAAATACCGAACCAAATATTAAAAACTTTTATATTAATAAATAAATTAACTATACAAATAAAAACATTTATTAATAAAACGTAAAAAATCATGTATAACTATAGTATTTATAAAAAAAAAAGAGTTAAAAATATAAAAGTAATATATAATAAATTAACTCTAAAAAGAAAAACAAACATAAATGCTACTTTTTTTTATTTTTATTTTTTTTATTTTTTTTATTATATAACTAATTTACTTTTTTTTTTTAAACGTAATAATTGCACTAAGCGCTATACAAACGCTAAACGTACGCTATATAAGTATTACTTTAGAACCTAATAATCTAGCAATAGCTATAAAACAAATAACTACTATATATTGCATAAATATTTTCTATATATGTAATAATAGCAGTACTACATAATTAGATAAAAACTATACAAAAGTAACCCTTCTAGCAAAAAATAAATATAATTAAATATATAAAAAGTATATTAGCAAGCACCTGGATTTATATATTAACTAATAGTATAGCAACAACTTAAGCTTTATTAGTTTATGTATAAAAAGCAAAAAATATTAGTGATATATTAAAATAAACATATATATAACAAAAAAATAAATATATATATTAATGTATAGCACTATAATAAGCTAATAATTATTAGGATTGTTTATTAGCAGTAATACTATATAATAATTGCTATTCTAGCTAATAATTCTTAGTATATAACCACTATTGCTAAAAAGCTAGATAGTGTTTATTATATAAATATATATATATATATATGGTATATAAGGACAGGCAAACGTATAAAACAAAAGATTTTAGAAAATAACAAAAAAACAGAAAACAACAAAAAACTCGAGTACTTTTTTATATGCAAGTTTTTCTATATATAAGCTAACCTAACTTTTAATTAGTTAACTTTCTTTTATATAAATAACTTGTTTAGTTAACTAAACATAAGCAACCTTAAAAGCTTTTAATTAGCAATTGCTTATATAAGGCCTATTAACCGGACAAGCTAGCTAATTATAAACCTTACTATTACATAAAGCAAAAGCAAATATTTAGTTTTAACTTAAATAGTTACTAAGTAATATTTAGCTTATAGTTTTTGACTAACTGTATAGCTAAAGCAGTAGCTTTGCAATATTATTATATAACTTTATTAAAAAAAAAAAATTTATTAATTTAGCAGCTATATATATAGACTAGATTACTAATCTGGTTGCTTTTCTAGTAATTAAACTTTTATATATATATTTAAGCAGTTATATAGTTGCTTTTTTTTGTTTTTTTTATACAATAAGCAATTATAACTTTAAAAAAAAATAGCTAGTATTAGAATAATTAGTATTAGTTATAATTTTATTATATAATTTATATAAAGTACAAATTTATGTTTGGCTATTATACAAATATTAGCCGGACTTCAGCCGGACAAAGGGGACCTTACTTTCCTTTTGTTATATTAGCTCGTACAATAACATAAGCTCTTATATAAATATAAAAAACTCATGCTTTATACAAACATTCTTTTTTTTCTCTTTTTTTTATAAATAACATAATATAATACATTATATTCTATCTATGCGCGTTATTTGTTTTATGTACAATATATCATATAAAGCCTATTTAACAATAAAAATATTAAATAAAATATATTAATAAATTAATAAAAATATAAAACTATAATTATAATAAATTTTAAACTAAAAAAATATTAAATTATAATTTTTTATTTAATAAATTAAAAATTAAAAAATATTTATATTATATAATATTAAACTTATTTATAATAAAATAATTATATTAAAATATTTAAATAATAAATATAAATTTAATAAATTTAATATTAATATATTATAATTATATTATTATTATTAATTTTTATAAATTTATTTTAATTTAATATTTTTATATATAACTATTGTCGGATTAATTGTACGTAATTATTTAGGGCACTTATGGACCCCTTTGTATAAAGGGGTCTAGCTAAGGGGTCTGGACTAAGGGGTCCGATTAGTGACTACCTATAGACCCTTTTGTATAAAGGGGTATATAGGGGGCTCCCACCTACCTATTTCTTTTTCTTTTTTCTTTTTTTAAGTGTGGTATATAGTAAATAGATTGTATTCTACTAATTTTATAAGTATATACTGCTGCTTTGGAAATATATAGTATATTTTATTTAAATATTAATTAGTGTTTATATTTGTACTTTAGTTTAGCTTTTATACGGATGTAGCGCAAATTAGTTAGAATAATAATAGAATTTTGATCTAATTGCATAGATCGTATATTTTGTATTGTATACTTTGGTTTTTTTGGCAGTAGGCCAATAAAAAAGAAAGATTGGTTATTTATAGATATTTTAGCTTAGCTTTTATATAGATATTTAATTAATAGCGCATAATTATGCTATTCTAACAATTTTTTTTGATTTATATCTAGTCTAGCTTGCTTTTTGACCTGCTAGGTATAGCTTTTGTACGAAGACTTTATAGACTTTTTTTGATCTATATTTAGTTTAGCCTGCTTTTTGACCTGCTAGGTGTAGCTTTTATACAAAGATTTTATAGATTTCTTTTGATTTATACCTAGCTTTTTGCCTTGCTAGGTGTAGCCTATACAAAAGACCTTTTTTAACTTATACCTAGCTTTGCTAACCTTGCTAGGTGTAGCCTGTACAAAGACCCCTTTCGACCTACCTCTCCCCTATAGACCTTGCGTACGATTATGGCGATTAAATTATATAAAAAAAAGTAGTTAGTGTTGGATTAATCGTACGTAATTATTTAGGGTATTTATGGACCTTTTTGTATAAAGGGGTCTGGCCAAAGGGTTTGGACTAAGGGGTCCGACTAGGGACCACCTATAGACCCTTTCGTATAAAAGGGTATATAAAGGGCTCCTACCTACCTATTTTTTTTTCTTTCTTTTAAGTGTGGCATATAATAAATAGATTATATTCTACTCACCTTATAGGCATGTATTGCTGCTTTAGAAATATATAGTATACTTTATTTAAATAATTATAAAATAAAAATTTGTTATTTATTATATATATTTATTACTATATATTATTATATTATATTAAATAAAACTAAAAAAAATTAAAATATTAAAATAAACTAAATTATATTAAAATATTAAAATAATAATAAAACTTTATTATTTTTATTAATTTTTTAATAGTTTTAATTATTAATATAGCTTTTATATTTATATAAAAAATATAGTTTAACTATAGTTTTTATAAAAAAGCTAAATTAAAAGTTTATAAATAACTTTATATATAAAGTTTTTATAAAAAATCTAAATTAAAAATCTAGTTATTTAAGTTAATTTTAATTATATAAAATAATTATATTTTTTATAATTAAACTAAATTAAAAATTTATATAAATAGCTTAGTTATATAAATATTTATTAATATAATTAACATAGGACACAAGCTAATTGCTAACACAAGTCAATTGCCAACTTTTTTGCACTTTTATATGCTCTTTTTTTAATTACTATTTTTATAACTAATAATAATAGTACTTTTTTAGAACAAAGCAGACTTGCAGCTTATATTAAAAGCTTTTAATCGTAACAAAAAATTAATTATTAATTGTATAACATAAATCTATAATATTCCTTATATAACTTTTTGCAATTAGTACGCTAGCAAACAAACCTAACAAATATTTATTATATAACATTAAAAATTAACCAAACTCAAAAAAAATATTATTATATAATATATTATAAACTTAGTTTTGCGATTTTTTCTGTTTTAAATAAGTAGTATTAAAAATATAACTAATTAATTACTATATAAACGTAATATACTTAAGGTTAGCGTTAATTAGGCTTTAAACTTTATATAACAATATTTTATGCTTAAAATATATTTTAATTAAAAAATTAATTATTAATAAGTTTTTTATAAAAATTTTGTTATATATAACAAATAATTTAAATTTATATAAAATATAATAATTAAATATAGTATTTTAAAAAAGAATATTTATAACTTTAATAAAACAAGCTTTATAATAAGCCAAATCTTGTCCAAAATAGTTGTAATAATATCTAACCAGCACAAATAACTAAAAGCTATTTAGTTAGGCAATTATAAATAGTTAACTATTATTTAAAGTATTAATTTATATAGTTATATAGTTCTGCTATATATTATTTTAGCAGGCAAAACTTATTTTTTGTTCTAGTATACTAATAATTAATTATTATATAACTAAAAAATTATAGTTATAAAAAATAGCTAGATAATAAATAAACAAAGTCTAGATTAGATTAATTATTTTAATTTATATATAGCTAGTTATATAAAAAATATTTATTACTTATTAATTTTTAATAGCTATAAAAGTTATTATTTAACTAATTTTAAATTATATTACAAAAATTATAATATTATTACTTTTTATATATTTATTTATTTATTGTACTGATTTTAATTTTTTAATATTAGTTGTTTTGGCTTATTAAAACGTTTATATATAAAAAAAATCAATAATTTAATATAAATATATATTACTTATATTACTAAAAAGGATTTTTTTGTTATATTTTATAAAACATATAAAGTTTTTATAATAAAATCTAACATTTAAAAAGGTTTTAAAAGCACTAAATTAGTGCTATATAATCTAAAACATATATTTTTTTAATTTAAAGTCTAATTACTAACTAAAACATTTTTTAGATTATCTAATAAACTTTTAGTTTTTTAGCAATTAAAGATTTTATATAATATAACTAATATATAATTATAAGCTAAATATATTAAAAATAAAATTATATAATATTAAAATAGCTTGCTAAGTATTATTTTAAATATTATTAATTATATTACAAAAAATATAATATTGCTTATATATAAAGTTGTATTATTAAAAAGAAAAATTGCTAAACTTTATATAGCAAATAAAATACTTAGCTAATACTGCTATACAAAAAAAAAACATATATAGAATAAAAAATTACTTATTATATAAAAAAAATAAGATTTTAAAACCGAACAAGCTATTAAAAAGCAAATAATAAAAAAAGTGCAATAAAGTAGTTGTTATACAAAAAGGGGTATATTATACGTACAACAATATAGAACATGCAGCAAGCCTAGGTATAACTTGCATATTTATTAAAATACTATAAAAATATCTAGCAATAATATTTCCGATTAGATCTAATTGATTTTTTGTGTTATAGTTGAATTATTTGACTTGTATGTACAAAAATGCAAAAAAGTTGGCAATTGACTTGTGTTAGCAATTAGCTTGTGTCCTACATTAGTTATATTAATAATAATTTTTATAAATAAACTAGGTTAAAAATTTATAAAAATAGCCTAGCTATATAAAGATTTATTAATATAGCTAGCTATATTAATTATAGTTTTTATAAATAAATTAATTAAAAATATATTAAAAAGTTTAAATTAAATTATAAGTTTAGTTATATAGCTAATTAATTAGTATAGTTTTTATAAATAAGCTAGATTATTATAATTTTTTTTTAAATAAATATAATTTAAATTAAATATTTTATTATTTAAATTAATATTAAAAATAATTATAATAAAAATATTAATATTTAATATATATAAAGTATTAAAATAACGAGTATTAGTTATAATTTTATGATATAATTTATATAAAATATAAATTTATATTTAGTTTTTATATAAATATTAGCTAAACTTTAGCTAAACAAAAAAGATTTTATATAAATATAAAAAACTTATAGGTTATATAAATATTTTATATATATGTATATATAATATAATATATAATATATTATATATAGCTTATTTAATATAAAGCTTTATTTTAAAAAATAATAATTATAGTTTTAAATATTAGTTTATAATTAAAAATATTTTATTTTTAATATATAAATTATTAAATAAATTATATATAATATATTATATATAAAATAAATAAATAATATATATAAAAAAATATAATTAATTATATATTATATTATTTATAAAAAAAATATTTATATAAAACTAAATATAAACTTATATTTTATATAAATTATATAATAAAACTATAATTAATACTAATTATTTTAATATATATAAATATATAAATATTAAAATAATATATTATATAAAAAAAATTTTTAAATATAATATTTATAAATCTAATAAATCAAATTAATTAATAATAATATAAATAAAATTTAAATATTATTATAATAACTAAACTTAATATTAAAAAAAAATTTATTATTAAATTATATGTTAATAAAATTTATAAAATTATAGTTTTTATTATATTTTTATTTTAATTATAACATATTTTTCAATTTTAATTTTTTTTTTTTTTTTTACAAAATTTTATTATTTTTTTACTATATTAAAAATAAAATTTATATTAAAAAAATTTATATTATCATTATTATTTTTTGCTATAATAATAACTTTAATTATAATAGTTTAAATAATAATTTAAATAGTTATTTTAATAAAATAGTTTTAAAAATTAAAATATTTTATTTAAAGCTTTATATTTAAATATTATTTTTAGTTTTATATTTTAATTTATATTATATTTTTTATTTTTTTTATATAATTTTTTATTTTTTATTTATTTAAAAATATAAATATAATTAATAATAAATTTTTATTATTAATTATAAATATTTATTATAATTTTAATTTAATTAAAATTAATTTTTATTAATATATTATATATATTAAAAATATACATTATAATTTTTTGTTATTTTTTAAAAAATACGCTTTTTTTTTAAGAATTTTTAAATAATTTAATTAATATAAATTTTAAAATATTTTTTTAAGTATTTTATTTTTTTATTATAATAAAACTAATTTTATTAATAAGTAATTAAATAACAATATAATTTAATTATTTTTTAATTTATTTATTTTTAATATATTATTAATATAATTAAAAAAAAAATTAATATAAATAATATTTTTTTTATTAGTTATAATTTTTTAATTATTAAAATTATTTTATTTTATATTAAAAATATTAATATTATTATATTTAAACTTAAAAAGTTTTTTTTTAATAAATATTAATTTAATACTAAAAATATTCTTTTTTATTATTATTATTATTATTTAGTTTTAAAAAATAAAATAAAAATTTATTTAATATTTTATATATTTTAAGCTTTTTTATATAGCTAGATTATAACAAAAAGAATATTAAAATTATAAAATTAAATATAATTATTAATAAAAAAACTAATAAATATATATATATAAAATTAATTAAAAAAAATATATAGCAAAATATTAAAAGATTTAATATATTTATATATAAAGTCTTATTTATAAAAATAAAAGCTATCTAATATAAACTTATTTTAACTTAAAATATAAACTATTATTTAAAATTACTAGTTTAAACTTTTTATATATTTTTATAAATTTAATATTTAATATAAATTATATAAGTTTTATTTTTAAAACTAATATTAAGCTTTATATAATAAATATTTTTTTATATTAATAAAATATTAAAATAAGTTTTTTAAAAATATTTAATAAAAAAATTTATTATTTTTTATATAAAAGTTAAATAATAAATTTATAGTTTTTAATATTAATTAATAAATTTATAAATTATAAAAACTATTATATTTGTTTAAGTTTAAGTTTAATAAAAATTTATTTATTAAATTTATTATATTATTTTATAAATATTTTAAAAAATAAAAATTATTAAAAAATATAATAAAAATAAAAATAAATAAATTATTAAATAAAATATATATATTTAAATTAATTAATAAATATATTTTATTTAATATTTTTTAAAAATATTTATAACGTTTATAAATTTTTTTAATATTTTTAATTATTATATATAATATAATTTTAATACTTAATTAATTTTAAAAATATAAAATATTAGTTTATTATTTTTAAAAGAATATTTTTTTAATTTTATAAAATTAAAAAAATAATAATATAGTATAATGTTTATAATAAAATAAAGCATAATAAAGCACTATTTTAATAAAAAAATTAATAAATATAAAAAAAAATTAAATTAAAAAAAATATATATAATAAAATATAAATTATTTAATATAGTCTTATTTTAATTTAAAATATAAATTATTATTTAAAATTATTAGTTTAAATTTTTTATATATTTTTATTAATTTTATATTTATTTTATTTATAAAATTATATAAATAAATTAAATAAAAAAATATTATTAAAAAAATATAAAATAAATTTAAAAATTATAAAAATTATTTAAATATAATGTATTATAATATTATAAATAAAAGAATTTATAATATAAACTTATTTTATAAGCTTATTTTATATATATAAAATTTTTAATAAAATATTTAATTTTTTTTAATAATTTTATAACTATTTAAGTTTTAAAAAATTATAAAGATTATTTTAATATATTTTATTATAACTATTAAATTAAAAAAATTAATATAAAATAATTTAAATATTTTTATTAATAAATTATATATAAAATAAACTTATATATAAAATAAATTTATATTATATATTATATAGTTTTAATAAAATTATTTATTTTATTTTTTATTAATTTTTTAAAATTAATATTTATATTAAAATAAAATATATATTTAAATTTATAATTAAATAAAAAATCTAAAAATTACTTTTATAATTTTATAGCTAATATATTTTATAAGTTTATTTTATATATAAGTTTATTTTATATTTTTTAATAATATTTTTTATATTTAATTTATTTATATAATTTTATTAATATAAATTATATAAACTTATAATTTAAATTTTTAAAATATTAATTAATTTAATAATTATTTTTTTTTAAAAATATTTATAATTAAAAATTTATAAGTATTATTTTAATATTTTTTTTAATTTTATAAATATAAAATATAAAATTAATAAAAATATATTTAAATTTTTTATTTAATTAAAAATTTAAAAATATAAATTATTAAATTATATAAATATAAAATTAAAAAAATTAATATAAAATAATTTAAATAATTTTATTAATAAATTATATATAAAAATATTAAAAAAAATATTAAAATAATTTTTTTAATTTTTTTAATTTTAAAATTATAATAAAATTAATTAATTATATAATTTATTATATTAAAATAAATTTATATTATATATTAACTTAAATATTATTAATTAAAATATATTGTATTAATTTAATTATATTAAATCTATTTTATATAAGGTATTTTATTTATATATTAGTTTATATAACTTTATAAACCATATATAAACTATTTAAAACTATTACAAAGCTTTATAAATACCTATAAAATTATATAAAACTTTAAATACTTTTAACCTAAATATATTACTTTTGCGAACGTTTATGCAAGCAAGATCTTTTTTCATTATTATTCCATATAATAAGTTTATAATTAATTTAATAATAAAAACGCTTAAGCTTACTTATAGTAGTTTAAATAAACATACGTTTAATAATATTAAAAAGTTTATTACTTTTATTTAACTTGTTTTTAGCCGCTTAAATTAATATTTGTTTATAAACTTTTATATAATAACTTATAAGCTTTAATAAACTTAGATCCTTTTTATTTTTTATAAAACATATAAAATATAGTTAAAAAAAGTATTAGTAGTATAAACAAGTATTACTAAACATATTTAACTTAAAAAAAACATATTTATTAAATAGACTACAGCTTTTCGAATTTATATAAGCTTAACATTTTTTAACGTTAATTTGCTTAAGTATTATATAGGCTATAATAATTACAGTTTACTATTAACGGTTTATTTTAAATATGCAAAAAATAAAAAAGCTTTTAATACAAATTTTTTTAAAAATAATTAAACATATAATAATTTATAGTTATTAGTATATAGTAATAAAAGCTTGTATAAAGTTATATATACTTAGTTTTTTTTAATAAACTAATAAATATTATTAAACTAACTACTACAAAGCTAGTTTAATAGGTTTTTAGTTTGTTTAATATTATTGCAGAAGTTTATATAGTTAGTTATATTGCTTAAATTTTTGCTTTTCTAATACTAAAACTTAAAACATATTATTTTAGAACTATTTTAGTTAAATTTTATTATTTTAGCAAAATCACGCTTATATAAAGTTGTATTTTTTAGTTCTTTATTGATTATTACTTGCGCAGCTTTTGCTATAGCTTATTAAACAGTAGCATTATTAATAGTAGCTTTGCTTTTGCTTTTGCTACTTTGCTTTATAGTAATTATAAATATATTAGCTTATAAATAAAAATAAATGCTTGTAAAAACTTGTAGAACTAGGTATAATAATTAGTATACCTATACAAAGTTATATAACTATTTTTAAAAAACTTTACAAAAAATAATTTTTAAAAAGTTAAAAAAAAAATTAATTTTATTTCTGTACTAAAATAGCTATTTATACCTAGTAGCCCTACTATTTTAATTAATACTATATATACTAGTACTATTTAAGTTATTTATTTTTTAATTAATATTTTTGAGATGTATACTTATTAAAAAAATTGTTTTTGAATAGTTTCCTCTCTCGGACGCCATACTTGTGTGCGTAATACCGGCATCAACAAGTCGTCGCTGTTGCGCGTACGCAGGTATGTGATAGGTCATGTTTGGAGGCTCTCGTATGTTACCTCGCCCGTAGTATACTACTGCCTGCTTCGCCCCCCCTCTCCCCCCTTCTCCCCTCGATAGCCGCCCACTGAATCGAATCATGTGCGTGATGGGTCATGTTACATAGCGATGTTTCTCATTCTCCGGATGCACAAGTAACAAACATTTCGAGACTGGTCATGTTGATTCGGGGCCAATAGCCGGAAATCCTCCTTCCCGCGCCTATCCGGAAGTCCTGTTATCTCGTGGTAGGTACTTAGGTATCGACTAGACAGGCAGGCTGAACTAGGTATGGAGGGAGGGAGACAAATACGAGTGGTGTGTGGTGAGGGTGGGGTCCTATCTAGGTAGGCACCTAAGCGTACTAGGTCTAAGTAGGTATGGAGGTTACCTCCCGTTACCTACTGTGCGCCTGGGCAGTATAGGTATGGATCCACTGTCTAATTCTGTGCCTACTTTTCCACTCAGCCACCACATTAGCCACTTGCACACGCCATCGGTCTCCTCTTTTTGAAGGTGTTCTGTTTTTGAGCTTTTGCACCTATGACGTAGCACAGAGCATGTAGAATAACCGGTTCGAGCCTCGGCTCAATTGCTCACGTAAATACCATTCCCTCCGCAAACCTTCGGCCTTCTCCAAGAGTCCATCTCGCTTTCCACCCAACGCCGTACCGCGACAAATACTAGTAGCCTGTGATCGTAGCGCCTCCTTCGAGCCAGCCGGCCAGACGTGCTGCGCATGTGGCCAACAATAAGATGAAAGCCGCGGTGGGCCAAGACTACCAACTGAAAAGACCTCGGGAACCAGTGCTCACCAACTGCATATCAATAATAGGTATCCGGCGTCCCTGGGCTGTTTGGGTACTGCGTACATGTGCCCGAGTTGCGCCTGCGAGCCAACCAATGGTGTAGTCTTGCCATGTGCCGTTTCCTATCCACTCTGCCTACCTCGGTGGTCTCGATGCACGATGTCGACAGTCTCTACTGGGCAATGCACACAGGCTGGTGCTAGGTATACATGAATGTGCCGGTCTGGGTCAGTGTGCACCATCGTGCCCTCATTGTTGTTCCGACCTGTGGGGGAACATGACATCAGGCAGCTATAGCTGTGACCTCATGTACTCGCTTACAGGTTCCAACATCAGGTAGTCTCGTGCTGCTCCTGCTGTTATCAAGCAATAGATCTTGAGCGACTGCCGCTGTCCTTGGCTGAACACGCTTCCAAACATGCAAATATGTGTGGCCGCACTTTACCGAGTGGTTAATGTTAGAAGACGATTCGAGTAGCGGGCCTCCCTGACTGAGACCTATCATTGATCTCACTTGTCGGTGTTCGTCTCTGCATCTCCCGCCGTTGCTCTGAATCATTACGTGCCGCAAGGCGCATCGATAATATTGACGAATCAGAACCGGACTACACTATATCCTTCCTGCATCGTACGCACCTACGCCTAACGACAACTGGCGGTTCGAGTTTGCACCCGTCTGCCATGTATCCAAGTACCAAATCACAGACAAGTTGAGCTGTGCCAATGGCGTATATGTACGATCCGTCTCTTGTATCCGATCCCCATGCCGTCGTGTGGGGGTTGGACCCCTTAAATAACCCGGCGGCCACAATTAGGCTAGCACCCGTGACCACAGATCAAAACCTAACCAATACGGAGTACGTGTATCTCTCGCATGACTGGTCAGCCGTCGGGCATGGCACAATCTCCATTAATGGTTCTCTATGTGTGATCCCTGAAGGTCTTCACGGCGCCTTGAGCGTGGTCGCGGCCGGGTGGATCGACAGAAGGCTGTTCTTTTGGCAAGGTGACCAGCTTCAGCCCATCGGAGAACAGGACGGTCATCCGATCTGTATCATGCAGAAATACGTCATGGATGCTAAAGGCACACTCTGCTGGCTTGGTTCAGAGGAGCCGTGGACGGGAAAAGTGTTCACAATCCTCCGCGAGGCAAGTCGCCAATGGAACCTGGCCATCGTAGAGCAGGCATCCCGTCAAGGAATCTCCGAAGCTGAAAAATGGAGGGGTCTGAGCTCGAAGCTCCGAAGCTGCCACATCCCGGACCTACAGTCTTGCGATGATACCCTGTGTCGTGCTCTTGAAGCCATCTTCGACTCATCGTACTGGACCTCAACTCAACGTATTCTCGAGATTGTCCTGAGTAAACGTGTAGTTTTACATTGTGGACGATTTGGTATTGACCTTGACGACTGCATCGCGGCTTTCCGAGCGCTACAGTTCCTGCCTGGTATACCGCAACGACCACGAATACGACTCATGGAAGGTTACATAGTAGCCTTCGAGACAAACTTTATAAGGAAGGAATATCTCCAGCATCGAAGCATCAAAACTCGAGATCTATTACGGGTTTCTCGGAGTTGTCAATTCCGCGATCTAAACCAAATGGTATTTGACATGTTTGTTCTCAGCATCACTAGCAGGGACCTTAACCCATTTTTTCCACAACATCATTACGGTAAGCCGACAAGCGAGCTCTTCATTGAAACAGCATCCTTCATCGTGGCTGATGAGCAGCGTTTGAACATCTGGTGTTTTGAGGTCCCACCCTGTGCGAAGTCGGTAAAGGGACTCCCGAGCTAGGTGCCGGATTTCAGTATGCGCCACCGAGGCGTAGCGTTTGGGGAAGACCTTGCTGTGAATCGATGGAATGAAACCCACGAAGCCATACTGGACATCCGTGTCTCTCCCAACAATAACCTCCTCGTCCGGGCGCATTTCCTTGATCAGATAGCAGGAGTTTCTCCCATCTTGGACGCCGACAATGTGGGCCGCCTCTGCTCCGAGGAGTTTCACAAGATTTACACTCGCTATGGCGAACCGATGAGGACGGTAGAATGGAAGCGCTTCTCTAAAACGCTCGTGCTAGGTTTCGTGGGACATGAAGATATTGACTGCATTGATTACCCGTCGCCGGAGAACGTGTATGCTAGTTTTCTAAGCTATATCCGAGAGTGGCGACACCGTGAATTACCCGAAGCCCTCCCAGTACGCCGGACGAGGCTAGAGTCTAAGTTAGGACGTCGGGTATCGAGCGAGCTGTTCGAACAACTATTACAACGCAATACCTTTGGGAGACGCCTTTTCGAGACCACCTGCCGCAATATAGGCATGACGGCCGTGGAAGATGTTCGTGCCCGCACTGTTACCGGTGGTGGAGATAGAACCAAGCCAACTGGAGATCAACAGAGCGTGCCTGACAATCAGGATCAGGGGACCTCCCGTGTCGCCGGAGTTTCAAAGGACGATTGGGTAGTTGCCCTCCTTGGAGGTTATACCCATTATATCATACGACCCAAACAACGGAACTCGTACGAGTTTGTCGGAGAATGTTATTTGTTTGAGGCTATGAAGACCGCACCCCATCTTGCAGAGCAACATGTGGCCCCTTGGAACATTACAATTGTATGAACTTGTGAAAAGCAGACTCGTTTCCTTGGTCGATTTGCTACATTGATGTATTAGCAAGGAAACCATGCCTCTTTGAGGTACGTTGATTACAGGAATAGCGGTTACATGTTTAGATCGTTGCAGACAGACATACCAATAGCGATATCATTCGTTTGTATTACACAATCCTACTGATTGGAAAGCGAGAGAGAAACTTATCTTGCCTTGAAAACAAGGCTTTAGATACGCGTCTAGTACGGGCGGGAGGGGAAATAAATAAATAAAAATAAATAAAATCACTTGACAGGTACATCCCGAGCATAACTAGCCTGGAAATAACGAGCACGATTTCCCATGTATTCCACCCGGGCTACGGAGAAACCCTACTAGACAACTCTGTTCATATATTCGTAGTCAGCTTCAAGTCACATCATCAGACGAGGTCCTGAAGTATCGTCCTCTCGTGCAAGTCTGTCGAAAAGCGTAAATACAGACAGGGACACTCGGGGCTGCTGTAATACGGTGAGGGTCGGTTGGCTTCTCAATTATACTGATTGACGTCTACCAGTTTGTAGCGTCGAGGTTAATCATCACTCCGCGGAAAACGAGCTGGCTAAAGGTGATATGGACTGCGAAGAGGAGAGTTGAAACGGCAAGATTTCCTATTCTTTCTATCACGGACTAATGTGACTAACTTATCCGTCTACCTTTGCCACCCCCCCCCCCCCCCCCCCCTAAAACCCTTCTTCATGCGAGTCTGAAGAACCCACGCCGCTGGCACAAGAGCATTACTCTATCTCAGCACGTCGTCCCAATGTCTGGCTGGCTCAAGGCAGAGAATAACACTGGTATGTCATGGCGCGATCGTCGAAGGCACCAAGCGAGGACAGACCCGGCGGGCCTGGCGGGATGTGGAGGCTACTCCCGGGCGATGTGCCATTGCAGTCCGGATTACTATCGGAGCCTATTAGTCTCTACCATATTTGGGCAACCGAAAAAAAAAAGGACGAAGGGGGGAGGTGTTGTTGAGGATTTGATATCTTGTCCTGTCCCTTTAGGGTTGGGCGAATGAAGATTGTACATGAACTGGGGTGAGATGGGGGTGAAAGAATTGAGAGAGATAATGGCCAAGAGACAGAAGCTAGAGCCTTGCGAAGAGAAACCAAGGGCAAAAGGCTATGTGTATGTATGCTCTATTATACTTACGCAAACAAGGTGCAGTTCCACTTCGAGTAGGAGCGGGCAGATGATACGCCCTGAGGGTTGCCGACACGCAGGTCATTGGGGAGGGGATCTATCACCGGGGTGTTTCGATAATCAGTTCCAAGTAATTCATACATACGCTTATCCGAGAAGTCGGACTACTAGGTACATAGGAGTAATGACGCGATTTTGGAATAAGAGAAGCAAGTGGTGGTGGGGTTGGGGGGGAGGACGGAGTGAAGGTAGAAAAATATGATACGAGAAAAAAAAAAAAAAGGCATACAGCAAGGCGGCCCACCGTATCCTCCCGAAGTAGTTAGATTCGCCAGTCGCTCGCAGGCACAGACGGCGCAGTCGTGGTTGAAGTCGGGATTGGAACACAGATACAAGTCCATCGTGTCCTCATGCTCTTGCCTGGGCTGGAACATGGCAGCGGGGAGCAGAGCGAATCTGGCGGCCGCCGCCCCAGCGAGTGCTAGGATACAGACCTTGAGGATCATGGCCGTCAGTCTAGCGTAGCTAGGTTGGACTGATGGAGGATGGCAGGTAATAAATAGGAGCTCCTTGAAATCGTGGTGAATGAAATCAGAAGTAAAAGAGACACAGAAGGAGCCGTCAGGTCGACGAAAGTGGGTATTTATTTGAGATGCCGAGATAAAGGAGAGAAAAAGAGCAAACCAGCCTACGACCTAACCTAGGCAAGCCAGACAGCTCCAAGGGTTATCGGTCCCCTTCCTGTGAGCAGTCTCTTTCGTATTTCCTTTCAGGCCGCCGTCTTACGATCAGACACATGCCTGCCACCAAGTCATCTGTGGACCTAGCACGAGCGTTAAATAGGATGGTGACTACCGGCCGCAATACTATACTCGGCTGGAGATGTGAGCCCCTTCTACCTCTCATATGAGACGTCGATGATCTGTACTCTGACAGTCTCAAGGCGATCATGAGCACCAGTGATTGGAAAGAGCGACAAGTGTTGGCTTACCTTCTAATTTACTTAGTCAAGCAAATAGTACATAGGTAAGAGATATCGGTCACTTCACTGGAAATCATGGCTTTATTTTGCTGGCAGGTAATGTTTGAGAGCAATCTGATGCTCCTGTTAAAAACCACCCCAGCCCCCAGCTAGATATCTACCTTTTGCTCTGCAATGAGGGACAGTTCCGTTGAATGAATCGGCCAGGAATAGATGCTGGAAATGTTGAACTTTAAACTAGTGAAACTCTTAGTTAGGAACAACGTGACACTGGGAATCTTGGGACGCATGATAGGACCATGTTTAACTGGCCATGAATATTCATGTTTAGCAGGTGTTCGCTGGTGCGACGGTGTAATAAATGATGAGTCAATGAGTGCTATCGAAGGTAAGTTTTGTGACGCAATGCACTATGGTCTAATCTCTTTGATTTCTAGTGCCGATGTTCCTTTCCTGACTTCCTGTACCACTAACCTGTAGGAGTGGGAAAAGAACGAGAGACGACAGGTTTGGAGTCGAATCATAAATGATTTGAAAGGTTGCCCTACATATCCTCCCCAACTCGGATACGATCGCCACCAGTCCAGTCCTCTCGTTCGTAAAATCGGAAAATTAGCTCATAATCGTTGAAGTCGTGGAGAATGCGGTCAACCCGTCGGTAACCTTGAATCTTCTCCAGACGCTTGTTACGAGCTAGACCAGTGGGCATGTCATCACCGTCATACCCATGGGTGGCCTTGGCTTCGAAAAGAGTAACACTGAAACGACCGGGCTTGAAGATGCCCACAACGTGTTCAACAATCTCGCATGTCTCACGTCCGTTTTGGCCACCAGGAACATTGGTCTCAAACGAGGCAAATGAACAAATTGGCTCTGGGGTGACATGTACAGTAAAGTAGTGAGTTGACTTCGTCGAGTCACCGTCATCTGGCTTTTGTGGAGCGGGTATGATACCATTTGCAGAAAAGCCACAGGGGGAGAAGAGATAGGCGTCAATGCGCGCATCTGGGTATTTGGAGGCGGGGTATACCTCCGAGAGACCGCAGGCGTCCGAGACCACCGTTCCCAAGGCGTGGCCTTCAGTTGTCATGTCTTCCACGTCGACCTGCTCGGATACTGGGGTATAAGAACTGTGAAGATCAGAGTCGCTGCAATTGTCAAAGACATCGAGAGCATCTTCGCAAGCACTTTCCACAGTGCTGTTTGTTTGGATAGTGATAGCACTATCCGACAAATCCCCAAGGCTCCCAATGGCCACCTTGCGGGCCTCCTGAGCCTGCGAATAGAGTCTGTTGCTCGCGACCGCACTCGCGTGCTCCAGATAAAACTGCTTCGCATTCTCAGGGTCCAGATCCGTCATCAAAATCTCAAGGGTTTCGTCGTCACTCTCCGGTCTACCTTTGAAAATCGAGGCTGTGTTCGTGGGTATTTTGAACGACTTGGGTTGACATGCTAGAGTTCTATTTTCATCCGGGGTGCGAGGAGGCGTGACAGTGGTGTCGGGCGAAGTGATATATAAATACCAGTGGTCGCCGTTCATTTTGCCAACCATGTAAGCACTACCACCCTCGAAAGTGTCGTCCAGATACTTGACTTCCTCTTTCCAGCTCCTGTGGGGCCCAGACTGCTTATCAGGAAAGAGAAAATTCTTCCTGGAATAGAAGACACGGTAAGGTGAAGCAGCAGCGTGAATATCATCCACAGACTTGGCATTATGAAAGGGGAAGCCCGCGTGCTCGGCAGCAATGTGTAGAAGCCTACGAAGGCCCAGGAGCAGGGTGGTAGTCCCGCACGTCTTCAGAATCAGCTTATGTGGGAAGACAAACATGCTAGACTCGGAAAGGAGGTAGGCATCCATGTGTTCGGCTTCAAGCACAGAGAGAATCTTGCAATTGACCATGTCAAGCATGCCAACCCAGGTCTCGCTCGAGACCGCCTTCAGACCATTGGGCTTGACGCCGGCGGGTAGGGAGTTTGGGTTCGGGGCGAACCAAACCTCCAGCAACTTCTCCGGGCCTGAAGCGAAACCAACCCGTTAGCTAAGGACCAGATTGTGGGATTGTGAAGGGGCTGAGCTTACCTTCGAAGGCGCTACTGGAGTCTAGATCTGCAGCAACATCATGATTGATCGTCAAATGGGGCGTACCCTCAGACGGCGAGAACGTGTAGTTGGTAGGGATACCGAGGTTCACCATCTCCGTGGAGCCTGTTTGGCGGGCGAGGGGCTGGCTGGAGATGCTGCGAGCGAGGGCGCGTCGGCGTCAAGCTGTCTGCCTGCAGAAAGAATGCTGCTGGAGCTACTGCGGAGCACTGACTGCCACCCAAACGAACTTTGCGGCGTTCGTTTGAGAGAGTAGGCCCACAGGACGGTGGGGAGCGACGAGTGCTGGCGGAAGCCAGCTACAATGACTGATTTATGTGATTGGAACGTCTCGCAAAGGGGACGTTAGGGAGGCCGGCCGCGGAGGGGGAGGAAGAAGTCCTTTGGCCAAGGAATGGTGACCGGGAAGTGGCCTCGTTCTGTCAGAAACCGATACCTATGGAGGAGTATCGGACCTAGCAGACGAGGATATCTGCAATATGGCCGGTCGAAAAGGGGGTCGAGGAACGCGGCAGCGAGGACGATGCGTGAGGGCGGGGTACGGTAAAGCGCGTGTTATCTGGGCCTGTTGCGGGCAAAAAGGCGGTTAGCTAGAGGTGGTGACGGTGGACGTGGCATGGCAGGAGGAAGAGGGGAGAACATTTGTACTTTGCGGGCTTGGAGAGGAAGCGTAGTAGTTCGACGGGGTTCATGGAAGACCGCACGTGCGTCGAGAGAGGGTTGGTTGTCCTGCCGTTACGGAGAACTCGCAGTCATGCGCCGATTGTGTTCAGGGGTGGTGTTGAAAGAGTTTGTCTGTCTGTTATGCAACAATGGCATCGAGGTCGGGGGGAGCCCGAGTAGTTGTTGTTTTTGTACAAAGGATGTATTGTTGTCTCGTTTGTGTCGTGTGACCACGAAACCGTGTCAATGGCGGCCACCGGGAGTCGGTGAATGGGAGGGAGATCTACTGCAAATGCTGGCAGGAGTCGTAAAAGTCTTCGTGCAAAGGCAAAGTCTTAGTGTTGTGGGAATTCGTGCTTTTTAGTCTGGAAGAGGTAAGTCAATTTAAAGCCAATGGTGGATCCTATTGGTGTTTTGTCGTGCTCGAAGCTCGACGGTGGTTGGGTGGAGGCAAGTCGCGCGACAGGAGACCGCTGTTTCTTGTGTGGGTGTACAAGCACATGGACGAAAGAAGAAAAAAAAAATGAATAAAAGCTAAAAAATGTAGGAAGTGAGGTCACCGCACAAGGGCGATCCCGAGGTCGCTGCAAACCTTATGTGGCTAGGGAGTTGTTGCTGGCAGAGCCAGGAGGGGTGGAAGGCGAGTGGAAGAAAAGAGTGGGGCTATACATATTATTATGCTGCACCTATCCTTAATGGTAACCTTAAAAATCCCCGTCGGTCAGATTTTAATAGCCTGCCCCCATTACACTGGGCATACCAATGGCCAAGGTCGAAGAGGCAAGAATCTTGATTCTACGGAAATGGGTGTGTCTGTGTGAGTGTCTGTCAGGCAACACCCCTTTGAGGACCCTTTCTTCTATTTTGAGAACCATCTCACCCAAAGTCGATGATACACTACCTAGACTTGGTAATCTGTGGCCCCTCCATATCGGACTTGGTAGGTGGCCGGCCACGAGTGAGCTGAGGAGGTTTAGCGTTGCATTTGCTGTTCCCGTGAATGTCCAGTAGTAGGGCCGAAAAGGGCTAGGAAAAGCCAGGCGGGTCATCTCATTGGCGAATGCCGTGGGCAACATTTGGCGATGGTGCATTGTCCAAGCCAGATAAGCAATATAACAATCGCGTTGACCCCCTTTCTCGCAGCATCTAGTCCAGACATCGAATTTACCGCCAATGCGACTGCAGGTCCTGATAACCAGTGCCCAATATTGTCCGTCGTAGAGTGGTGATGACTGTCCTGTTGAGTCATGGCCGATATCAGGACACAATAGCGACGCACATGGTGAGAACGAACGGTGGGAGTGTCCTGAGACTGTCACGTGGCCCGTGTAGACATGATATGGCTGAGAAGCCTAGCAAAACCATCATACATATTACGTCTTTTATCTGCTTGGGTGTAACAACTTGGGGTGCTGTGTATGTACTCATGCATATCCGGATGCCCACTGCCGGATCGTGTGGGCGGCTGTCGCTGACTTGGTGCGCTCGACCCGCTCATGAGACATGCGTCTGCGTTGCGTTACCTTGATGAATGCGGTTTACTCGATACGTGCTTCTCTTGGGCTCTGACCCGGAGAATTTCGACTTTGTTGGTATTGTATTCGTGTCGGCTCTTGATAAGCGCCTGTTTGATTAGCCTGATTAGATGAGTTGACAGTCATCCGACAGCAGTCACGATATCTTGCGTTATCTTTCGAAAGATGGGCTCAAGCGAGCAGCCTCGATACTTCTCCGCCAACAAACTCGCTTCTTTGGTCGCTTCGCCGGTGGAGCCGCCGCTCCCATTCTGCAGAGCTTTGGAGAAGTCTTCCCCGTTGATAACTGTGCCCTGTGGATATTCTGGCTTCCGTCCAGTCTCAATCAGCATAACAAACTGTGGATCGATAGGAATCCTGCCAAGAAATGGCACTTCGAAGTCGTTCGCCATCACCTGCCCGCCTCCTTTGCCAAAAATATCCGTGCATTCGGCGCAGTTCGGGCAGACAAAGCCGGCCATGTTCTCAATGACGCCGATGATAGGAATGCTCGTTTTCACGCAGAAATTCAATTCTTTTCTGACATCTGCCGTGGCTACGGCTTGGGGAGTGGTGACTACAACCGCGCCAGCAACTTGACCTGGTCTTGCCTCTTTCAACAGTGTTTCAGCAAGCGATATATGCTCGTCAGATGTTCCCGGTGGTGTGTCAATAAGGAGATAGTCCATTTCGCCCCACAGTACATCCGAGAGAAACTGTCGGATCATAGCAGTCTTCTTGGGCCCTCGCCAAACGACGGCATCCCCTCTCCCCCGTAGAAGGAACCCCAAGCTCATGCAACGTAGTTCGCCGACACCCTTTTCCGGTTTTGCCGTATGCACAGGCACCGGGAGCCAACCGCCTGGGGCTTGTGTTACTTTCGCATCTTCGATATTGAACATGCGAGGCATCGAAGGCCCTGTGAGATCGACATCGAGAACGCCGACGGAGTGACCGGAAAGCGACAGCGAAAGAGCCAGCTGAGTTGTAATGGAAGATTTGCCAACGCCCCCCTTTCCAGATAGAACCTATAGGATACATGTGAGATGCCTTATTGGGGCGTATATGTAGATAGAAACAGACGTACCAACACAATATGTTTTATCTTTGCGAGCGACATTTGGTTCTGTAGAACGCAGTTATGAGTCTCATGAACGGGGAAATCGATGGTTAGAGAGACTTCAGAAAAGGCGTGTTAGATAACAAACAAGTCTTTTCTGCTTGCAGCGTGAGCCGGCCTCACCTGGATAGGAGGCGCATTTATCAGCAGAAAAACTGACGCCTCAACCGCTTCAGCCCGCGACGGCGCTATCAACCCCTCCAAAGCGCAGGTATGACGCAGCTTTTTTGCACTAAGCTCGTAAAAGTGGGCCACATGTATAGTGTACACCCACTACTACCTACCTAGTCCAATAAGGACAGGCTTCAAACAGTGCCAAGTTTCTAGACCCTCAAGTTCTATATACTGCCTAGGTGCCGAACACTGGCTAGCTATTCTTCTGTACAGTCCGCGAATCTAAGGCAATGTGCCAATACCACAGCGGCGCACTGTACGCTAAATACACTATCGCAAGTACCTATACTTACTTGCACAGTACCGCCGCTCTTTGCCAAGCATCCTTATTGATGCATCTCATTGCTTCAAATGAAATCAACAACTCGCCCCTGGACGCCCTGGTCAATGTCTCTTTTACTCGATTGACCGCATTTCGAAGGCCGGGCCACTCCAATACACACAAAGCAAATAACCTAGCGCCCTGAAGGGTCGACTTCTTCAGTGCTAAACAGGGTATTCGAACCATGCACCCTCCGTTAACCGCTAGTTCATTAATATAGCCGCGCATTCCGGGGCCTCGAGCTGTCGACTTAATGATGAAAGCTATTGGAGGGGGACAATGGACGATCCTTGGGGCTCGCCTTGGGCGTCGACCGATGCCCCTTCCGACAACGATCCTCCTGCATCGTCTCGAGCAGACATCGTCCTAAGCCCACCACCCAAGGCCTTCTTCGGGAACGGGACGAGCGTCGCGACTCAGTCAGCTTGGTCTAGTAATCACGACGACGGTGGCCTCGGCATCTGGACAACCGCCGACAACCAGAATGAATGGGGTACCTGGGCGGAGTCGGTGCAACCGCCTCGTCTGAGCCCGAGGCTTAATGGCTCTGGAAAAGAAAGCCCATTGGCGTGGCCCGAGAATGCCGCAGCATCCCCCGTCTTTATGGCCAACTCGCGATCGCGAACCCCTTCCATATTCCGACATCATTCGCCAGACCCGTGGGCCACCGAGCTATCATTAACGAATCGGTCCGATGTTGAGCTACAAACCTCCACGAAGTCAACAACCAGCGATACCCTGGCGATTGGGATTTGGCAAAGTGGGGAAGTATCTCGAACAGTCACGGGAAGTGGCGGAGAGGGCAATACAAATAGCGAAAACGCTCCAGTCGAGGAGGGATTCACCGTCGGACGGAACGACTGTCCGAGGTCCAGTCATGACCTGGCTGGTGAACATGCGAATACGAGCTCGCAATTGGATTCGGCAGTCTACGAGCTTCCATCTAGGCCATCGTCAACGTGCTCCGTTGATAGCCACGATGAGCCCGAACGCCAGGATTCCCCAATTACCTCTATCGATGAGGATCGAGGAGCTCGGATAGGGAACAACTTGGGCAACAATTCTGGAAAGGTACAAGAGTTGGTGGGTATATATGATGGTCTAAGTAGAGCTACGTCAGAGGAACCGCCGGCTCTTAGCCGACCTGGAATGCCGCTAACCTCCAGTCGCGGGGAATCATTAGCGCGAAGCAAAACTGAAGACGACGATAATGACGATGACGGAGGAGTTGGCTTTGGGAATTTTGAAGATGCGCTAGCTGATGGCGGCAGAGTCGCCCGATCACCCGGCGAATACTCCCCCTCTGAATCCTCATCAACACCTAAGGCAGAGCTCAAAGATGTTTTCACTCACAAGCCTGAATATGAAGGGGAAGAAGGTCGGGTAATCATCACCGAAACGACACCGATTCGATCCCCAAAACCTCCCAATCGATATCAGGATATAATGTTTGATACAAATATATCTTTGGTGGAAAAACTCTTCCCCAGCCTTCCTGATCCCCTTACAAGTTGCTCTACGGGGGACTGGGAAGTACCAGACCATGTTTTGGGCGACAGTTTCACGACGATTTCAGAACGCAAAGCCTGGTACCGTATCTCCCGCTTTGGATCTATACGCAAGCACAATTCCGGGGATGATGAAAACTATCATAGGGTAACTTGGCCGGCGTCACAGTTACATAGTGACACCATCAAGATTGTTCGACGGTGGATGGAGGAAGACGCGTATGCCGGAAGAGCTACTTTGGGGGGCACCAAGCGAACAGGCTTTTTTGATTGGGACTCTAACGCCGCTCCTGTGGAATTGGATCAAGTCTTCCGACGCAGGAAGTCGGTGACAAAGCATACGCGAACAACGTCTATTCCAGCGAACAACATTGTCGTACAAACTAGATCGGCGGATGCACGTCCATATAGGAACTCAACCGGTATTTCACTTCCTGCAGGACTACAATCGGCCAGTCAGCCGATTATGGCGGTCCCTAGTTTCGGCTGGAATTCCGAGACCAAGGAGATCCCTCCGTCGACTCACTTTTCTCCGATTAGTAGCCCAACCCCGAATTCTGTGTCTGTGCCTGCACCTGTTCAAACCACGTTCATGGATGAAGACGACGACGATTGGGGCGAGATGGTTTCCTCTCCACGTGCCACTAAGGACCCTATCGAGCTAATCGTTCCCACGTTCCCGCTTCCCGAGACACTCATTAAGGAGCATGACCCCAAACCTCAACTTTCGTTGACAATATCCGACGTCGACCAGTCTGCGGGGCCGACACTTCCAGCCCCTCGGGACACGCCACCAATAGGATCAGATCCGTGGTCACTTCCCGACATTTCGGTACTTGACAAACCAAAACAGGTGCCCCAGTCACTACCGGGACATGCCTATCAAACTGGAGCAGTATGCGCAATCTCCAAAGCAAATACACCGCTACCTAACCATGGCTCTTTCGAGTCGCTAAAAGCAGAATCCACGATCAAATATGAAACGCCGAGTGAGAATATGATAACTGGCCTAATAGCAGTTAACAAACCTTCAAAGGAAATGGCAGCAACCTCTAGTCCACTTCAAGGCAATGAGAGTCAAGATGATGCTGTTGTACAACAGATCTTACACCATCTACCAGACTTATCATATATGCTTCGATAAGCAATTTGCATGGTTCTGTATATCTTCATGCAACGCATAAACATTCCGGGTCGCTGAGCTCTATTTCTTACCAAAAGCCGGAGCTGACGTGTACAGATAGGTATTGGGTTACTCATTGGATAACATTGGCAAGCAGGCGCTGGCGTTGGTGGTTTAGGCACCTCCTCTGTCAAGATTTCTTGTGCTCTCCTATATGAGCAGCGAAAGCTATACAGTCTACAATACAGCTAGACACATTACTCCAGTTTCTCTTGCTCCCTGCCGTGCCAAATGCTCCATAGCCAAAGAAGCCTCATGTGTCTTAGAAACATCAGACCCACGAAGTGCTATCCTACTATAGTTCGAAGAGGTCGCGTATCTATTCGTTTAGATGAGTTATGTCATAGTTCACGAGGCCAATATCCGTTCCTAGCTTGTAAAACGAAGGTAGCGGCTAAGGCGTCCCTGAGCAATTAGCCCCATTCCAGTCGTCTAACTGCTTTAGCACCCATTACGGCCTCAGCCTGGAATGTATTACACCAGTCGCTAGACCATGTATTGGTGACATAGCTTCAGGCTCCCATGATTGAATTGAGACGATATTCCTCGCACTCAATGACACTAAAATTCAAGAGCTCTCAGGCTGGCTATGTCTCACTATACTAGCTGTTAAAGGCTGCGAGGCTGGGTTTAACACTCTTGTCTTTGCACGCTACAAGCAATGACTCAAGTGCTGTCTCTCCCAGTATATACCAGATCCTAACCCAACCCAACCCCCCATTTGCAGACTTCATTCCACTCAATGGCCAATATCGACATAGGCATCTTCTTGTCACGACTTGCCTCTCTATTTATGCGGATATGAAAAGAAGGCAAGATGGATCTCATCTGCTGCTACGCTTTATTTTACTCGACTTTAGTTTATATTCTCCTATTGGCGACCCGTCATCATTTCTCAGTTTTTCGAGCTCCATGTACACGCAACCGGCTCAACTATAGCTCTGTTATCTTGTTCCGGGCATGAACTTTTCCTATTTAACCCTCGATTTCCTGCCACGTTTGAGTCAATATCGGATTCTGCTGGAAGTGTGTCCGCGCGCCAATGGCTCGCGAGAATGAATCAAGACCCTCGTCTACCACATCGAGCGAGGCGCACGCTCAGCTGCTCCACGAGTCCATTGAGAAATACGATGAGGCGCAGCGGAAGAGAGAGAGGCCATCAGTCATTCTCGCAGCGCTTGTTGTCCTCTTCTTGTCTTCTGCAGGCGGCATCACTCTGGCGGTCGTACTCATGGTCAAGGTAACAGAGATCGAAGCTACCTGTTTCTCGCGGGACTTCATCTTGTTTGCCGCGATTATGTCGTTGCTTTACGTCTGCTTGCATATCTGCGGAGCCCGGAAAGACTATAAGAGGGAAGGCCCGGGACCGCCTCAGATGCACGGTCAATACTTACATGCGAGTGCAGTACTGGTTGCAAGACTTAGCCTCGTTACATGGATCGCGTCTCTAGTGGCTACAGCCATACTGATTGCTAGAGCCGTACCACTTGAAGGGTTTTCGGGAAAGGTGCCTTTCTTGGACTTGTTGCTATGCGTCGGTGCAATGTAAGAGGATTGGTCTCGCATTAAGTATCCTACATGCGTCGAACTTTGCTTACACGTGTAATAGTCCATCTTTTCTCATCATTTCCGTGACGATCGAGAGAAACCGTAAACCTTTTGCTACGACTTCGATATCGAGCGCCTCGTTCCTAACTTGTCGAGTAAGCCAGTTTGCGGACGATCTTACAGCAGACTCTAGTGTATCCCGCCGGTCCTCGCTCCAGCGGAGGGAGAGCCAATCTGGATCTGTATTGACATTGCGGACGGAGGAGATATTCGCGTTAGGGGCTCGACAGCTCGATGAGAAAAACACGAGTGCACCTAAGCAGCTGGAATCCGCAGCCGGCGAGAAAAGAACAAAGTTGCCTACGAAAGAACCGCATCAAATTCTTCCAAAAGGAAATGGCATACCCTCCTCGCCTGCCCAACCGATACCCCAGATGTTGGATTCCACGCCCGTCCAGGCGGTGCCAGAGCCGACATACTGCCCAGGCGGATGGCGTGCAGAGTGGAATAGCGTCGGGCACGAGGTCGGCGCGTCGCGAATTACCGACAATTCCACAGATGGATCATCCAGCAGCGATGCGTCATCTTCCGCACACCACGTATCGCCGGCCGCATTAGCAGCGGCTTTATCACTAGGATTACCATCACCCTCGCACAAATCACAACTCCCAACAGCACCAAGCAACACCGTGCCAGCACAGCAACAACATCGCTATTCGAGCGCGAGAATATCCGGCAGCGCCGTGCCCTCGAACCTGTCGACGGTGCGGTACGCCTCCGAGCCCGAGATCGCCGTGCAGCAATCCATCAGAGTGGTGCGGAACCCGGCTTACCGGCCGCGTGCTGGCTCGGCGGGCGCGAACGCATGCAAGGGGGTAGCGGGACCGGTCGTCAGCAGGCCGGATGTCGCGCTGCTGCGGAACGCGCAGCGGGCGCAGAGGATGGAGACGGGAAGCCCGGGCCCGAAGAGGACACCTTCGAACTTCTCCAGGCCGATACAGAAAACCGCGGGCGGTCAGGGCAAGATAAGGAATGGGGCGGATTCAGGCGCCGATGTGAGGATCCCAGGCGCGTTTGTCGAGGATGAGAATACATAAGTGAGTGTGTCTAGTGTATTATGTATATCGAATTAATTTATAAATATAATGAAAGATACCATGTTTCACAACTTTATTACTTTTTGTTTATATTATTTGAAATATAGAATTAAACCTTGTTATGTTGCCGCAGCAGAAAGGAGCAGTAGGCGGAGTAGTTACAGGAGGTTTTCGTCCAGCTCACGGACGCGGAGCAAACCGGCAACGGCGAACCTACGGGCCGGAAGGCATGGTTTTTACCAGCACATATAATAGATAGAGACCAGTATGGCTAGTACAGCTGTTATTTCTTATTTCGGCCGTAGGAAAATATATAGAAAATTTCGGAGCCAAGTTAGCCTTTGTTCCACCCAGTCCTTCGCCCTTCGTTAAAAACAAAGGCAATTTTACTTTGAAGGTGCATTATATTTACCGTGTTTGATGGCCTTATATAGATATTTCGGGTCGCATTGTTTATCCTTCACTATCCCGACTCGCCAGATGTCCCAGGCTTCTGTCTTTGGCAGGAGGCCTGAGATCTTGATCCAGCCTGTTTCGTTGTCGACGTCGTTGAAGCGACGTCGACCCCACATTTTACCCCGCCGTCTCGTAACAATTGATACAATAGAGGCGGTAGGCTAAGCCTACATCACCACGCGGATCGCAGTTCAGCACCACCAACTCCGTATGTAAAAGCCACTTATACACCATTGGTTCTAGAATTACGATGACGATGCCTTTCTGCGCACTCTGTTCAAACCTTGATTTCGGCGCCATCTCTCCAACATCAGTCAAGCACCAGTTGAAATTATTTGAAAATAAGGACCAAGACTATTCTCTGTTTTCTTATAGTCCAAAAAGTTCCAATCTCTGTCTAACGGGATCGACAGCTACCCATCTTTGCCGGATGGAGAACAATCTCACGCCGCACTATGACTCCTTAAGTTTGTTGGTTATTTGGAAACCAGATTGGATAAACTAGAATTTATCGCAACTGGGGACCTGAGCTGTTCGGAATCTGTAAAGTTTGTTGTCTGTGTGGTGGCACAGGGGATTACACATGATACCCGACTCACTTCTTCACGTCGCAAGCCACATACCTACTTTACCTATTCTAAACAATACTGAATTATGATAAAGAGTCTGTTAAGACACGAACAAAGTATATGTAATTGAGACAGTCATATAGAATGCCATTGTCATATGTGTTTATTTTGTTCGGCATTAAATCTCAAAATTTGAAGATTAGCTGAATGAACACAAGGCCAGTCCAGAATACAGTGAGGGAGTATTTTTGAAATTGTTTCAAACCTCTAGTACTTAAATATTAGACAGTTGGCGACATTGAGGCGTTTTTGCCACCGGTAGGTAGCCCATTCTTTCAGCCTAATTGCTACACAAGCCGATCAATTTGGCTCCCGAACTAACCTTTACTAGAAGGTAAACTTAAGACCAGTATGTGCTTTCCACTCACACACATTTGCAGAGTTTGTCTAACACCAGTTCGTGCAGAGCCAGGCTGTAGGGGCCTTTGCTTTATCCAATGCTGCCAAAAACCCTTTGTCCTTGATGAGTATTGCATATTCCACACCCCCGAAGCAAGCATTCTAGGTGAGTTCAATGCAAACACAGAGGTGCCGTATATGAACGTGGACAGTTTTTATGCGGAGGAGACGCAAGTCGGTAATGTGACTCATGATGACACACCATACTCAGAAGATGTGTCTGAATACGCCGTAGTCAATGATGTCACATTCGATGAAGACAGAACAGTAATGGATTGGCTAACCGCAGTGGATGAGACACCAGTCGTAGGCGACGTCGAAGTAGATGGATGGATACCTGATTGGTCGTCATCAGCCGAGGCCGAGACCGAGTTGATAAACGAACAATTAGAGAATGAGGGGGGGTTGGGTGGATTACCTAGGGAAGAGACTAACGAAGGGGCGGCTCTGAACGATGAAGCAATTCCGCATCATGAGATGAATGAGGAAAATGACCAAGCTGGACGCGACATACGAATGTAAACGCGGTGGGGTGTAGGTAGGCATTAGTGTTAACTACACTGGAACGGAATTGAATTCAACGCAATAGCTAATTAAAAGAGAGTTCTAGTCATTATCTCCATCAAAATACACAGCTCGGTTGACAGTGTTGGCTGGATAGTAGTGGGTTTACATAGCTACAAGGTGGCTACGTAATTACCCCTTAGCTACATACACTCTTCCCACCGTATTTAACTACTTGCGAAATAAAATGAATGAAGATACACAAAACAATAAGGTGTAGCTGTCAGGTTATTCATATGATTTTCCTTCGTGGTCTACTCTATCAAGCTCGCGATTGGTGTTAGCTTACACTTGAAATAAGCTGAAAAAGAGAAGATATTAAGGCTAAATATCGTCAACTTCCTAGAAACGATCTAGCTATGCCTAGTGTTGTATGAATCTGTTACCTAACCCAAATCTAACATAATAATGAGTAGTCGCACTGATTTTGAGGACCAACAAGTAACTAAGAGTGATTAAGAAACTTCAGCGAAAATGTCGCAGCGATGTTATCTTTGCCTCTCACTCTAATTATAAAGAATATCGGTAAAGACCGGGTGGATAAAAGCTAATAGTTGAAAGATCTACCACACCGGTCGTCTTTTGTGGCTCTGGCTAAAGTGCCACTCGACGAAAATATCTACATCGCTTTCAACATGGTGTCCACGGTTGACTGAAGAATTGCCACGCCAGCCAAACAGAACAGTTCGCGTATTATACTACATATACTAATATAACCAAACCCCTTGCTATTCATAGGAGATGATTGGTAAGATAAGAATTTGCCTAGATATGAGGGGACCTAATGTCACGCTAGACGTACTATCCAGTTCCGCCTAAATTCTTTAATATAAATAATAAGACATTAAACAATCGAGATGCCGCACAGCGGCTTATAGGAGGGATTTACTTGCCTCTGGCACAAGGAGTAACGGCAGGACTAGGATGGGTATTTAGGACGTAGGACCTGGGATACCGTACGTTACTTGAGCTTCCCACGAAAAGCTCGCGCTCCTCACGAACAGAAACAGACAAATCGTTCAAGATGCAGTGGAAAGCTTTCATCCTAGCACTTCTCGTGGAGCGTGGCTCCGGCCAAGCGATGCCGATGATGCGGTTCCAGTGCTCGCAGTTAGTTGTGGAGCGTTTGGACCCCTTGGTCAATCCCGGCGTCGTACCGTCGCCGCATCTGCATCAAATCGTCGGAGGCAACTCCTTCAACGCCTCGATGGACCCGAACACACACGATCTCCCTTCAGCCTCGACATGCACCAGCTGCAGCTTTTCGGAAGATTTCTCGAATTACTGGACCGCGGTGCTTGTAAGTAGTTCTTGGAGCCGTGTTATATTTGTTCTGGCCATTTTTCGAGCAGACAGGCACCTTTTCAGGTCGGATTCACCTCTTGGGAGCTTCCAGCGACGACTTCGAAACACTCCAAGCGACGCCCAAATTTGCAATTACTGACCCCGAGTGTCGCAGTACTTCCGAGCCCGCAATGGGACCTACAGGCGCGTGCCTCAATTCGTGAGCGAGGGTCTCCGCGCCGATGGTGGTATCACGGTGTATTATATCCCATCGCCCAACGCAAACGAAAATGTCACGGCATTCAAGCCCGGCTTCCGCATGCTGGTCGGAGACGCCATGGCTCGCGCAGCGGGTCAGGCGCGCAAGGTATGCCACCGCTGCATGCCGGCAACCGGAGATAAAAGCAACATAAACTGCGGCGCTCCGGATAGCCAGTTCTTACCTGAGGAGATGTGCCCAGGGGGAATTCGATCGGTCATCACATTTCCAACATGTTGGGATGGGAAGAATACGGACAGCGTGGATCACATGAGCCACGTGGCTTATCCGAGTTCATCGTACAATGAGGTATCAGTCGGTGCGTACGGAACCTGCCCAGCGAGTCATCCCGTAAAAATACCTCAGGTCATGTACGAGGTTATGTGGAATGTGAGTAAACCCGGTTTCTCTTCCAGATCGTTTTAGCGGGCCGTAGGAGACAACAGAAGAGTTTCCTTGAGTGTTACAGAGCTGGTTGGGCTGCCGTGTGCTGACTCCTTGTATCTCCCAGACCCAAATGTTTAATGATAAGGAACTATGGCCAGAGGATGGCTCGCAACCATTCGTCTGGAGCACTGGCGACATGTGAGTATTCTTCTCTGGGCTCGTCGCTAGTGTGCGGGTTCTAATAATCATATGTAGAAGTGGATACTCACAACACGGCGACTACGTCTTCGGGTGGAAAGGAGACTCTCTTCAACGCGCGATGGACGCTCGTTGCAATGGCGCTGTCTGCGGCCAACTGGAGACCCAGTCCTCTGAATCTGCGATGAAGTGTACCAAGTCAAGGACCGTCCAGGAAGACGTTGACGGCTGTAAGTCACGCCCGGAAGAAAATGCACCTTTAAACCGTATTGTGGACTTGACATCGCTAACTACCGCCAAGGGCTTACCGAAATTCCGGGGATGGCTATGGCTAAGTAGATCAGTTCTCGCAATGGTTTGCGCCGTTTAGTAGGGAGTGTTTATTGTTCGAGTCAACGAGTTCAAACTTCATGCCTTTATACTTCAGTAGCCGAAGCAATGAATCACAACTGTAAAGCTAATATATAGATGTAAATCAAACATCTAATCATCTGCTAATGCCGAGCTTCGCGATTGCGGTCCAAGTTACCCCCCAAGATCCATCACATCTGCATCCCATGGTAGTTGACCAACCCTAGGAATATCCATAGCATCTGCTACGATTATGTAGCTTTCCATATCCGATAAGCCTCTTCTCTAATGCAATATCATCCAACCTAGCGCTGTGGATCCATTGACCTCCATTGACCTCCATTGAGTCAATCCATTGATACCTGCATGAAAGGGCACCATGCGCAATCCTTAGGCACCAGGTACCGCCACACAAATAAGGGCATAAATACCTCGCACCCCAGGCAGATACCCCAGTTAGTTTTCTTCTAGGTACAACCATACTCAATACAGACCTTCAGATCCTACCTGCACCGAAGGCACCAGCGTGACTAGATCTGTTGAGGGACTGTATTGGAGGCACAGCGCCACCCGAGCAAAATTTGCCCATCAGATCCACAACAAAGTCACCGCCCTCGGATAGAAGGTCCCGGAATGCCCTTTTCTCCCAAAGCTGGGTCCGGTGACTTCGCGCAGCCTCAACAACGGCGCCCCTCAGCCCATGCTCGGTCGTGGTAGTAGACGCATAAATCTCTCGGATACAGTCAACAAACAACTCACTAACCCAGAGTGATTCCAATTTGGACGTGAACCTTTGGAGCGCGTGCTGTTTTAGATCGTCAAGCATGAAGAATTCCGCTGTTACATAGACGCGGACGTCCTTGGTCAGCTCGTCATCGTCTATATAAGTATCAGCTTTTGAACATCCTTTGCTCGAGATTCACGCCAACCTTGGGCGTCGAGCACTTCGGCGGGTTCTTCGGCATAGGTGCCAGTATACATGTACTGAAACACTCTCCAGTGAGCATGGGCACTTTCTTCCTTGAAAAAGAACTGCTTGGCTTTCCCCTCGCGGAAGTTCCTGCTTAAAGCCTTCTCGAAGAACGGGCTTTGGGTCGCAAGTACTACCGAGTGGGCAGGCAGTTCATAGTGCCCGACGCAGATCTTCACGTCCGCATGGTCGGGATTGTTGAAGAGTCTAATAGGCAGATATTGGTTGGTTTCTCGACTAAGCGATACACACGACGTACTTGGCAATCCCCTCAATGAGGGTCTTCTTTGGGTCGGTCATTTCCAGCCCTTTATACCCAGCCGGCGAGGGAAAGTATCCGAGTCCAGCGTTCTTAGGTAGGCGATGGTTCTCGTGGGATGTTGTGTTCTGTCACGCCGAGCCTCGCTTTACTGGCAATGAAGGTATTCGCTCCGTGCATTGAAAGAAGGGCCAACGGCTGTGGTATTTTCCCTTTTTTATATTTTATATTTATTTTTTACGCCCAATGCTATTGAGGATTAAAAGAAGGAGAAAAAAAAAAGACTTTTTGGGAATGTAGTGAGTAGGACATAGCCAAGTTGTGTCAATTTTTGTGGCACGCTCTGAATGGACAACCTGCCGCCCTGTAATCTTAGCCAACGTGGCGCAAAACAGCCGCTGCCGCTAGATAGCCAACACATGGTCCGGGCAGGCGAGTCGGAAGCGATCGATAGGTATGCGACCGCTATCTGTCAGATATGTACTTAAGTATGTAGGTGGTGCTATGCTTAAGAGAAATTCGGACATAGGCTAGACAAGACAAATTCATAGCCCAATGTCCATCCTAAAGTTTAAACGAGGCCTATTCTATCTGGTCTATAAGGAGGTAAATTGAATGATAACAGATCTAGGCAGTTTTATCCGAGAAGGTCTAGCGAGAAACCACAGATGTTTAACGGCTTAGAGCCTTTGCTGAAGTTTCCAGGCATTGACGGCTTCCTGAGATGGCAGGATTAACAATGAATGAAAGTTCTAATGGCGCACTGGTTCAAACCTACCCGGGAGGCGGTATGGACAATCTGCTTGATATCCTCGACCTTTTGTGTCGCGTCTATTTCTACGGCGCGCATACCGTGCTTAGCTAGCGCGGAAAGCAGTGCATCCCGCTCGTTGATACTCCGATCCACCCTCTCCTGAACTAGACTCGGAACTGCATCGTCCAGACGTCCCGAGGTCCCGGCTCGGCCAAGCACACGCTGGACAAGCATGTCTCGCGGACAGGAGAAATAGAGTGCACATTGCGCAGCCGGCATTTGGGCGGCCCACGCCTCGACGTGGGCTTCGCTCCGCGGGAAGCCGTCCACGAGCCACATGAACTGCCCGCGTCGTACCCCGGCATCGATGGTTTGGCGTATCAGCTGCACCGCTGCGTTGGCGGGGACCACCGGGCTGGCGCTATTACCGCTGCGTCGCGGCAGGGCGCTTACCCACGATCCCGGGATTTGGGCCTCGGAACGCAGGAGGTCGCCGTAGGAAAGGTACGTCAGGCTCGGAAAGGCCGTCTTCAGGAGTATAGACTGTGTCCCCTTACCTGCCCCTGGGGGGCCGATGATGAAGATGATCAGGGGCTTCGGGGTCTTGGCCGTGTTAGGAAAATAGACTGTTTCTGTGTTGTAAAAGGTTGCCTTAGTCTTTGAGCAGGAGCAGGGTTGGAGGAGGTAGAGGTAATACTTGAGCTTATCTCGCGAATGTACGCGATCCATGAATGTATGGTACCGAAGAGAGATCGAAAGAAAGTTGTAATGATATGTCCTTGATTTCTGCTTCGTAGAACGACAGGTAATATATTTTGGGTGTCCATATCTCTTATCATCCTTATTTGCTGCCGCGTTTTCGATATTCTTTAGGGTTGGTCGGTGATCTAAGCTCTAATTAAGTCGTGTCTTTAGACAAGGCAATTAAGATCATTATATATCGTCGTCTGTGTGACAACGGTATCCTTTTCTAGTGCCTGGCATCTTCTAGGGCCTGACATCTTCTAGGGCCTGGCATCACCAACGGTGATCAAATCAGCCAAGTCGTCGCTCCAGAGGTCTTCTCCCATGTTGTCCGTTTGCAGTGAGGGCAGTGATTAGCTCTGTATTTTTCTGTCGTGTAAAGACCAGTCAGTAGAAATAAGCATAGGCTCATCTTCCAAACAGTGGAAGGCTACTGGCCTTCTGTTGATTCATTTTTGCACTGTAACCCGCACCGAGCTCTTCCGCATAGGGGGTAAGAGATATTATTAGAGTTGGCTTTTTCTTCTTCTTTCTAGTTGACAGGAGCTAGCAAATAAACGAAGTACGGGCATATATCGCTGGATGTCAAGCATCTGAGGGCCAAGAAATAAATCTAAGCGACCTTGTCAAAAGATTACCCTTCCGTGGATAGACAAACGCATCCCTAATTCCCTCTAAATATTAGGAGACCTAATGAATCCTTCGGCAGTGCGATTGACTCTTCGCAGACAGCAGAGGCGGATAGTTGCAGTACGAGCTATAATATCAGTAACTCACGCGGAAATAGGGATGTTATTGGCGACTAAGAATGGACGGTGCTTTGATTGCGTCAAACGGGTTGCAAAGAGAAGTCGTTTGAGTATCGCTGTTTTGTTTGAGAAATATGACCAGGGAATGATCCGTCCAATCGTCTGATGGCGTTTGTATATACCGGATACGGCCAGGACAACACAGCCCACACTTGCATGTATCCCACTGTAGTAATAACCGTTGAAGGTTAAGATGGTTAATATGTTTACCTAGCATTCTTTTAGTTAGATACCGGTTTAGGAGCTGTAGGACTTTACTCAACGCAACAGATACTGCATTTTTATCCCCACAGTAGGATTAATAGTTATACACACATGGAACATCCGAATAGCTTATCGTGTCGGGAAAGTGCATATCTCGGAAAGGGGACACTAGCTAACAAGAAGACACAACAAGCCGCCAGATGTGCAGATTACCATGACAGAAGTGCCTATATCGACAGATATCAAGTTTTCTCTAGTTTTTTATCGCTGTCTCGGAACAATGCATGGGGCTTTTTGCTAGGGCAATTCAACACTTGCTCGGTGAACCCCCATTGTACCAGATCTATCCGCCAATGAAGATATAGTAACAACGAGGATTTAGCTCATGTAAAGATGTAATGCTTTGCTTATTGATATGCTAGCCTGCTTTCTGATCTTGGTGCCCTTGTGAGTCACGATGACACGCAGCGCAGATCAGTATGCCGCTCTCACCGAGAAATCGGAGCTCGCGAGCTTCCAGTCGCTTCCGGTGTAGCCTAGAAGAATTACATTTCCCAGATATACGTAATTCTGCTGTCTTCAATATTACCACCATAAGCCGTAAGGCTCTCTATGCTTTCACCGCTAGTTTGCTTATCAAAGTCCTAACTCCAAAAATATGAAGCAGAGGAGCATTTGACACACCCCTTGCCAGTTTATGACGTTGATTTCCTTTTACATTGGTGTCGAGGTTGTCCCTTTCTTCAATCTGACTCCTCCTACGAGTGGAGCCCCAGAAACTGTGTCTTCACAATCATTTCCTGATGGATTCCCAGATATCTCGCCTCTGCAATCTCATTTTAGACTACTGGGCTTTTGTCTTACAGCAGGATACCTGCCCTTTGATACTGCCTTTCGGGGCACTTAGGGACTCTGTGACAGGCAATACCCAGTCTTCAACCGGCAACTTGGGGGATGAACATGAGGGCGAGGAGGAAGACATAATCAATACGGAGGAGGTCGATAATCACACACCGTCTATCGCTGTTGAGCATTCTGCGGGTGTCCGAACTACAGACGCCGTGCAAATGAAGTGGAATATGACTCGGTTCCTCCTAAGCGAAGAGCGAGACAGGCTCTGTCTATGGGAAGCTAGCATTGCGGATAAAACCCTCGATACTACGACTCCTGGTGTGGAGGGACCGCCCAACTTCCTGAGGGTCGGCATCCTAGAATCTCTTGCACGGATCGGTCAGGAGCTCCTGGCATCGACAAGTAAGTATTGAATCTCTGAAATTTAGATTTCTTGTGCCACAACCATAAACAGTAACAATGCCTGTAGCGGGAAGCTGTGGCGATCAAATCGATATCCGATGTCCAGTTCGCAAAGAACTTGAAAACCTGGTTTACCAAGCGGTTCAGACTGTGGATAAGACGTTTAATGCTGCAGATCGATGGGATGACGGAGCAAGTACCATGTTGACAATCCTCGATGGCTCGGAGAGAGGCAGTGCCATAGAGGACCAGTATTCGGACCTCTTCACTGTATTGAAAGCCAGCATTGAGAAGCTGCAAAGTTTGACTTTCTAATGTAACTAGTGTTGGTTGAATGAAATTCAAAGCTTATTTCGCGGATCGTGCTTTACGAGTGAGTTGGAAGTGCTGTTTTTGTTTCGACAGGAGTCGATAGCGCATAGGCTATAACACCCATAGCACTATCCTTTTTTGTTATTTTTTATTGCTACGTCTAGTCTTATAGGAATGATATTATTACAGTTCTTGTTTCCTAAACAACTATACAAAGATAAGAGACACGGCTAAAAAATGACTTAAGACTATCCAAATTTACTTATAGTTACATTTTCATTGTGTGGACTATCTATCCAAATATGAGCTGCCAATATGAATACCGATCATTTACTGTAGTTATCATGGCTTTCTATCAAACGGTAGGTGGTTGGGGTCAGCCTTGTTCATGGAATTGGGTACTGATGGTGCTTTAAAGGGGCAGCCAAAAAGCGGGTAACGAATGTGTTAGATAACTAAGATGACTAGTTACATAGAATCTCTCAGGGGAGATGACAGAGAGGTTGTAATAAAATGATGACGCAAACATGAGGATGCTGAAAATGCAGCAATTATCATCAAGAAAAACTACCTAGTAAATAATTAGATAGTTGCAACATCCGCCAACTAACCAGACGAAAGCACTATTTCTTGATCTTCCCTGCTATGACCGAAAACCTCAGTGTTCCCTTGGTGGTTTCAATCCTGGCATCACCTGTGCCAGGATGCTAAAAGCAAGCTGAGGTTCCTGTCGAACGTGATCAAGTGATGCTCGTACCATCTGCATTTGTGTGCTAGTTTCGTAAGTAATCGGCCCTGCGATCACCATGGCACTTCCTGATAGTGTGTTTCCCACCGCCCAGACTTCGTCGACCGGCGGGGCAGCCTGCCCAGGGGCTCCTACTTCTGCCGTCATCATAGAGAAGTCGGTCAAGTTATTGTTTTCCATAATCCTGACTATTTTGGGTTCCGACGATTGTTGCTCGTTGATGAAGGCTTCGAGATCCTCTGCGCTGACCTGCCACAGTTCAGACCCGTCGCCTACCGGTGTTCCCTTTTCCTGGAGTAGCTGAACAATTGGCGGCGCACAGTTGATGCCGTGGCACCGTACGAAGCACTCCTTGACTTGATCGATGGTTTTGATGTTGATGTGGAAAAAGTTTGTATTGTTGACTTTGCTCGCTACGAGTGCAGTGATAAGGATTGTCTGAGCATGGTATAAGTCTCGCTGCAGTTTATCAAAACGTTTTGCCCGAGCATTGCCGCGGAAGAACTCGTCGAGAAAGACTCTCATGCTGCCCTCTTCAGATGACTTGGTCAAACTTTGGACAGCAGTGTCTAGCTCCTTAGCTTTGTTGTTGACTAGCTCGACAGCCTGGTGGACTTCCGAGCTGTGCTGGTTGTTCTCGCCTACAACTATCTTCTGCAGAATCTCGCGTGTAATCTTGACTTGAATAACCACATTATCGAGATATTTCTTGCCATTCCTGGTGCGATCCCATGCTTGCGTAGCTTGATCAATGACTTTGACAATGCCGTTGAGAATGTCGGCAGATGCAGATATGAGGCCAACTAATTCCTATACGTCATGTCAGCACGTGTCTTGGGCTTTCGATGGTATAATCCACATACGGCCATGTTGGTCTCTTTGTCACTGCGGGGGGGGGGAGATGCTCCCGTTATTTCTACTGGGAGATGTGAAGATTTTAGGAGCCGTCTTACGTTCAGACTTAGACGATCAGACTTGGAGAACAGATAATAAAGGGATGGCACTAGTAAGTTACGCGGATTAAATAGGGGACCTACTGAATGACCCGGAACCCCCTCCCCTCAGGGATTGTCGTGAGGCTCTGCGGTTTACGGGTAGATGACGTTCTTTCCATGCAGGTCATGCGGTAGGAACATTACGCTATGCTTGCTATTAAACCACGCTTCTAGCTGGCGTTTCCGGTCAGAATCACAATGCTTCCATTCATCTCCGTGCATAGCAGGGATTAAGCATAGCCTGCTGCGTCAAAAACCAATTACAAAGTGCCAACGTTGTTGGCTTGATATGCTTGTAGAATGTGCTGCCTAAGGTGCATCAAAACTGCAAATAAAAGAGAATGGGGCTGCTTACGAATAAATCTGCCTTGCCACATCTTTAACGTGCATAACTGGACTGTGTACATGGGCTGAGTCTGGCCCCAACAGCCTGCAGTGTTGCGTATTTGACCATCTCCAATCGGCAAAGACGAAGTCATGCATCGGGACAGGAAATATCAGTCCTCTCTGGCAGGCTGTATTACGAAAGACTACAGAGGCCTGTCAGCAAGAAGATGTAGATATGGAAGTATAGTATTAATTAGAAAAGTGCTTTAGCCTATTAAACACGTAAGTCATCATGGGTCTGTCATGAACAGTATATATAAAAAATGCTCCCCAAGAATGACTTTCCTAAAGCAACTTTAGACAGGCTGTTTTAAACGTGAGTATTTTGGTCGTCCATTACTCTTAGAGATAATCTTCTCAATATGGCCGCGTCGCTCTCTCTACCGCGCGGAAACTCAGACCACATCGAATTCTCACCAGAAGTGGAAGCATTAGGACTGGGAGCCGCTTATCGAAATCGCTTGAAAAAAGCGAGAGTTACACCCCCCCGAAATCATAATAAAGCCTCGCCGGTTGCAAGTGCCTCAAGTAATAAGGTGTCAGATACAGCTATCGCTGTCGTCGCAGGTCAAACCGAGGCACCCATCACTTCCGGGGCATCAGGAGCCAGGATTGACCAATCGGACGAGAAACACATTGCATTCTTCATCCGCAATGCTTCCATCCATATGCCAATGGACAGGCATGCGCACGCTTCGAGCAGCCATGTAATCGGCAACAACGCGAAACTGCCTGGCTGTTTAGGGCCGGTTCCGCCCCTAGCCGATGAGATCGAGACAACATCTGAGATAGCGGCTTCAATCCACACTTCCAATGATGCCACCGACACGGAGGTTTCTGTGAACATTACAGATACAACATACTCTAGAGACACCAGAAAACACCTGGCGTCTTCGACAGCTGTCATCGACATAGGCGAACGGCAGATGACCCCTCCTCCACTAATGACAATTGAAGAGTACAGCACTATGTTTAAAGAAATGATATGCAAGATAACTGAAGCTTATGAAGTCGTCCCGCCCCTCGTTCGTAAGTTTAGCACATCCTCTAAGCGGTGTGAACGGCAAAAAGACCTTCGCCTGCAGGAACAAGCTCTTCTTGCGCGAAGCGAGAAAATTCAGGATGTGCTATCCCTGGGCACAGCAAAGAAGTTGAGGTACAAAGAGTTACTTAGAGCTGCATGTTATCGCATATACACTAGGCTTTCGCAACTACAAGACTGCCTGCGCAATCTACAGTTATACGCGGAAAACAATTTCCGCCGTGACGGCCAAGTAAGTTTTTCCACCAGTCTCCGGCTTTCGCCGTGTATCTGTATAGCCTTATTAATTAAGCAGATCGTGAAGCCGGACATCAAAAGCCGAAGAGCGTGGGCTTCGTGGCTCACCAACTGGTACGAGGGACTCATTGAAGCCTTTCGTAACTATGAGAAGGCTACGGACGAGCTTATCAAGCGTCAAATTCGCCCCCAGCAGCCAGATAACAGCCTCGAACAGCTATCTTCCGATGCCCGGACCACGTCCCAGTTCAAGAAGTGCCTCTGTCGTGTCTGCCCAGAAGGGTGTCACAACTACCACACCGCCTACCTCAGTCTTGAGCCAGATAACCTAGGTAACGCAAGGGGTATCTCCGCAGCTGGGAGCCCAACAGCTCGAACTGAAGGGAACCCTGTAATCATATGGCAGTGTGATATGGCGTTCAAGTCGACCGTCACCAAACGAGACACACTCATCTGGCTAAAGGTTAAATCCAACATGAATACCGTCAGCCACCCACCGTCCAATATAGCCAGCAGCATGTGCACCTCGTTTGATAACGATGAGGCATCTACAGAGCTCCAGAAGCCTCACGCCATCGCTGACCGCCCGTCTCGCAAGCACCGGGCATCATCAATGCCCCCCGAACCTGCGTCCAAGGCCCTCAAGACGCACCTTGGGCAATCCCATAGCGATACGGACCCGGCGGTCGGTATAGCTAGCAGGATTGAGCTGTGTCCGGAATTTCTCGCGCAGCATGACGCCACAGAGCATGCGGTGATGAAGATGGCAGATAGTAGTGGATGCCAACACAGCATATTTTACCTGGCGCAGGAGGAGCGGTCCATGTATGGCGCCAAGAGTATCACTCTGGACGAGCTGCTCCGTAGCCGCCACGAGGCTAAGCATCGGTCATTTCTAGGGGGCCTGTTCTCCAAGCTTCGCCTCGCACGTGTGATAGCCGAGGCTATGGTGCGCTTCGACCTGCGCGACTCGGACCTCGCGCCCGAGAAGAGCATCTTCGTCCATGGCCTAAGCGCTAAGCGGACCGCAGGCTACAGCGTTACAGGGTTGCCCCCCTTCTCGGTCGATGCCATGAAGCCGGGGCTGTTCCTCACCATCACGCTTGAGAAGCAGCAGCAGCAGCAGTGTATCGCAACGCTGCCCTCCGCAGGGTCCTTGGGGGCCAGTAGTAACGAGGGTGCCGGTAAGGCCGCTGGGCGGGCAAGCGTGCTTGTGAACCTAGGCATGATCCTCTTGCGCATCGGCACTTGTAATGGGCTGCAATCAGTGTATTGTAGCGTGTAGTATGTGCTGGCTATATATTATATAAAAAAAAACAATCTAAACAGAACCTAGATATGATTTGCTAAAAAAAAAGATTTTTATCCTAACTTTTGTAAGCAAAAGTTAAGCTATAGTATAAAATAAGTAAAGCTAAGTTATATAATAAAAATCTAGTTATATAACATAATAATTTTTTTTTTAAATTAAGATTATATTTTTATAATATATAATTATTTTTTGTTTTATTTATTAAGTATTTTCTGTTTTATTTATTAATTATTTTTTGTTTTATTTATTAAATCTATTTATATTAAATAGATTATTTTTAGGGGTTTTTATTTTATTATTTAAATTATAACTAATAATATTATTTGTTATATTAAAATAGCTATTAATTATAATTGTTATATTTTTATTAATAAAAGTTATATTATATTAAATTATATTTTGTTTTATATTATATAAGTTATTTTATAATATATTATATAAAAAATATAATTAATAATTTTAATATATTTAGTAATTAATTTTTATTTATTAATATTTATATTAAATTAATATATTATATTTTAAATAAAATTAATAAAAATAATATATTATTATATTTTATATAAAAATATATATTAGTTATTAAATAAAAAAATAATAAATTATTTTTTTATATTTATTTATTATTAAATAATATAAATAGCAATTTTTTATATAAAAAGTTTATTATAATAATTTTAAATATATAAGTTTTATACTTAGCTATATTAAATATTAATATAAGATTTTAATTAGTATAACTAGGCTAAAGCTTTATAATTAAAGTTTTAATATATTTAGATTTATTTTTTTTAGTTTGCTGTTTATTTTTATAAATTTTTGCTTTTTTTTTAAAAAGTATTGCTTTAAAATATATAGTATTTTTATTAAGTTTAATTTAGTTAATAGTGTTTATAAATATTTTTTTGCGTAAAATAGTATTATTAGGCTAGCTTTTAAATTTATTAATAGTTTTATATTCTTTAATCTAGCAAAAATAAAATATAAATATGTTTTTTTTTTAATATATTTAGGCTAGCTAGTAAGCTTAGCAATTATAATAGTATTAACTATAATTTTAAAAAAATAAATAATAAAACATAAACAATATTAAATATAATATTTATTATTATAGTTAATATAAGTTAATTTATTATAGTTAGGCTAAGATTTATAGTAAGTTTAGTAGTAGAGTTTATATTCTAATTTTTATATATTTTTAGAAAAAAATATAATAATAGTATAGTTTAAATAGTAGTTTTTGTAATATATTAATTATTTATTGCTAGGGTTAGCGCAGCTAGATCTAGCTTATATAATAGTATTACTAATAGTAAACTAGCTATAATAAGCTTATAATATTATAACTAAACTAAAATTTTGTTATTTAATAAATCTAGGTTATTTAATATATACTAGATTAATAATAATAATATTATATTTATTATTTTATATATTTTAAGTAGTACGTATAATAATTATTTTAAAAATAATTTTAATAGTTATAAATATAAATAGCTTTTTATTAATTTTATTAATTTAGGTATTATAAAAAGTAATAATATTAATATTTAAGCGTTGTTTATTAAGCTAGTATAGATTAGTTTAAAAAATTAAAATAATAAAATTGCAGATATATTTAGTATTAGCCCAATTAATAAAGCTATTTTTATTAGCAAGTTTATTATTATCTTTTTTAATGTTTAAAAAAAAAGCTAATCTATTAGCGGCTTCATAAATAATATTTTTAGTAAACATTTAAAATTAAATAATTATTAGATTATTATAGTTATAAGGATTTTTAAGCATAAAATTATTATAAAATTTTATAAATATAAATTATAAAATATTATTTTTAATATAATAGTTAATTTTAAAATAGTAAGAATAAATAGTACTTAATTATTTTATATAAATATTTATTAAAAACTTAAGCTACGGTATAAATAAGTTAAAAAAGTAAGTAGGTTAATCTAGCTTGCTATAATAGTTGCTTGCTAAGAAAAAAAATAGGCAAATTTGCTTATTATCTCTAGTAAGAATATAGATTGCTATATTGATTTATATAAAGGCAATAAGTGTACTAGTTTTAGTTATTTTTTGTTTTTTATTAATAATTAAGATTTATATATTAAGAATAAAACTAATAATAAATAAAACAAAAGGAATATAAATAATAATATTAGTTTTTTTATATATATATTTAATAAGTTATTTATAAAACTATTTATATATTTTTTCCCTTTTTTTTTAAAGGTTAGAATTAAGCTTATAGATTTTAAGATTAAAAAAAATGCGCTAAACAAAAAAGTTTGTTTTTTATTATATTATATACTTATTTATAACTGATTTGATTAATTTAAGGCTTTTTTAAATAGTAGTTTTTTTGTTTTTTACATTAATAATATTTTATGTAAGCTATATAAAAAAGCGTTTAAGCTTAAGCAAGTTTGCAAAATTCTTAGGTATATATTGTTTATTTGTTTTATAAAATATATATTTTATTGTAATAATAATAATTATAATTTAAATAATTTTAAGTTTAATATTTAGATTATATTTTATTTAGTCCTAATAAATAATATATACTATATTATTTAATTAATAATTATTATTACTAATAATAATAATTTAAATATATTAAAAAGCTGATTAATTATATATAAGTTAAATATTTGTAAGTTATATTATAAATATTATTTATTTAGTATAAAAGTTAATAATAGTTTATTTGATAATAGCGTTAAAGTGTGTAATTTTTATATTAGTATTGTTCTAACTAGCTTATAAATTAGCGTATATAGTAGTATTGTTTTAATTAGAAATTTGGGTAGTGCTTATGTTTTAAGTAGTAGTTTAGGCAGCGTTATTATTGCTTGTAAAACTATTGCTTTAGCTACTATTATTGGATAACTATATTAATGCTTTTATATTTTAAGTAGTAGTTTAAAAAGCGTTATTATTATTTATAAAACTATTGCTTTAGTTATTATTATTAAAAAGCTATATTAGTATTTTTATAATATTTAATATTATATTTAATACTAGGTTCTAAATAAGGAGCTTTTTAAAAAAAACTATAGTAAAAGTCTTACTACTTTTAGAATATTTATATATAAGTTTAATACTAAAAGGGTATTTTTTAATATTATATATAATAATTTTGTATTATTTGTTATTAAGTTTAGTATAGGCGGCAAAAAAGTAATTAAATTACTTTTTAGTAATATTATAAGATTAATAATAAATAACTATTTTATATTAAATAATAATTTGAAGCAATAATAAGTTTAATTATTAAGCTTTATTTTTATTGATTTCTTTTTTGATTTTTTTAAGGTATAGGAGTTATAGAATTTATAAAAAAAAAGTAATTATAGCTGCTTTATAAAGTAGGGCTATAAAATAGTAATATTTGTTTGCTAGCAAACTTAAAATATAATCTATAAAATAAGCTATAGCAAAAAAGATTTTAAAGTTATTGTAGTAAATATATTTTTAATTAAAATCTATAGCCTAAAAATAAAAAAATAAAAAATAATTGTTATTATTTTTATTAATAGTTATATTAATAATAGCTTTTATTTTTATTTTTGTAATATTTTTATAAATTATAGTATTAAAAATAACTAAAATATTAAAATATAATATAGCTTTTATAACTTAGGTAAGATATTTCTTACTACTAAATTGTTCGGAAATATTAGGATCAGGAACTTTAAATAAAATAAGCTTTCTTAAACCTTAGGCAGCTTTGTAAAAAAGATATAAAAAAGCAAAAATAATAAAAATAACTAATGCAATATTGTTTTATTTTTTGCCTAGTTAATAATAAATAGCTATATATTAAAATATATATTTAATTATTTTAGTAGAAACAATAAATAGTTTAAAATATTATTATTATATAATTATATTTTTAATATATTGCTTATGTTTATTTTATAGTTTTTAGTATTAAAAAAAGAACTATAGCGTTAAAATTTTAAACTATTTATTATAAGCTTTTTTAAAGCTTTTTAAAATAGTTGCTAAAATAAACTTAAAGTATTGCTTTATATAACTAAGTATATAAAATTATTTGTTTTTATTAATATTATAAGTTATAATACAAGCTTTTAAAATCTTTTTAATGATTATATTAATAGCTTTAGCTTTATTAATTTCAGTTTTAAATAAATTATAAAACTTATAAAATATATTTATAAATTTAATTTTATAAAAACTATTCTAATAATAATATTTATAAATAATAATATAGAATAAAAAAATTAATCTTTTTTATAAAGTTATAAATATTTAAGGATACTTTTAATATTTAAAAGCAATATTTTTATAAAAAATAAGTTTATTAAATATATTAAACTTGTTATTTTTAATATTTTATATAAACGGTTTATATAAAAATATATCTTATTTTTTATAGCTTTTTATAAAAATGCTAATTATTTTTTTATTTTTTTTATTATAGCATAAAATATTAATCTTAAATTTATGTAATAAATCTAAGTTTGTTATAAGTTTGCTAAAAAAGTTAAATTATTAAATAAAGTTATTAGAAAATATATTAGTAAGCTAAGCTATATAATCTAAATATAATATATAATAAATACTATTTATAGCAGCTAAAATATTTATTATAAATTAAATAAGCAATATATTATATTTTAAAGCTTTTAATAAATCTTTATAGCTTTGCTTTATTAACTAATTATATATTAAGCTTTTGTTTATTTTAGTAATAGTAAGCTTTTAAATAAAGGCTATATAAAAAAAATAAGTATTTATAAATATTTTATATATTTTTATAAACTTTATTTAATATTTATAATAAATATAGATATTTTATATTTTAAATTAGGCGTTATTAACTTTAATTATATTATAGTAAGCTAATATATAATTTGATCTAAGAAATAATATATAATTAAAATAATAAAAAAACATAAGCTAAAGGTTTGTTTACCTAAGTTTTTTTTAGCTTATTTTACTTTTTAAAATATTATAAGTTATAAAATATACTATAATAACTAAAATATATTTGCTTTTATATTTACTATATTTATTAATATAAAATGTTTATTAAAATTGTTTTATAAAGCTTATATTATTGTTTAATATAAATATAATATTTAAAATAAAGTTAATAGCTTTAATAAATAGTATATTATTATATAAAACGGATTATTACAAAAGTTCTAGATTGTTTAAGATATTTATAAACAAAATAAAAAAATAAAAAAATTTAAAACAAAAATAATTATTTTTTATATAATAAATAATATAAATAGTACTTTTTATAAGTTTATATTAGGATTTATAATAATTAAAATAACTATAATAAAAGTAGGGACTATTATTATAGCAATTAAAACAGATTATGTTAGAATAACTGGCATTGGTTACAACCTTATTGTGCAACTCGCACGGAGTGCGAGTTCATGCTCGGCTGTTGTACGGATGTTAGCCGGACCTCGGCCAGATAAAAGGGACCTTATTTCCTTTTTGTTATGTTAGCTCGTACAATAACATAAGCTCTTACATAAATATAAAAGACTTATGCTTTATATAAACATTCTTTTTTTTTTTTTTTTTTTATAAATAATATAATATAATATATATAGCTTATTTAATATTAATTAGTAGTTATAAAAGTATTCTAAAAAAAATCACAAAAATATACTATAAATGAGTAAAAATAAAAATAAAATTAAACTTATTTAAATAAATTTTTATATTATATTTTAAAATCTTTATTATATAACTATTACTTTTTTATAAAATAGTAATAGTAATACTATATAAAATAAAATAAATATTTTATATTATAAATTATTAAATATATTTATTTGTTATAAAAAAAATAAAAAAGATCTAATTTTTAATATATAAATATTAACCCTTTATAAAAAACATTAAAAATATTATATAAAAAAAATAAAAATAATATATAATTATATTACTTCTAACTATACTACTATATAACAACTAAATAATATTTTTTTTTAATTTTTTATTATAGTATTACACCTATTATATAAAACTATAAAAATTATTAAAATATATTTTTAATTTATATATAATAAGCTTGCTTTAGAACTTAATATTAACCTTAAAAACATAAAAAATATATTTAATTTTTAATATTAAAACTAACTAATTAATCTAAACATAGCATTAAAAACAATTTTTAATACATATATAGTTTTTTAGATCAAAAAATATAACTATATAATTAATAATAAATAAATATTTTAAAAAATATATAAAAAAAACTTTATAAAATAAAAACTTAAATATTTTATATAACTTTATATAAATATTTATATAAAACTTTCTAAAGCTATTATATATAAAAAAATATAATTATAAAGCAACCTAAATATATATATAAAAAACCTTACTTAAATCGCACAAAAAAAATTTAAACTTATTAAAAACTTTTTAAAACTATTAGTTATTTAACTTATTTTTACTTCTATTATATAACAACTTTTAGTTTTCCTTACACCAAATTAACAACTTTGGCCTACTCCTTAGCCTACTTTTATATTTTGGCATACTTTAGCCCTTATACCTATTATACAAACAAAAACAGAACTAAAAATCAGACAACCAGAACCTATATAGCTTAAATCTTTAAAAAATATATAATTCCAAACCTTTAAAGATTAGACCCCTTATCTACCCGTATAATCTACTATTAAGTTTTAAAATATTTTTAAATATATATATAAATATATAATAAAAACAAATTATAAACTAAACTTTTAACTTATATATAAATATTTTATTATTTATAACTTTTCTTAGACCTTATTATAACAAATATACCTTTATATAATACTAGACCTTATAACAAACAACCTATTTTTAGACCTATTTTTTATAAAGATTATATAAAATAGAATAATCTTTTTTAAAAAGTATATAATTTTTTAAAAAATATAAAAAAAAAAAGAACTATATAAACAAGCCATATAACTTTTTATATAATAAAGTACGCTTGTTTATAAATATATACTAATAACTCGGAATTATAAAAAACTAATACTATATAATATTTTTAATAATTTTTAAAAAATATATAAAAAACTATTTTATATACTAAATTAGACCTAAAAAAACCTAGCATAAAATCTATTATATAATAAATGCTTACTTTAATATTAATATAAACTATAGTTAATACTAGGCCAATTAAACTATAATTATATTTATATAAATAAAAAAAAAATACTTAGATCTAGCATTATATAAAGTATTAAATCTTATAATTAATAAGTTTTCAAAAATATAACAAACATTTAACGCAAATTACTAAAAAAAAATCTAACTAAATATAATAATTATATAAATATACTAAAAAGTCCTAAAATTAACTATAGTTTTTATACTTTAGAAGCCAATAAGCAAAAGTTTTTTTTTAAACCTTTAAACATATATTTAAATAATATTAAATAATATATTAAAAAGCTTTATATAAAAAGATAATAATACTTATTTTACTAATAAGAAATATAACTAAAGTTATTATATAAAAAGCTAATAGTATAGATTTTTTAAATTATTAAATAGGCTAAATATATAATAGGACTACTAAAAAAACCAAAAAAGCTAGAACTACTATATAAACAAAAAATATTTTATATATTATAAAAAAAGTTATTAGTTAACTAAACATACCTTCTAAAAACAAACTTATATAAAAAATTAATACTTTAATTTATATAAAATAATTAATAAAACAAAACCTATACTTAAAAAGTTCTTAGTATACTTTACAAAATATAAAAAATATCTAAAATCGGACAAAAGCAATAAAAAATTTAATAAAAAATTTAATAGTTAATTTATTTAATTTTTAATAAACAATACTTTTATTTATTATATAACTAGAAAAAATATTTAAAACTATAAAACAGACATACTATCTAACCAGTTTATTTTTAATAACTAGTATTATATAAAGTACTAAAGCAAACTTTAAAATATAAGCGCTTTAAACTATTTAATAATAAAAAAAGCATAATTAAAAGCTTATTTTAGATTTTACTTTTATATAAAAATAAATTAGACCCTAAGCAGCACAAATATTAAGTTTAGCAGTAATAATATAATTATTACTATAAGCACTATATAAATAAATAATTCTTTTAGTATAACAATATATTATATTCTAAATAGCCTAACACTATTCCTATTCTTATTAAAAAATACTAATTACTTATAAGCTTATTTTAATAATATAAAAAATATTATTATATAAAAAAATAAAAAAACTATTCCTATTATATATAAATAAAAATATTTATTTTTTAATATAAGCTTTTATAAAGCCGGACTATACTTTATTAAAATAAAGTTATAATAATTATATTATTAATTTAAATATTTTTATATAAAAAGACTATATATAATACTTAGTTATATAAGATATAATATTAATTATTTAATTTTAAAAAAAATCTAAATTCTATTACTACTATTAATTATATAACTTAGCACTTTAATAATTTAAGTTCTTAATTAAAAATAATTATAATTTTAATTATAAAATTATAATTAATACTATACAAATAGATAATAAGCAAATCTTTTATATTATTAATACTACTATATTTTTTTAAGCAGTAATTTTTTTTAAATTAATATTTATATAAAATATTTAAAAAATACTATATAAGTGCTAAATTAATATATATTAAAAACTTTTTAATTATATTATATATAATTTAAATATAAACTTTTTATTTAAAGAATTTTAAAACTAAACAAAAATTATAAATATTTAGTACTATATAATATTTATTAAAGCATACTAAGCAATTAGCAAGATTAAAAAAACATATAGCCCTTTTTGCTATATATATAATATACTAAAAGCTAAAATTAGTAATTATATAAAAAATAAATTAATTTTCTAAATAGCAATTAAAGCCCTAAACAATACCGCTAAGCCAAACAGCCTTGTACTAACCCTTTTTATCTTTAGAGCCTACCTTAAAATCAATTAAGACTTACCCCCTTTACTTAATATTATATAAAGGGCCGAAGCAATTAAAAAAGCTATAAAAATATTACGCAACAAAAAAACAAAAGTTAAAATTAACTATATAATTAACTAGCGCAACAGGCCAGCTTTATATAATATATTTTTATTACTTTTACGTAGTAAAGTAATAGTATAGCAAAAAAAAAAAGCTAGAATAAACTATATAAAATCAAATTAATTAAAAACCCCAATATAGTTATTAATTTAACAAACAGCCTAATATGCTTCTATTAAACATAAGTTAAGCCTTATTACTATATAACTAAAAAAAATATCCCAAACAAATATACAAAAAAAAAATACAAAACATAACCCTTTTAAGCCCTTATTATATAAAAAAAACATAAACAACCCCTAAAAGCTATAACATTTTATATAACTTTTATATAATAGATTAGTTAACTATTCTTAACTTTTAAAAAAGAACAGAACTATGCCCTAGCTATTAAGCTATACAAAAATAGTATTATTAATATACCTAGAACTTTATTTAAAAAATCTAACGCTATTAAAATTAACAATCTTATTACATAAAGCATATTCTAATTTATAAAATATAATCTAACAAAATATAGCAATATTTGCATTTTTAAATCTTAGTTTATATAAAAAATTAAAAAAAAAATAACTAAGCTATATAAAAAGTTCCAACTTATTATACAAAACTATAACAATACTAAAAAAAAAATAGTGCTTATTTAGTTATTAATAATCTAGCAAATAAACCAAAGATTGCTACTTATATTAGGACTTTTTCTAATTTATAACTTTAATGCTTTAGGCAAACTTTAAAATATTATATAAATATACATATAATTAAAAAATAAATTAGCTAAAAAAATCTTTATATAACTACTATTTGAACTAAAATTAAAATATTCTAATAAAACAATCCTATAAATTATATAACTATTATATAAACTTGCTAAATCAGGTCTATACTAGTTTAAAATATATTATTAGTACTACTATAAAAGGCTTGGTATAACTATTTTTATGTATAACCTATGCTTATTTTTTACTAAAGGACCTTTTGCCATGCTTAGTCAAGTAAAACTTCTATAGCTAGTTTATTAATACTATGGGCGAAAACTCTAAGCTAAAAAAAAAAGAAAAAAAAAAGAAAAAAAATTAGAGTTTATAAGGTAGGTAGATATAGACTCTATATGTATAGCTGCAGAAATATAAGCTAATCTGTGCGTAGACCTTTTATTTTATTGCCCTATAGGTCTAGAATTTTTGCAGGTTTTGCCAAAACTATATTAACTGTTATACTATTTTTTTTTAAAACTAAAAGTTTAGATATAGTTTTAATTCGAAGTTACTAATAATAGCAGGTTTATATAGCCTTTTTATAGCGTATTGTTTTATTATTATTTTTGTGATTGCTTGCAAATTTATTAATTACTACTGCACGTATTTATTTTTGTAGTTTTATAAGGGGTTCGGGGGCTTTTTTATAAGTTTTATAAAATTAATCAAGCTTGATTAGCGCGTTTTTAAAATTCTGGGCTATATACTAAGTATTATTAGGATTATAGCTTTTTTAGGCAACCTAGTATTACAGTTCTTTGTTTTTTTTATGTATTTTTAATTGTTTGATTTGTTTGATTTTAAATTTTGTTTTGCTATTAATATTTTTGGCCGGAAACAGTAACTAAATTTGCTAAAATAAAAAATTATTATTTATTTTTTATAATTGGTTAGCATAAAACAGGTTTTTTATTATATAAAAGTTAAGCAAATCAAAAATATAGCTAAATTTTTGTTTTTTTAAAATTTTAAAAGAGCTAACTAATTATAAGTCTAATCTAGTAGTTAGTACTTATATTATAAAACTTTTTTTTTTTAAAAAAACTTTATTTTTTATTTTAAAGTTTATTAAACGTTTTTTTTTGTTAGCTTATAGCTTATATTGTTTTTATACAAAAGTTGCAGCTTTATATATTATTTTTTAAATATTTTAGGTTTAACAAATCAACTCGAATACCTATTGCTTAGTATTAAAATTTATAACTATTTTACTAAAGTCTATTATTAAAAGGTTTTATATATTTATTCCTATTACTATTTTTAGTAATAACATATTAATTAATAAATATTATAAAAAATTATATGCGAAGTCTAAAGCAGGGAAATAAATATTCTAGTTATTTTAGTACTTATTAATATAAAAACAAAGTTATTAATCTAGTTCTTAATTAATTAATTTTATTGTTTTTTAAGTTTAAAAATAATAAGCACTACTAAAATAGTGCTTAATACTTATAAAATTATTAATTATTACTATAAACTTAGAAATAAATAGTTCTATATTATCTAATATCTATATATCTAGTATACCTAGAAATTTATATAGACTTTTATAGTATTGTACAGCTAGTAATTCTATAATATTAGTCTTTTTACTAAATAAAGTTGCGATCAAGCAGCTAAACTTGTTTATAAATACTTATATATAGTTATAACCCTATTAGTTAAGTAGCATATTTTTACTATTTACTACTACGTGTTATTATACTATAAATAGTATAAGCAACAGATAAAAAAAGCTAAAAGTTTTATTTTATAGTATTTTATTTCTTTTATAATTATAGCAATTATATATATACTATTTATAATTATATTTTAAATAAAACTAGTAATATTTTTATTTTAACATTTTGATTATTTTATATTAGCTTTAGTATATAATAATTAAAGGCATATAAGCTTTTTAAATTAGGGCTATATAAAAAAAGATAGTTCTATTTAGGGTAACCTTGGGTATATATAATTTTTTGTCTTTGTTTTTTAGTTTTTATAGTTAGTTTTTTTGTTTAATTAGGTTTACTAGGTTAGCTCTTTAGAAAGTATTAGGCAGAATATCTATAATTAATATAGGACCTAGTATTTTATTAGAAAGGACTAGTATTATTGTTTTTTTTTTGGCTTTTTTAGTTTTTATTATAGGAAACTTTATTGTTTTTTTTAATAAAATATTAGCTATTATGTTTTTTTGTTCTAGTTAATACTAAAAAGTAATATTAAAGTTTAATAAAAAGTTGGCCTAACAAACTTATTATATTAATAAGATCTGTTTATTTAAAAAGTATAGTAAAGCTTAATAATTAGTTATTATAAAGAATTTAGTTCTTAAAAGTTTTAGGTAGTAGTGTTCTAAAGTTTATATTACTACTAGAAATTCCTAGTTTTAAATTAGGTAAGCTTGCTTAGTTAGTATTATTATTTTAAAGAAATATTTTATAGATTTTTAAGTTATATTTTTTTATTATTATTAAATAACTTTTCTTATTGTATTACATAAGATATTTGTTTTTATTTGTATTAGTTAGCCAGGCTTAAAAAAAGCTAGAACTAGGGCTTTATATACTAATAGTTTTATATGTTCGAAAGTTTATTTTTGTTTTAGTTCTATTATAAATAGCTTGTCCTTTTTTAGTAGTTAATTTAAAAGGGCAGCTATTTTACTAGTATAGTAGGTAAACATGCGAACATAGTTATAAAGCCTAAAAAACAACCGAATTAATTTGGTGCTTTTAAAATTATTAAAGTTCTAATTTAGGATTGCTTGGATCTTAGCAGGGTTAATTTTAATTTTTACTTTAGTTTTTATAACTATTCCTAAGTAATTAATAATAAGCGTATTAAAATAAGACTTTTTAATATTTTTTTAGTACCCGGTTTAATATAAGCAGTAGATTATTTTTTTATAATAGGTCTAGTGCTATTTTTTAGTTTTAGAATAGATTAAAATATTATTTATATAAATGTTTGCGAATTTATTTAGAAGTTCTTAGATTTATGCGTTAATAAAAGCTTGCTATTATATAGGTTTTATTTTTAAACTAAATAGTAAGATTTTTTATTAAAATATTTTTTTATAAGTTTAGAAAAAAGTAAAATAGTATAATTCTAAAGTTAGTAATAATTAATAAAAAGCTTTAATAATATCTAGCTTTACAAAATAGGTTATATTATAATAATTAAATATAGTACTGCTAATATTTAGAGCTAGCATAATTCTATTTTTTAAGTATATATTTTTTTATTAATAATTAATTATAAATTTGCGTTTAGTTAACCTAAGTTTAAGTACAAATAAAAAAAATATAACATTTAGGTTTATATTTTGTTTAATAAAATCTATAGCTAGTAGCTTATCTATAAACTTTTTTTTTAAAAAAATAAACTATATGGGTGTTTAGTATTAGTAGGGTCTTAAGGCGCATTTTTTACTGTTAGGTTCTAGTACCACATTAAACCTTAGTTATAATAGTAGTAAGGTTTTAGATTTTTTTTTAAAAAGAACTTTTTTAGGTATAATAATTAAAAAAGCAAAAAATTTTATATTAATTTTATATATTTAAAATCTTTTCTTTTTAAAAATAAAATAGGTTTACTATTAAAAGTTTTTTATAGTACTATTTAGTTAATCTAAGTCTATTTTTTTTATAAAATATTAATTATTTTTAAGTTTTTTTTAAGTAGCTTAGTATTATTATTTTTAGTTGTTATAAATTTAATTATAATAGGTTCTTATAAAGTCCTTTTAGCTAACTATTCTTACCTGTTCTAGTAAAAATAATTCTAAAGGTTTTATAGAATTTTTTTAATAGCGGCTTAGTTTTTTTCTTTTTTAAGGGTTACTATATAGACCTTTTTTATTTTAAGTTTAGAAGTCCTAGGTTTTTTTTATATTTTTTTAGTCTTAGTTATACTTAGAATAATTATTTTAGTTCTAAAAAATTATTTTAATATTTAATAATATTTTTTTAATGTTTAATTATATTAATTAGTATCTTTTTATATTTTTAGGTCTATAATTTATTATTTATAGCTAAATAGTTCAACTATAATTATAAAAAAGAACTAAGCTAATAAAAATAAATTATTTAGTTAGATTAGCTATTATTTTTAAGTTTTTATTAAAATATTTTATTTTATTAATTATTTAATACTAATAATAACATTATAACTAAGGTTAATAACTTAGAACGTTTGGTCCTTAAACTATTAATTATTGATTTTTATTATATATATTAAATATTTGCAGACTTCGCTAACTACCTTACTATAGTAGTCGCAAAGTTTTTAAAGTTCTGCTAAACGGACTATCTTTATTTTTAGCTATTGCTTAACTTATTATATAAATTTATAGCTAATTATTAAAAAAATATAAGCTCCAGTATTATATAAAGCTAAAATTTCTATTTTAATACTATTAATTTATAACTTAGCAAATATTTTAAAAATAATTAATTTGTTTTAGCTATATATTTTAGCTAAAATAGGTAGAAAAACTAATAAAGAAACTTTTATTAGTTTTATTTGTTTTCTAAGTTAGATAAATTACCCGAGCTATTTTTGTTAAGTGCTTTTTTTGTTAGTTAAACATTTAAAACTTTAGGTTTTTAGTTAGAGCAGTCGATTAATATATGCCTTTTTTTATTATAAATAAAGCAGGTCTTATTATTCTAATAGGCTTTTTTTTTTTTGCGGTTAAAGCCTGTTTTAATTGTTTTAAAATAAATATTTTAAAACTTCTAAAATTTACTAAAAGTTAATAGTTAGGTTTGCTAAAAATTTAATTATTTAAATTTAATCCCTTTTTAATTAAGCTTATAAGCTTAGTTTGCTAGTAGTTTTTATAAGCTTGCTTAGTATTATATATTAATTTAATAACTTTATTAGTAAATAATTTATAAAAAATATTTAGATCTATAAAAGTTTTATATAAGTTTTTTTTTAGGTTTATATAAAAATAGTTCTATAGTTTATATTTTTATTATAATTTTATAAATTAATACTTTTAAATTAAACTATTAAATATAAAAATAAACTTATTAATATTTTTATTTATTTTATATATATAAGCTTTAAATATTTTATAAATAATAGCTGCTTAGTTAGAATTATAATAAACTATTAATAAAGCTTAGATTATTTTTATAATACTACTAAATAGTTTTTTAGTTAAATAAAAACGCGTTTTTATAGATTTTTTAGTACGCTTTTCTAATTAGCTTATAATATATTAAAGTTAGTTATTTTTAGTTTAAAAAATAGTAATATTTTTATTTAACTTTTTTATTAGTTTATAGATCTAGTTATTAAATAAGTTTTTATTTTCTGCAAACTTGCCAAGATTAGTTCTTTATACTTTAGTTTTTTTAATATAAAAAGGGTTTAAAGCAGTTATAAGTAAGCTAACGGGTTAAAAAGCGGGCAGGGCAGCAAGGCTGGAAGGTTTAAAATTAGTATTTCCGAATATATTTTTTATAGTTAAATTATAATAATTTTTTAAAAGCGCTAAAGTAGGCGTAGCAAAGGATTAGCGCTTTATTTTTTTTAGTTATTAGAGAAGTTTTATTAGAACTAACGCAAAATTGCAAGCTTGTATAGCTCTAATATTTTCTGCTATATTTCTAGGTGCATTACTTATATTAGGTTATTTTAGCTCTAGTTCAGATTTTGCTTTTTTAGGTCCTAATTTTTTGTTTTTTTTAAGTTCTAATTTTTTGTTTTTTTTATGTTCTAATGCTTCGTTTTTTTTTTAAGTATTAGTTTACTTAAAGCGTTTATAAAAAAGTTTAATATAAAATATTTTTTTTTTTTTATAGAAATAAAAATCTTAGGATTGTTTAAAAGTAATAAGCTAGTTATACTTTATAACTAGAGTTATTTTAATTATTTAAGTGCCTAAAATAAAATTAAAGTATTTAAGGTTGGGTTTTCTATAGGTTGTTTGCCTTTAAGTAGCATAAAGATCAAAAGTCTTATTATAGTTGTATTAAAATCAAGTTTGTATTATAAGATATACGATCTTTAATATTAAACATATAACTAAAAAAAAAAAGTTTATTTATGTTTTGCTAACTATAGCAAAATAAAAAATATATATTTTATTAAACGCTTATTAATAAATAATTAGTAAGCTTAAAGTAGTGCTATACTTAGTTAAATAAAGTTTTTATAGCTAGTTTATTAATACTATAAGCAAAAACTCTAAGCTAAAAAAAAAAAGAAAAAAAAAGGAAAAAAGTCAGAGTTTATAAAGTAGGTAGATATGGACTCTATATGTGTGGCTGCAGAGGTATGGGCTAGTCTGTGCGTAGACCTTTTATTTTATTGCCCTGTAGGTCTGGAGTCCTTGCAGGTCTTGCCAAAACTGTACTGACCGTCATACCTTTAAATAATTTTAGTATTACTAGACTACAAACAGACAATATGTTTAGTTTTGTATTGCTAGGCTTTTTAAAAAAAAAAAAATATAAATTGTAGCAAGCTAAGTTTTATATAAAACCAAAAAAAAATATTTTAACTAGGTTACTTTATAAAGTTTAATAGCAAACAAATTATATTTTTGTCCGAAAAAAATATTATTTTAACCTAAAAAAGCCAAACAAACCAATTAGACTAAATTAACCCTTATATAACTAATTTTATATAGTAATATGTTTTGTAACAAACAAAAAGTACATATATTAGTAGTATTTGCTAGCCCAAAGCAGCATACAACCTATATATAGCTACTTAAGTTATATATCCTAAGCCGCACAATATTAAAAATTTAAACTAAAAAATCTAGTAGCAAACAGATAATAAAAATTACGGCCTAACCTTTATACTAATAGACCTATATTATATAAAACTATTTATTTTTATAAATAGGTTATTTATAAACAATATAAATATAACTTTTTAATTTAGATTTATAATTATATTAGGGACTAAATATTATATAAAAAAAAATTCGGGCTTTAAGATTAAAAAAAATATTATATACTAAAATTTAAGCAAGTATAAAAAGGTAACTAGGAGCATACTTATAAATAAATTATATAGCATAGTTAATAGTTTTAATAATACTATTGCTTTTTGTACAATACTTTTAAAAATTATAACTATGCTATAATTGCCTCTAATTCTAGCTGTTCTATATTCCGATTCAAAGTTGTTATATAATTGTTTTATTAAGCTCGGCACTACGCAGAAAAAACGCCTAATAATTAATATTATATTATTAAAAAAATCGTACAAAAAACAAAAAATCTCCGAAGTACAATAGATTAATAGTAAAAATAATCTAGCTAATATGTTTATAAAAAAAACACTAAACCAAGCTTTAGAAACTCTTATATTAATAAACAAGTTAATTATACAAATAGAAACATTTATTAATAAAACATAAAAAATTATATATAACTATAGTATTTATAAAAGAAAAAAAGTCAGAAGTATAAAAGCAATATATAATAAATTGACTCCAAAAAAAAAACAAACATAAATACTATTCTTTCCCATTTTTCCTTTCCCTATTTTCCTTATTATATAACTAATTTACCCCCTTCCCTTTAAACGTAATAATTGTACTAAGCGCCGTACAAACGCTAAATGTACGCTATATAAATATTACCCTAGAACCTAATAATCTAGCAATAGCCACAGAACAAGTAACCACTGCGCACTATACAAGCATTCTTTATATATATAGCAATAGTAGTACTGCGCAACTAAATAAGAACCGTATAAAAGTAACCCTTTTAACAAAAAATAAGCATAATTAAATGTGTAAAAAGCATATTAGCAAACACCTAGATTTATATATTAACTAATAGTATAGTAGCAACTTAAGCTTTATTAGTCTATATATAAAAAGCCAAAAATATTAATAATATACTAAAACAAATATATATATAACAAAAAAACAGATATATATATTAATATATAGCGCTATAATAAGCTAATAATTATTAGGATTGTTTATTAGTAGTAATATTATATAATAATTACTATTTTAGCTAATAATTTTTGTTATATAACTTTATTAAAAAAAAATAATTTACTAATTTAGCAACTATATATATAGACTAGATTGCTAACCTAGTTGCCTCCCTAGTAATCAAACTCTTGTATGTATATTTAAGCAGTTATATAATTACTTTTTTTGTTCTTTCTATATAACGGGCAGTTATAACCAAAAAAGAAAATAGCTAGTATTAGAATAACTAACATTAGTTATAACCTTATTATATAACTTATATAGAATACAAGTTTACGCTTAGCTATTGTACAGATGTTAGCCGGACCTCGGCCGGACAAAAAGGACTTTATTTCCCTTTTATTATATTAGCTCGTATAATAGTGTAAGCTCTTATATAAATATAAAAGACTTATGTTTTGTATAAACATTCTCTTTTTTTTCTTTTTTTTTATAGATAATATAATATAATACATTATATTCTATCCACGCGCATTATTTGTTTTACGTACAATATATTGTATATAGCCCATTCAATAGATTATATAATTATATTTAATATTGCTATATTTATTATATAAAAAACTTTAATATATTAAATTAATATAAATTTATTTAAAAATATTATTATTAAAAGTTAGTTAAATAAATATATTATTATATATAAATTAAGTATAATATGCTTTATTAATATTAATATAAACAAAGATATGTTTAATTAACTTATATTTATTATATTAGGTTTTTTAATGCTTAAGTAATTTAAAAATAGTTTTTTAGTTATTTAAAATAGAGATTTTAGCTATAATAGTATTAAAAGTAATAATATTAATTTTGCTAAGGTTGGGAAAAAGCTGGCAGATTTTATTTTTTTATAAAAGAAAATGGGCTATTTAGCAGGGTAATTAATATATTTATATTTGCTTTAAGCACGATTTAATATATAGAAAACTTGTTGTTAGGTTTAATATTAAAATAAATAACTAAAATAGCTTAATATATTGTTTTATTACTAAAAAAGTAATAGTTAGGTTTAATAAAATAAATTATATATATATTATTAGTAAGAAATATAATAATTTATAATTATTAATAAGCAAGTATATCTAATAAAATAAGCTAGGTAGTTAGGTTATATATAATATAATTATATATTAAAAAAGTAGTCCTAAAACTGTTTATTTTAATAGTATTTAAGGTAAGTTTAAGGAAGGGTATTATAAATATATAATTTATAATGTTATAAAAGCTATAGATATGCAATAAATAGAAAGTGTAAGGACTTAGGAGGCTATATATAAAAAATGTAGTTATAATTGCAAAGTTAGGTAAGCGTAGAAATAATAAAAAAATAAAAAAATAGTTAGTATAAATAAGTATAAAATACTTAGGCACTTAAGTATTTATATATTTTTATTTTACTAATATATATATAAGGTGGCAGAAAGTATTATAGTAAATATGTTAAATATAGCAGATTTAAAAAAAATGCTTAAGTAAGCGTTTAAAAAAGCAGTTAAAATATTAAAATACTTATATAGTTATAAAATATATTTAATTAAAACTTTTTATAAATAAGCTTTTTTGTTTATATAAATAAATATTATATATATTAGTATTTTTTTGCTTTAGCTTTTTAACTAGTTTTAAATCTTTTAATATTTTATTTAAAACAATTAAATAAATAGAACTAATAAAGTATTAATATTATAAAAGTATAATTTAACTATAAATATTGCTATTTTTGTTTTGTTATAATATAATTTTAATAGTCTAAAAATATTAGACTAAAGTATATTAGCTAGTTTTTATATATATATGTTATATTTTATTTATTTAATTTTATAATATAGCTAGATAGCTATAATAAAAAAGTTAATTAGGCATATATATATATAAGCTAAAATCTTTTTAATTATTTATTTTTTAACATTGCTACTTTTAATATTGCTAAGCTCTAGTTATAGCTTATTAAATATTTTTTTTTTTGCTAGCTTAAAATATTTAATAAAAATATCTTATTGCTAGCGCAGTTAGCTAAATAGCTTAATATAATATTTAAAATTACTAAAATATTGTTTTATAAAAAATAAACTAACTTTATAAAAACTAAGCTTAGTTTAGTTATTTAAATAATATTTTAATTTGTTTAGTTTTATAAGCTTAATATATATAAAATTATTTTTAGAAATAAAAAAAAGTTTAATATACTACTAATTATAATAGATTTTTATTTTTGTTTGCGCTAGTACTATAGTATTAAAAACTTTTTATTAAAATGTTTGCTAAGTTTATATATAATTGTTACTTAAAAAAAAATCTATAAACAAAAAAGTTTTAAGTTTTTAATTATATAATAGCTTATAAAATGTTTTAGTTATAATAATGAATATAAATATATTTAAAATATATACTATATAACTAATATAGTTTTTTAAACATTTATATCTAATTAAGCTTTAAATATAAATATTAATAAAATTTAAAAGATTTAGATTATTTTTTTAATTTAATTATTAGTTTGTTAATAATATAATATAAATAATAATATAGTAATACTGCTTGTTTTATATAATATTGTTTATAATCTACTAAAGAATTTAGAATTTATATTAAATATAAATAAATTAAGTAGTTTTTAGTTTAGATAAATTTGTTAAATATATAATTAAGCTTAGTTTTTTATATTATATATTAATTTATTAATAATATATTTTATAAATTTTATAGTTTTATATATAATTATAAATATTATATTATTTTTGTTTAGAAATATAAAAAAACTAAAAATAAAATTAAAATATAAGATATAGATTAGAATTATAAGTATATAAATAAGTTATATATTGCTATAGGGTAGCTTTTTTTTTTTGTTTAGTCGCTAATAAATTAAATATATATTTATATATTTAGTAATATACTTTTTAATTTTAAGGAAATAAATAAAAACGCAAATAAAATTTATAATTTGTATTATTTCTGCATAGGTTTTATAATTATAAGCTAGTTATATAACTTTTGTTTATATAGTAATTAAAATAATAAGCTAATTACTAAAAGGATCTAAGTAGTATAATAGTTATATAGTTAGATTATAACAAAATATATATAAAGTAATATTAGGGCTTTTATTATTTTTTGTTATATTATATTATTTTTATAATTATTTACATATTATTTTAAAAATATAATTTATTTATAATATTTTAACTATTTTTTATTATAAGGTTTTTAATATATAAATAAATATAATAGTTATATTTTTATATAACTATAGTTTTAGTTTTATATTTAATATAATAAAAAAGCTTGCTAATAAAATAATTGTTTATAATACTAAAACAAACAAATCTAATATTATAAACTATATAATAATTATTTATAATATTAAAATAAACAAATCTAATATTATAAGCTATGTTTTAATTAGCATAGCGCTATTTAAAAATTAAATATGTTATATTATTAAAAAATAAACTAAGTTTAGAACTAGTATAAAAGTTAATATTAATGTTAGATTTTGAGATTATAGCTAAATTAGATCTTAAGCTAGGTTTAGGCTTTAAAACTAAAACTAAGCTTATTAAGCAAGATTTTAAGCGTTAGTATTAGTATTGCAGCAGGGCTGGTGCTAGCGGCCCGCTGGCAGCTGCGAATGTGGCTGCACGTCAATTGTTAGCCGTATTCGGGCCGCCTGCGGCCCGAACCGGCTGATCTTCGGCTATATTCAGGGGTTCGAATAGCTATAAAAGCCTTCGAACTTCTCAGAGCAACACTTACTTCACACGCATAGCATTCATACTAGTTTTTTAGTAGCAGGCGCTCTAGTTTGTTTTTGTTGTTTTTAGTTGTTTTAGTGTTGAGTTGCCCCGTTCTTCTTCAGTATATATATAGTTTTTTATAATTATAAAAGTTTAAATTATAATATTAATAAAAACTTTAATATTAAGCTTAGCTTTTTTAAAAAAATAAAATAAAGTATTTATATTAACTAGTATTTTTTTTAATATATAAAATATTTTAATCTAGTTAGTATATTATAATAAAAATAAGCGTTATAAAACTAATTAATTTATATTTTTAAATTGTTTAATAATAGTTTAAAAAACTTAAACAATAGTATTATAATTAATATAAATATAAATATTGCTATAATTAAAATATTAGATAAATTTTTTTAATGTTTATATTAATTTATATATTTCTACTTTATATAAATTATATTTTTTTTAAATATTTATAAAGAAATAAAATATAAAATATAAAATATAGTTTATTATTTTTTTATATTTAATAAAAAGCTAAACTAACGCTATTTAATTAATTAGAATTAATTTAAAAAACAAATAGTTTTTTATAGTTAAAAAAAGCAAACATAATTATATTATAAATATAAGTTTTAAAAATTTCTTATATTTAAATAGCTTATTTTTATATTTTATTTTTATATTTAAACATTGCTTTATATTACTTTTAAGCTTTTTTTAATATAATATTAGTTTTTTTGTCCGGCTAGGGGGGTAATATTTCTGGAAGCAGCTTATAGGTCCTAGCCTATTATGCCTACCCAGGATTAGCTATTTTAAAACAATTCTTAAAACTAAACGTTTTAATTTAGTTTAGAAACGCTATAATATTAGCAAATTAATAAATATAATAGTACTAATACTTTATAAAACCAATTTTTTGCTTTAAGTTTTATAAATTATATAATATATTAAGCTATTTAATTGTTTTATATTTTTTTTTGTTTATAAAAAGCTTTAAATAAAAAACATACTAACTAAAAGTTTTAAAATTATATTAAGCAAAATAATATTTTTTTAAAGCTATAGTACAACTTAATATAGCTAAAACACTAAAAATAGTATTAAAATATTTAATATTTTTTTTTATAGTTTAAAAGAAAATAATAATATTATTAATATAAATAAGCATAAATATTTATAAATATAAGCATAGGAGTTTTTCTATATAATATTAAAAAAAAACTAAAAAAAGTTTTAAGTTCTATTATTATAATTATAAATTGCTTATAGCTATAGTATAACATAACAAAAGCTATTTTATATTTGTTATAATTTTTAATTTCCTATTAAAAAAAGCCTTTTATAATATTAATAATAATAAAAATTATAGATTTATATAAAATATTAAATATTTTATTTTATTAAAACAGTAAATAAACATTATTAATAACTTTAATATTAATTTTCTATAGATTAACTATTATATAAGGTTTGCTTTTATACTAAACAATAAATATAAATAATATAATAAAATAAAGTTGTTCTAAAAGTATAAGTTTAATAATTTTAATATTAGTAAGTAGTTTAAAAATGGCGTTTATTATATTGCAGTTTTTGCAGGATTAAAGGTAGGAGTATTAATAAAAATTATTAGTAAAAATGCTTTTTTTAAATTTAATAAGTATTTTAATCTTGTTATTAAAACAGCTAAGTTTAAAATAAAATAAATAAAAATACTTGTAAAGAATAGATTTAATTTAAAATATAACTTTAGGTTTTTAGTCTAATAGTATGTTTATTTTTAATTTATTAAGTAGCGTTCAAAACTTAAGTAAATTAAATAGATTAAAAAAATAGCTATATTTATACTTATTGTTATTTTTGTTATTTTTGTTTTTTTATTTATTTATATTAAGGATTTTAAAAAGAAGTATTATATAAGCGTTCTTAGTTTTAAATTCTAAAAATATAAAATAGGTCTAAATAAAGTTAAAAATATAAATATTTTTATAAAAACTAAATAAATCGCTTTTATAAATAGAAATAGAAAGTCTACTAAGATTTACAAAATATTAAGCTATATTTTAATTATTTTAAATTAATACTATAATAAAGCTATATATATTAAATAAAAAGTTTATAATAGCTTAAAAATAAACAAAATAACTTATAGTTATAATAGGTATGTTTAAATAGTTAATAAGAATAGTAATACTTTTGCCTGCTTTAACTTTAAAATTAATTATTGCTTAAATTAGTATTTGCTTGTAGTAAAGTTTTAGTTAAACGTTAAATGCTATAAATATATATATATAGCGTCCGGTATTTATAATATAGAGTTTGTTATTTTATGATTTGTTGCTTTATTTAATATATAATAAATATATTTTAAAAAAACTTATATTAAAAATTATATTATATAAAAACTTATTAATAGTATAGATCTATTATATTCAGAACTATATTAACTTTTTAGTATTAAAAAGTATAATATTAATATTAGTATAATTTATAATATAGGGCTTTTTACTAATGCTTTTAATACTAAAGCTTTATATAAATGTTTAAATAAGTATATCTAGGTATATTTGTACTAAGAACTTTTTAAATATAAAGGATAGGGGTAAAGTAATATTTATATATGTTTTTATTTTATAATTTTAATTATAAATAATAATTTTAAAATAGGCAAAGCTTTTTTATTTATAAAGTTTATTATTTATAATATAAAAAAAAGTTATTTTAGCTTTTTTAATATGCTTAAGTATATTATAATTAAATGGTATTTTTTATATTTTAATATATTTAATTGTTTTATTTAATATAATAGTAATAGCTAAGTTAAATAATCTAGTAATATTATATATATAAAATTAGTTTTGATTATTATTAATAATAGTTATTTAATTATTTAAGGTTAAAAGTAATAAATTTTTAGATTTATTAAATTTATTAAATAATAGTTAAATAAAGATTTTAGTAATATTATATATTATATTTATAGTTTTAAGTAGTAATAAAAATAATAATAAAGCTATATTATATAGATTTAATATAATATTAGCTAATAAAAAAAATTATAAAAGCTTTTTTAAAGCTAATAAAATATTTTTTTAAAATATTTGCTTTAATTATTTTTTAGTTTAATAGTATTATTAGTACTATTAGGTTTGTTTTTATTAAAATTAAGGTTATAATTTAGCTAAAATATATTAATTTAATTTATAATATATAATAAAGCATAAAAGTTTTTTTTGTTTATATTATAATAAATTGTTTAATTTTTAATTATATAAATTTAAGCAATTTTTATTTAAGAAGTATTATTAGGTATATTATTTTTGTTTTGCTAATTATTATAAAATTAATTATTGTTTTATTATTAATTATAAAAATAATTGTTTTTAAAAAAAGTTTTGGGCTGCTGTTTTATTAGTTTTATGTTTATTTTTTTAGCTTTAGTTTTATTTTATAAAAGAAAAGCTAGAAATTTATTATTTTAGGGATAAAAAAAGTTGATTATATTTTTAAAAAAGCTAGCTTTAATAAAAATAACTTTAAATAGTAATAAAAAAAATTAATATATAGATTAGTTATATTAAACTTTGTAGTATTATAGTTAGAATTAGTATTTTTTTTAATTAAAGTTTTTAAATTATTAATATGTTTTTTTTAAGCTTAGCAAGCTTTAGTAGATTTATATTAGTTTTTTAATGCTATATATTTCTAATTATTAATTTAATTTTAAATATTTTAAATAATATTATTACTAATTTATAGTTAAATAAATAGTTTAAAACTATTATTAAAGTGCTTAAATATTTGTTTAGTAATATAGTTTTTGTTTATATAGCTTATTTTATAATAATATTTTATTTTAGAATTAATATAAATTTTAATAAGTTTTTTTTTTGTTAGTAAAATTATATTGTTTTTTATTTGTTTGCTATATAATTTTAAGTAGTGCTTAGCTTAAATAAAACTTTAAATAATTTATTACTTAATGTTTTATATAAAGCTTTTAAACTAGCGTATTTTAAATAAATTAAAATTAAGTATAATATTAATATTAAAATTTTAAAAAACTGCAGTTTTGCTTTATTTTTATTTAAAATATTTAAGTTTATTAATATATTAAATAATTTAAATAGAATTATAGTACTTAAATAAAAAAAGCTTTATTATATTATATAGCTACTAAAAGCTATAGTATTAATTATTAGGGTATTAGCTAGAATATTAATTTATTTATAAATTTTGCTATAATATAGCTAGAGCAGTTAGAAAAACAGCGCTATTTATATTATTATTGCTAATTTTATTAAATACTAGATTTTGCTATAGTAAAAACTAACTAAAAACTCTAGCTAAAAGTAACGTTTTAAATTAGCTATTTATATTAGTATTAAAACAAATATTTTAAAAAAAATCTATTAAAAATAATAATTATATTTAAGTAAGCTTATAGTTATATTAGAATAACTTAAGCTTAAAGCAAATATAGCTAAGCTTATAATAAATATAACTAAGTTTATAATAAATATAGCTAAGTTTATAATAAATATAACTAAGTTTATAGCAAATATAGCTAAGTTTATAGTAGATATAATTAAGTTTGTAGCAAATATAGCTAAATCTATAGTAAATATAGCTAAATCTATAATAAATATAGCTAAGTTTGTAATAAATATAACTAAATCTATAGTAGATATAATTAAATTTATAGCAAATATAACTATTTTTATAGCTAAATAAAAGTTTGATACTATAGGAATTTTATTAATGTTTGTTATATTAAAGATATATAAAACATATATAAAAAGGCACCTAGTAGTATTTGTATAAATAAATGAAAAATAGAAGCTTAGAGAACGTTTATTATTATAGGCGTAATAAACGTTTAAAATCTGTTAAAAGTTTATAAAACGCTAGTTATTACAAAAGCAAGCTATAAAACAAAGCTTAGCGTTCGGACTATGTTTATTAAATAAAATAAAAAAGCTAAATTATTAAATAAAAATAATTAGTTAAGCAATAAATTCTATAATTAAAGGTAAATATTACTAACTCTATAATAAACAAGTTTTTTGTTTTTTATTAGAAATTTTTACTAGTACTATATAGGCTTATAGCTAAACTTTATTTATAATATATTGCTATAGTTCTAAATATTTTTTAATAAATATATTACTAATTAATTTATATATTAGTACTATATTTTAGATTTTATTTATATGGTTATACTAATTAGTAAGGCTATATTTATTAATATATATAGTATTATAAATTACTAGCTATAATATAGGAGCAATAAACTTTTATTATAAACTAGCACTTAAATAGCAAATATTACTACTAAAGTTTATAATAAAGTTTGTTTAAGCTTTTTTTAATACTATAGCTAATAGTTTAAAACTACTTTTATTATTATTTATTTTTATATTATTAAAAAAAAAATTTTTAAAAAAAATTTTAAAGCTATAACTTTTTTTTTTTTTATATACTATAAACTAAAAAGTATATTAATAATAAAGCTATACTAAAAGTTAATAAATATAACTTTAAATAGTTTATATATAAAAAATATATAATTATTAATTTTAGCTATAAAAATACTAGCTTTAATAATATTATTAATATTTATAGTTCTATTTATATTTAATAAAGCGTTTATAGTAGACCTAGCTAACCTAAACTATATATAAAACTAATAAATAGATTTATAAAATTATTTTGATTTATATAAAATATGCTTAAGTATATTAGCATAGTAAATATTAAAATATTTATTATTTTAGGCAGAACAAAACATACTAGGGTAAAGCAAACAAAAGTTTAAATTAAAAAGGTAATCTAAAAAGTAATAATATATTTAGCAAAACTTTTAAAAATCTTATTTATTAAAAATAAACAAATAATAAGGTTTAAAACTAAAAAGTATAAAATAAAAAATAAAGTTTAAATAAAATATTTTTATTTTTTTTAAAAATATAACTTATTTATAAGTTTAGTAGTTTTTAATATTTTTATTATATTTAATAAAGTTTTAATAAATTAGCTATAAACGTTATAAAGTTATTTTTTACTAAGTTTTTTTAAAAAAAATATAAATAAAAAAATATAATAAAATACATATTAAAATTTTAAATAATACTACTTAAAAGTTTTTAATATAATTTAATAAATATATTTAAATTATTTTTATAGTTAGAATAAATAATTTTAATTGCTTATAATTTAGCAATAAAGCAGTAATTTAATTTATTAATTATTAATTTAGTTAGTTTTTTAATTTTAAATATAAATTTTATTAATTTTGGTGTTTTAGCGCTTTAGAAATTATTTAATTAGCAATAATTAAAGTAGTAATAAGATCTAGAAATAAAATCTAAAAAATTAATTAAGTTATATAAATTATTTTTTAACTATTTTAATAAGCAAAAATATTAAAATAATTATTAGCTATTATATAATAAGCTATAATTAATGTATTGTAATATATAGTATATGCTAGCTATGTATTATATAAAAAAAAACAATCTAAACAGAACCTAGATATAATTTGCTAAAAGAAAAATTTTTTTGTTTTGACCTCTATAGGCAAAGGTCAAGCTATAGTACAAGATAAGTGGGGCTAAGTCATGTGACAAGGACCCAGTCGTATGACGTAACACACTGAGCGTGACGACCAGCTGGACCACGCCCCCATGGGGTCGGACCAGATGCGCGAGTTCATCAGCGCCAATGCAGAGAAGACACAGATTAACCCTTTATACGCTGACGCGGTCCGTGCTTGCGCTTGGTTCTTCGAGGACGATGATGTGACGACAGACGAGGTGTTCCGGGATAGGTTCTTCTCCAAGATCGTGCAGCCACTTAAGTTTTGTGAGAGGTTGATCCTTCAAGATAGAGAGAAGGGGCGGGTTTGAACAGACTACGAAGTGTGATTATATTATTAAGGATTGCTTTTGTTTCTAGCAAAGGAAGAACAACTAAGTAGCGCACAGGTTAACTATGCTTATTGCCTTCATTTTTATCAAATGAAATGAGTAAAACGTAAGGTCTTCTTGTTAGTAAAAAAGTTATACAGTTGGACCAGAACGTTTTATATGCCTTGGTAATTAAGAAAATTTTGTTCCTATATTAATACATATAAAGTTAAACTATTTTAATGTTCTTCTTATACTTAGCATTGTAAGCATATTAATATATAAAAGCTTCTAATGTTAGTTATTTAAATAATTACTAGAAGTTAACGTTATATAATTTTTAAATTAGTTAACTATATAATATATATAGTATTGTTTGGGCTAACAGCTCTAAGAGCTATACGAGTATTTATTTATTATTTATATAGGTAAAAACCTTACTTTTTTTGCTTGGGTGCTTCTTGTTGCTGATTTGCCCCGGGCCCGTAGGCTGGGCAAAAATATCCTGTTTCTACTACGTATTTCTAACTTTACTGCTTCGTTTTTTTTATGTGTGCTGCTACTCCTTCTCTGCTCTCCATGTTTTGCTCTGTTTCGTTGTAGTGCCGGTCTGTCACAGGCTCCGTGTCTAAGTGTGCACGCTGTAGTGCCCGTCGCTTGCTGTCGTGGCTTGTCGCTATGGGCTTTTCTGTCTAGCAGTTCTCACTTGCCCTATATTTACGAGGGGCTGGCGTTTATATATATAATACTTTATATTAGTGGAAAAGGTACTAAAAAAAGTGAGTAGATGAATTCAATGCTAATAACGTAGGCGGAGGCTGCTCTCGACTAGAGGCGCTAAAATTTCTCATCCACTTGTCGACGAAATGAACGCTGCTAAAGGCAATATTTCTCAGTAGGCCATCCGATGACATAGGGCGAGTTCTCAGGTAATACCAGTTGTTCATCTCCATGCATACCGTCAACCGACCCGACGTCGTGTTTCTCACCAGAAACTCACTGAGGCAGTTAGAGAGGTATTAGGATTTTAGGCTCTGCAGAAAATGGCCCGCCCTCTCCACCAGGAACAGCAACCTACTTCAGCTTGGGGTTTGAGGGGATGGTGGGCTAAACCAGTAAATATAGTTAATACCAAAATGACGTGACAGATCAATTGTGCTAGGCCATATTCACCATCTACTGGTACCCTTCATGTTCAGAGCCCATAAAACAGCCCTCAGACCCTCTCGCCGGAGACGCTAGACATGTCGCAGGTTGATATCCTCTACGTTCATTGGTAGGACTCACGACCCAGGGAAGCTGTAAGCCTTCGCTATTTATACCTCAGCTCGGTGGTTACTACATCCCGTCAGTATGCCTGCCTACTCGCCCAGTCCACGCCAATTTGTCGGTTATAAAGTCATCTAGACTTTGTGAAAAGGAATCGACTATACGACGAGGTCCGAAGGAGAAGCTTTATCTACCGAGCTCCTACTCAATATATCAAGAAATCTATAGGACTCTCCCTTCAGAGGGATCTGGCTTGTTTGTATGACGCTGTTTCGACCTTAGATAAGCCCACATCGACGTGCTACATTATCCCCACGACTCGCCGGATTGAACCCGTCTACGGTAGTATTCGACTCGCAACACTTCTAATGGAGTGTAACTCAAACTCCGATAATCGATCGATGCTTTGTACAGATACCTAGACGCATATCTATCATTTAATCCAGGGGTACACGTCCCACTTCACGAACCCTCAAAAGAGCCGCTTCTGGTTCTACTCCAGCATGCATGTGACGGCGCGAAGGCTTGCCATTTCAGGCAACCCGGATGCGCCTGGCATGATGCCGGCGCAGCGGCGACCATCGGGATCCAAGGGTTCGCCGAAGTACAGATACATACCAATTATACATATTACCGGGAGCACAACATGAGTTCAATCGTGATTGTTGCAGATTCCCCACGCGCGTGCTTTTTCACCACTGCAACCGGCATTTCCCGTTAATTTAGAGATGGGTTGTTGTTGTTGTTGTTATTGCTGACCGGTGTTGTTTCTCGTCGTTTCATCACTCGTTCAAAGGTCGGATTCTCTCCAATTTTTCTTTTTCTCCCCCCCCCTCCCTCCCCTTAACTTCGCTTCCTCCCTAACCTGGTCGTTCCTATCGTAATGGTATCACCACATAATTACCGTAATCCAGCGTTTCGGCTCCTGCTGAGACATGCATGCTTCCGCGGGTAGGTATCTGTACAAATGCAGCCCCAATTGACGTCCCGCTGTGCCCACATCAGATCCCACTTGGGTCTAGAACCCGGCGCCTGTTGGGCCGTCATATGGGGGAGGGGGCGGTGAAGCCAGATGACCGGCTGCGATAGGACACGGACGGGGACGAGCACTGATTGCACGAGGAAAGCTCATCCTTACGCCAATCAAACAAGCTGCTGGCTCGGGACGTCATAGCACACACACTCTCTCCGTTTTTCTCACCTTCGGACTACCCAGGGACACTAATTCCCTCTCTCTCGATCACACGCCTTTATCATGCCCTACCTACTGCGCAAGCTTAGATCTGCTGGTCACCGCTGGCAGAGAGTAGTAGAGCGAGAATAGGCAGGCAGTCGTCGCGACATAAACACCCTTGCCCGGCGGCATCATGGCGGAACCCGTGAACACGCCCTACAACACAGCTCCGCCCACGCGGTGTCCGTCCCCCGCGCCACCACCGCTGCCCACGTCGGCGCCACAGTCGATGGCGTCGTCGCCGACCTCGACTCGGACGCCGCAATGGCCGCATTCGCAGGCTCACTCGCGCGCGACGTCTCTCACCGTGCCCGTGCCCGCATCCGGCCCCAAGCCCATCGTCCTGCACATCGGCGACCCGGTGCAGTACAACCCGGCGACGTACGCCGAGTTCGCGGCCCAGTTCGACGTGGTGCGGCCCAGCGCCGAGGAGCGCGCCCGTGTCGCCTTCGCCGCCGCGCTCCGCGAGAAGCGATGGGGCGATTTCGCCGCCATCTTCCGCCCCTTCTGGGCCACGGGCGGCGAAATGGGGAGCTGGGACGCCGAGCTCATCGCCCTGCTCCCGGATAGCGTGCGCGTGTTCGCGAGCGCCGGCGCCGGCTTCGACTGGGCCGACGTGGAACTCCTCGGGGAGAAAGGTACGGCCTTTTTTTTTTTTTTTTTTTTTTTTTTTTCTCTTCATCCTTTTCGCACCGACCACGCTCTTTTTCCCGTAGTACCCACCAATACCCGTCGCGGGGCAACAAATCAGATAGATCTCTATCTCTCACTCCGAGATGAAGCGCGGGCGAGAAGTGAAAAGAAACCCCCCCCCCCCCCCCCCCCCACGCCCGATAATTACTGACTCATTGATTGATTGATTGATTGTGGTGAGCAGGCATCGTCTATTGCAACTCGAGTCCCGCGGCCGCCGAGGCCGTCGCCGATTTCGCCGTGGCCCTCGTCATCAGCACGTTCCGCGCGCTGCCGTACTGCATCGCGTCGGCGGCGGCGGCCTCGCCGGCCTCCTTCCAGGCAGCGCACGAGGGCTCGGCGGCGCTGTCGCGCAACCTCCGCGGCCACGTGCTGGGCCTCGTGGGCTTCGGCAACATCGGACAGCAGGTGGCGCGCCGGTGCGCCGCGGGCTTCGCCATGGAAATCACGTACTACGACGTGGAGCGCAAGGGCGACGCCGTCGAGGCGGCGCTGCACGCGCGCCACTGCGCGACGCTCGAGGCGCTGGTCCGGGGCGCCGATTGCGTCGTGCTCTGCGCGCCGTCGGGCGCGGGCCGGATCATCGATGCCGAGAGTCTGCGGTGGTTCAAGCCCGGCGCGCGGCTCGTGAATGTTGCGCGGGGCGCGCTCGTCGACGAGGAGGCGCTTGCCGATGCGCTCGAGCAAGACAGGCTCGGCGGCGTTGCGCTCGACGTGCATGCCGAGGAACCAGGCGTCAGCGAGAGGCTGAGGAAGTTCGCGGGCACTAAGGCCCTCCTCACGTGCCATAATGCCGGCGGCACGGTCGAGACACATGTCGGCTTCGAAGAGCTTTCCATGCGGAATATCATGGCTGTGCTGGGCGGGCGCGAGCCAGTCACGCCTGTGAATCTGCAGTGGCTGAGATGAACGACGATGCGATGTTGAGATATTTCCGTCTGTGACGGGTGAAGAAGAACTTTCGCTGATATGTTCACTTGAAGAAGAAGGGATAAGAGAGGGGAGCCGCGCTGTGCTCCCGACCTATGTTGTAAGGGATTGTTTCGGAGGGTTCGAGGAGCATCCGCGAGACGAAACGGTACCAAACGGGACGAGCGTCTTCAGGAATCGGGGTTGCTGATAGGAAACGAAATGCATCGAACATAAGGAGCACATAAGCGCGAGGGCACAAGACCAGTCGAATGCCTGGTATTTCCTATGCGTAAGTTACGTAACAAGTCCAGCCGACATAGGTAGAATCCCGTATAGTGTGTATATGAAAGCCATTGAACGAACGAGCAGTTGAATGATGGCTGTGTGTGGTCTTGCGCAAATGTTTACTTGACCTCTTTACCTGATTCGTGGATGGAGGGATTTCCCCCCCGGCCACGTGTGCGTAGCCAGATGTCGCGTTACGACCACCTTCGATTCAAGAAGCAACTATCAGTCAACAATAATATAGACATATAGTGATCCCTCAATCTTTAAAATCCTTTGTTTTCGCTATATGCTATGCTATGCAATGCGGGTGGCTGAGTGCAAGCGCATTGACTTTTGGTCCGCCTTCCCGTATGACCTCGGAGGGAGGCTTTCCAACCGGTCCGGGTCCTTCCGTAAATACAAATGCCCTATTAAATTCATCGCTGTCTTGTCATTTTTTATCGCATCCTGCGATGTACCTCTCTAGTAAGAACAAAATAGAGCAGTTCCGCTCGAACGCCTTGCTGCATGTCTGTATATGAAGCATCATATACCGCTGATTTGGGGGAAAAACAAAGAAATACAGAAATAGACGACGCAGATCCTAACCTTAGAGAAAATAATATCCATTCCATGCCCACGTCTATATCGTCACAGACATGCGATACATATTCAAGATATATATATCTTTCGCCACCAATGGCAATAGCTCAAAGGAGAATCTAGCACATTAAAAACTCTGTCTGTACCCCGGCCCGTGTGTGGCATAGCCCTGCTCCTGGTGCTGCGTATAGAGGCCGAGTGCGTCGGGTACGACACCGACACTACCTCTCGTCTGTGTATCCGGAGCAGGCGTGGTGGATTGTGAGGGTGCATATGAAATACCTTGCTCGGCGTTCTGCGCTGGCGGTGCGTAGTACACGTGGATGTGGTTCACGGGTTGTAGCTGGGATGGGACACTTTGTTGTTGCTGCTGCGACTGCTGCTGAAATTGCGGTTGTGGCTGCTGATACTGTTGCTTGTCGTTCGAATGATAGGGGACGGCGACGAGCCCGCCGACGACAAATTGAGGCGGTGCACCCGATGACGATGAGGAGTTGGATGGCATGGTGTAGGAAGTGGTGTGTGAGTACGAAGGCTGTGACGTGTGTGTTGCACCTTCGTTGACCGTGTAAGACATTGAGATAGGTTGTTGCCCTCCCGCTTGGTACTGCGGCGGTGGTTGCTGCTGAGGCTGTGGAGGCTGGATCTGAGTCTGGATCTGAGGCTGGATTTGTGCTTGTGGATGATAGTGATGTCGTTCCTGATTGTAGTAATGATTCTGTGGCTGCTGTGCCGGCATGGGTACCACCGCCACGGTCTCACTACCTGACGAGCTACGTCCCTTCGTCGCTGCAGCGGTTAGGTTTGTGGTCTGGTATGCATGGGTCGAGTGATCCTTTTGCTTATTGTTCTTGTTACGCGTATAACTTAGACCCAGTTTGCCCTTTGCCTTACGCTTCATTAAGCATAATAGAAGGAGAAGCAGGAACAAGAGCCCCGCGACCCCGCCTATTACGCTGCCGACGATGATAGGGGTGTTGTCTGTACTGTGACCAGAGCCGGAATCGCCTGAGCTTCCGCTTGAGCCAGAGTTGCCTCCGCTTGGGCCAGAGTTGCCTCCGTTTGAGCCCGAGTTACTCACCCCTGCGCTGTCCGACGGAGAAGCAGAGCCGTCGGCGGCGGAACTGGATCCAGTAATTGTTGGCGTTGATGTCGTGTGCGTCTTGGAGAAAAGAGATGCATCGAGGACGAATTGCGGGACGTCGAGGATGGTCAGGATGGATGCTGTCTCAAAGCACTTATACATGGAGCGCTGTGGTGAGTTCGTCCAGAGATAAGTGCCACATGCTGGTTCCGCCTCTTGTTGACTGTAGAAAAGTTAGCTGATATATCATACGAGAAGAGCAGGCAAAGACGCAGCTAAAGTGTGTAGTACTGAATGAGTGCGAAGAGGTTCTGGGTGAATTGATACTTACCAGCATCCTGTCGCAGCACCGAGGCTTGTGCATGAGCCAGCTTTGAAGGCAGTGTAGTCGAGGCAAGCAGTGTAAAACGGCGAAAGGGTGGCTGATGCACACGCGACAACGTGATCCGAATTGGTTGCGCAGGTGAAGTTGTTGCCACACATGACAGGAGACGCTGAATGGAAGTCAGCACCATCATTCCCGACCCATGAATAACCGCGCTGAAGTCGCGACGGCCACTTACACGACACTCCAGCAAACCAACCACATGTCTCGGGATTTGTCCAATCCGTTTCTGAAGTTTGACGTCTGAGCAGATCCAACACGGCCTCGCCTTCACTTCGTAGACCAGGGGCCGGCGTCGGTATCGGCGTCCATCCGCTGTGATCGCTTTCTGTAATATCGCCTGTTTCTTGGGCGGCCCAAACTTGTTCGCGGTTGACGGACCATCGCAGCCAGGTGGCATGCGCGCAACCTGATGCTGCAAGGAGGAACGCAGTCGGCCTCATGGTGCTCGTCTCTTTTACAATATCGACAAAATCCTATCCCTCCCCTGCCTATTCGCAGCCGCTTCTGTAGCTTGTTGCCAGCGCCAGCACTGGTATCGTAGCCTATTATTCAGCGGAGCTGGGGGCCGGTAATGGAGGATCCAAGTGAAAATTGATGTCGGAGCCCGAGGGGCGAAAATGAAAGGGTGTCTCGAGGAGAAGCTCTCGAAATAGAATCAAAAGAACGAAGACAAAAAGGAAAATGGTGGTCGAGGAAAGAAGAGAAATAGAATGTGCAGGAGAGAGGGTTGGGCGGCAGATGCTACCTCGGAGCGCAGGCTGGTATCGAGGTATTGTTAGGTATCCGACGCACCAGGTTAACGCTGGCTGCACGCGCGACGGTGGGTTCTGGTAGCTTGGCCGCGAACCAGACCGCACGGGCAGCTGCGTATGCCTGCGGTTGGTACAGATGTGGTATTCTGGGTGGGCCAAGAGACCAAAATAGCCAATTTAGCAAACCTATTCAATCTTGATGTGATGCATCTCGTCCGAGAGCAGGAGGATAAAGAGACAGCTATCTACTAGTTCTGAGGTCGTTGTTGTGTGACCTGTCGGCTCTTCAGTCAGTGAGCGAAGTTAAATAGACGTGGTGGTAGCATTATGTACTAGTAGGTCTGCGATGAGTCAAAGTACCTGCCTACTGGACCGACCTACCTAGGTATGTAGTTAGGTAGTGAATAATAGGTATTTCTAGGCAGCATTTGATACTAAGAACGGCCTATCCTAAGTAGGTACACATTATTGTATACCTACCTGGTAGAGGTAGCTATGTAGGCAGGCAGGTAGGGAGGTACCTTGTACTGTCACGATCAGGATAATACTAGATAATGGGCACTTACACAGAATTGTATTGCGACTGCAACGTGGGGTCCCGAACAAGCAACACACGCACACACTCGTCTGATGTACCTAGTGTAGGTAGGTTCCAAGTTGTCAGGACTACAGCATACCTACACCTGTTCTATCAACACATGAGCATTCGGCTAGCTGGTGCCATCTTCCGCGCAATAATCTCGGAACCATCGTACCCGGCTGTGGCTATGTTGTTACTGCGATGCTGACATGTTCTGCTCGACGGCCCCTATACCTGGCATCAATCGCGCGGCCCAACTACCAAACACGCTCGAGCAATCGCAGTCGGTGAAGGGACGCATTCCCAATTCCCACAACCCCCATATTTCTCGGCGACTCTTTGGCCTCAATACCAGCACATCGGATTGACTATTGATTCGTGGCCCACGGTGATCGCCAGTTGTTGCTGCATTTCAGGCGACAAACATGAACGGCCGCGAAACAAGCGCTGGCATAAGTGAGCGGAAATCTGTGGTCTAGGCAGGGACCCAAACCGCCCAATCAAAAACGACTCGAAGCGCCGCTTTGGGGTGCATAGTGTCTCACAATTCCCAGGCGACAACCAATCAATTGGGAGACCTTTAGGTCCACATTCAGCGACCCTCCTTGGGTACCTAAAGCAGGATAGCGCCCTAGTTAGGTACCTAACTGAGACGGAGATCTACCTAGACTGAACGCCGTAAACGGGCTTGTTAATACCCATCTAGATAGTATACATTAACATCTGCGACGCTCACTTTTTCCCATTGGGTCTGAACACCCACATCCAGGGTCTGTTTATTCGGTCGCCATGTTATTTGTGCGTGTGCAGCGGTATGTGGCACAGCCTACACACCTCGTCATCACACCTCTATCAGCTCTATCAGGTGTCGCATCCAGGGACTTCGCGCAAGTCACATACCTACACCCAACACACCGCCCACAATACATGTCGGCGACGGCACGAGATACACACCCAGGCGCTGTCATTTTTTGTTATAAACGTAAATTCTGTTGTAGCGCAAGACGTGTGGGCTGAAATATGTAATACCCATTTCTGGTTAGAACAAGGGCAAGGGTAATGATGCTGATACGGCTGATTCAGAGTCATTAGGCAAGCAATTTGAAGCATATATCAAGAACAGTGTTTTTAGATTAGATAACGGTTCGAACGTATTCATAGGTTTGATTCAGAGTGAGAAACACAGCGAGAAGATCAGGGTTTTTACCATGACCAATTGTTGTATTCTTGTCTACCTAGACAAGATGCCCCAATTGATTACTCGCCTCGGTACTCGAGTTTCGCTGTACAATATCTTATTCTCAATTAAGATTACAATTTAAGTCTTCGCGTACTGATCAAAGAATTCCATAATAATCTGTGAAGCCTGGATGTGAGTCGGACCCTCGAGAACAGAGAGTTGAGAAAAGTTGATCTCGGTCGAAGCCCAACAGTGCCCTGCCATCGCTGTCAGCGTGCAACCACGGAAACCTTCCGAGCGGAAAACAGGGAATAATAGCTCACCCATATCATCAATCTTCCAGTGTTGCAAAACACCCTCGGCGCCATCGGCGCACGTCCACGTAGTATGATGTACATCCCCGTTAAAACTATCCTCGACCTTTGATGAGGTGCAGGCGTTCCTTTCTGCCCACCATCCCAACCATGCTGGGATAGCAGGTTCGATTCCACCCTCACCCTCGCCGCCGTCATACAAAACGCTGGCATCACTTCCGCCGTGAATCTCGAGTACAGGAAGCGGACTGCGAGCCGGGCTGCACCCCCCAGTTACACCAGCGTTATCGGTGTAATACGCTCCAGACGCAGGCGCGAAGGCCGCGAATTCTTCGCCAACAGTGCTGCACGCGATCGTGTTGACGAATCCACCGCCATTAGAAATACTGTTCCGATGAAATTAGCCTGGAGCAGATGACTTTATCCAATTGAAAAAGCGAATGAAGTTGTCCCCCCGCGGCGAAAGAGACGGTTCGCTTACCCGGTTGCGTAAATGCGGGCGTCGTCGACACAATACTCGGCCCGGAGCTCGGTCAGCAGGTCAGCCACAAACCGGAGGTCTTCGTCAACCGAAACCTGCGAGTAGTTTGCCCCAGCCCATGCGCCCTAGTCAGAAGTTAACTTCCATCCGCCGTTCTTTCATCATGTAATTACGTGACGGGAAGACTTCTTACTCCAACGCCATTCGGATAGACCATGATCTTCTAGAACGGGCTGTTTGTTAGCTATCCTACGCTCTCTCTCCAGCTCCGGCATTTTTTTAGAGGAGGGCGGCATACGTCGGCGCTGAAACGGCTTTCGCTCATCTTGGTGTCGACCTCGAAGAAGAGGCCGGTGCTACTGGAGCCGTGGAAGCCAAGAACCACCGGATACGGCTTAGACTTGTCGTAGCCACCCGGCAAGTGGACCGAGTAGCTCCGATCGCGTCCGCTGCTCGTTAAACCGTGATATGTCGTGACGCCGGTTAGTAGGTGCACCTTGTTGCACCCGGTCGTCGCGCGCGCCTCTACGGCCGGGGTTGTTGAAGCGGCGATGAAGCCGGTGATATAATACAAGGGGTGCATGTCGTCGCGAGAAGTCACAGGGCAGCCCTCCACTCTACTCCTTCTATGTTGTTTCCGAGGAAGGACCGTGAGGTAAAAGTCTTCTCGGAGAGGGATGCATTAGTGTCGCTTTTGAATCATATTACAGCATCACGGGTTGTAGACGGTAGGATTTGCATTTGGTATGCCTAATAGGGCATGATCGCTCGCCTTCCTAATTAGATAACTCCTATGAGCGATCCGAGGCGTCCGGTTAGCTGATCCCTGGCAGCTAGAAGGAGCCTACCATGGTCATCTCTGATTCGACAAGGTCACACTCACAAGACTACAAACAACTGAATGATTGAAAAGACCTATTTAACCTAGAATACATCTAAAGTAAGTTTGAGATAGAGAGGCAGGATAGTTGGTGATGGAAGTACAGTTAGGTATCGTCCAAGCCTATATTATATATCTACAAAGTTCTCATGTAAACACTGAAAACCCCTGCACAGTAGTTAACCTAACAATGACTTAAAAATTTGCAATTGGAATTATCTGGATCTAAGTTAAAATTAAAGGAATTATCATTTAAAGCATTGTCATGGTGGCGCACTTGCTGTGCCATGCGGTGTTTGCTTGGCAACACACTTTAATTCTAAATTGTAAAGTCATCATCACGAGGGAAGGCTGTGCGAGAGACCTACAGTGGTAGCTCAAAAAAAAGAGTGCTGTCCGTGTTTTTCCAAGGCCGAAATATCTTCATCACACAAGTACAGTTTCTGTCCTGATGCATGAGTAAAAAAATAAATAAACAATATTTTCTGAAAAAAATAACGTATTTCTCAACGTAATATAATTGCTGCAATTTAAAACCTGTTATTCTGTAGTGCAGATGTTCACACCTCGACAAAGAACGGACGGGTCTTTTTCCGAGTGACATATGTAAGTAAGTACTTATCCACCCACTAGGTACCTAAGGTAGGCAGTGGGGTCAACTACCGAGGGTCTAGCTAGGGTTGTGGGCACCAGCCACTACACCAGCCACCACTAGCTACATACACTATAGATTCTACCATACAATTCCATGCCACTTGCAATAGCCACCCATATGCCCATATGGCTGTAAGGCACAGAGCCGTAACTGTTAGCTATATATCCTAGTATTAAAAGCCTATATAACTATGACAATGGTTAGCCTACTACCAATACCGAAATTTTATAATTATTGCAAACGAGCACCCTTGCATAAGATTTGCTTCGGTATGTCCCCTCCAATAATAGTTTAGTGGTGAAGATCACCCCACGCCAAGCTATTATAACCGGTGAAGTCCTGACCGAGGAGGTATTATAAAGGCATTAGTCGCGTTACGGGGCTCGCCCGTCTACATGACTCGCGCGTGTACATGGCTCGCCCCAGCTATGCTTTTCACGCCCACGAAACAAATGACAATGGCACAAGTTCATTGCGAGAAGACTGCTACTGCACGCGTTGAGAATATACTGTTTTACAATTCCTTCAGTGTTCGATTCGTCATATTTCTAACCCCCCGCCATTTTTTTTTTTTTTTTTTTTTTTTTAAGGAAAACAGCTACCCTGACAAATCGGCATCCGAAGACGTCTGATCTGGAATAAACAAAGGCGCTCAGGTCGGATATCCCTCATAATTGAACGCCGTTCGAATTAGACACTGACATCGGAGCATGAGCACAAGGATTGAAACCGATTGGGCTCTCAATTTAAAATAACCCTGGAAGCCTATAGCCGCTCAGAGCAGGGCTGCAGCACCGAGGACACCGCCCATGGCGGCCGCGCCCAACAAGGCACCGGTGGGCCTGGCAGCAGCGGCCGTGACGATCGAGGTGGAATAGGTATAGTTGCCGTGGCTGGTAAAGGAGCCGGTAGCCGTCGGGGCGGGCGAGGTCGGGTAAGTGCCGTTAGCCGCGCCGCCAGGGGCAGGCGTGACTTCGCAGGCATTGCCCGTAGGGGTGAGCATCTCGTAGATGTAGCTGGTCACGCTCGCGACCTCGTCTTCGGGGACGCAGTCCGTAGCGAGGTCGAGCAAGACGGTGCTGTGGGCATTGCCGAAGCTGAGAACTGATACGATGTAGGTCTCGAATTCGGGCAGCAGCGAGGGAGGCAGCTCGTTGAGGATAGAGCAAATCTCGTCCTGGTGGCCGTGGGGATCGAAAGTAGCCAATGGCGTCTTGGAATCTGTCTGGGTGGCAAGAAAAGAAAGCACCGCAGCGGGTGTTGTGGGACCCGCGGCGGCCCAGGAGAAAAAGGAAGTCATTTTCGAGGCACAGTACTCAGCGTCGGATTTCTGAGACACTGAAATGCCCGCAAAAGCGGCCATAAAGAAGAGAACTTTGGTGCTATACATGTTGCTTGTTGGTACAAAGTATTTTCAGGCTGCTGAGGTAGTAGGAAGGTAGGAAGGTAGGCAGATATGAGTGAAGCTAGCAGGACCTGTTCAAGACATTCGCAAGCCAAGGTGAATTAGGTAGTTTATATATTCAGAGGAGTTGATGTCAAAGGTGGTGCCATATCTCCAGGATGGCTTAACCAGCAAGGGTGTTAGTCAAAAGGAGTCATTCCTTGTCCCCTCTAGCCCCAGGCGTGGCGTTGAGTGTCGCCGTTCTGAGCTGGTAGTTTTAGTATTGACTTATTATTGCCCAAAGAGAGAAATCCCAACTAAGCTAGCAACGTCTGCTACACGAGTATATATATAGTTACCGGCCTTGGTCGGTGTAGTATTAGCCCCAGTTTTCCGTATGATCCTTAACCTCACGAATCATGTTCGATATGTCTACACCGATTATAACGCTAGGGTTGGGACGTAAGCCGAGCTACAGCATACCTCGTTTGGCGACAATAATTGAAGGGAGAGGAGGTGAAGAGGCGCACTAAAATTATAATAGATCCTCTAAACTTTATCCCCGGCCCTACCCGTGGTACGCCTCATAAGTTGTTGCTGAGCCCTAGCGGATCCGAATAAAGCGGGGCGTGGCACGGGTAGTATCCTGATTGGCCAACAAAAATGCAGGCACCTTCTCTATTAGTCAAGCTGCCACTTTTCATTCAACGACAACTCTGGATTTCAAGGTCTGGCTTACTATACCCGTGCGGACTCTGGTCCGCTACACACGCTGCAGGAGCTAAAGTTGGGTGGCTGCTTCAGCTCTTGCAACATGTGGGATAAAGTCCGCACGGGTATGCGCCTCCGACTTTGAAAGCTGCAAGGTATTATAGGCATAAAAACATGTATCCTAGCTACTTTTATTAGTTCCAATATTTAGAAGAGGCACACATACGCCGTTTGCATTGTAGAATGCGCTATAATTCGCTGCGCATAAAGCTAATGTTTAAGAGTACGCCACGACCTACACAGGCTTCCGGGCGATATGCAAAGGCGGCCGAGCTATACAGGCTAACCGACCTATACAAACTGACCTACCTACCCATATAGACTAACCTCCCCATACAGACCTAGCCGTACATCCAGACTAACCTAGCTATACAGACAAACCAAGCTATATATACAGACTGGCCTAGCGACGGATCGGCCCAGCCATGTAGACCAGTATGTGACCCTCCCCCCCTTACCTTTTTCCTACTAGCCGGTAAGGGGTGGAGACCTTCAGCCTTATATAGGTACTTAGGTGGGCAGGTCGGTCTGTGGCTGGTCTGTGGCTGTTCTGGTTCCTTATCTCGATTCAGATAAAACTAACCGCATTAGTCCTGCCTCTGCTCTTGATCTTCTATTCTGTTCTTCATTTTATTTATTCCATCCAAACATAACGTTAGGCTTTCTGCTTCATTACTACGTAACGCAGAAAATCTCCGGCCATAAGCCCAAAATGTTCAAAAAAAAGAAAAAAAAAACCAGAAAAAAAGTCTTGTGTTGTTGGTGGTGTTGTTGCTGCTTATCTGGGAGCTCTTTTAGATGTGTCAGTGCCTTTGGTGTAGGGGTGTGGTAGACATTTATTGGTGAGGCCAAGAGCTTATACCGTCTATGCTAACGATCTCTGCTCTGCTATATGCTTTGTCCCAGAAGGTGTGACAACTGCAGAACGTAGGGACAACCAGCTTGTGAATGTTCTGGGCCAACCAACCATCAAGGTTACAGTATCACCACGCCGAGAAACCTTTTTTCAATGACGTTGAGCCGGAGGTGTGGATCACAATCGGCGCCGTCTTTGTACTAAGCGTTGGCCGCGCTTCAGGCATGTTCGCTTCCGTAGCATCGCGTCCTAGAGCGTACCCTATTTCCAAAGTTGGTGTGCACTGAGGCCACTAGAGAACTCTAGGATAGACCATTGACCTGATATTTGCCTCTCAGTGTCTATCCCGGTGAATCGTTGTTCGGTACTAATTATTTAGTCGGAAGGGTTTCCGCAAATTTGCAGTTGACACCCTAGGAGAGATTTTGTAGTTTTTTTTTTCGAATTCTTCAAAGTGTTGAACAGGGCTGGCCAACGTAAGACTCAGCAGCCGTCTTGGGTCCGATAGTCACCCTGATTCGCGAAAGTCCTGAGCTTTGGCTGGGTCTTGCATTACCCAGCTTGCAATCCATTGTCATGGAAAAGAGTGTCAATTTAACCCCAGTTTCCAGCAGATTGCTATCACCCTAACCATTCAATTCGTTGCGGGGTTGGTGATGCAATTAGATTTCAGTGTAGGTAGCCCCTTTTCAAGCCATTTTGATGCCGTAGTAAACGGGGAACTGGTGATTGGAAAGATCTACAATACTCTACTGGTGGATAAGAACCATCGCAATCCATCAGCGGCCCAAAACTTCAAGTAATGTCGTGCATTGTACGCTCGGGGCTATCACCGTGGCTTTCGTGCAGGACTGTATCAAGTCATTAAGAATCGGAGGGACGCTTACATTAATGGGCGGGCTGTGCGTCGTTGCCGCACCTCTCCTCGGAACCGATTTCACAATGGGAACTTCATGGAGGCAGAAGAGACGGATTGCTAGACTTGCAAAAATTTAGATTCAACTTTTTTTTTCGGACCCAGTTCAACATTATTAAGGCACCATTCCATCAGTAGTACTTGTCCCTAGCATCGCAATCTGTTAACCATCGTCTATTTGATTGAATGTCTCAGTCTGAGAACCCCCCGAAGATAAAGTACATATAGAAATACAGATAATAAAAATTTAAACTCATCCCATTCCTTGAGGATGGAGAGCGGCTCCTAGGACGTAGTTTGCAGACCGAAAATACGCCTGCATTCTCCCCATGATTATTGGATTGGTATCGATTGTAGGAGAAGACCAGTTGGATTCAAAAAATCCCGACACAGGCCTTGTGATAGGTGTGTCGAAGCTAGGCCGCCGACTCTCCATATATGAGCTTGAGCTCAGGCCGAACGATACAGCTGAATCACGTTGGGTATTGTAACTTCCGAATTGGCACCTGCACTCTTTTGATGCAACATTTGGTGCAGGCTCTGGGTCAGTCTGCATGCCAGAATCCACGTATTTAGGTCGATGGTGCACAGGTGATGCAGGCTGTGTCTGCCCTATATCGATCTCTTCATGTCGTCTATGGCTTGAGTATCCCGGGATGCTACGCCGGGGATCGAGTAATTTGGCACTAGACCGGGGTGTTGGCTGCTCTTTAAGCACCCCGAGTTCACCGTAGAGGGTAGTAGTGTCGATGCTTCGTGGGCGTATTGGAGATGTCCTTCCCTGTCGTCGGAAAGGGACAACAGGGCTAAGACGCGGCTTGTCTACTGAAGTTGCTCGGGTATGGGTCAAAAGGGGTATCAATTGCCTTCTTGCTGTCGCATTATCTCTAGGCAGAGTTGCCGGAAGTGTGCTGGATCGCGGGCGCTCTAAATCCTGCTCGAGGCCTCTGCCTCTGCTCAAGCGTCGGTGTTGTGTTAATGGCTGGCTGCAGCCATTAAATGTGAGCGCTCGTCGGAGCTGGTTAGGCGAACTGGGATCATCGTTCCTTATCTCCCCGTTTTTGTCAGAAGCCCAGAACGCGTCGTTGCTCAGCAATATTACTTGGAGCGTAGCAAAGTCTCTTGTCGTGCCATCTGGTGGAAATAGCCATTCCTGTAATTGTGCTGGAAGCCCGTGTGATCCTTCATTAAGCAGTGAGTTAGTGTGTCTGGATATGAGTGATTCCCTCGAGAATTCAACTCACGTTGCCTGTATTCCCCCAAGTTGGTTTTCCAGCATATGTAGTGTGTGCCTGATGTGCCCAGAGCGGTCACAACAAGTTCTGCAACCTCTTCATTTTCATCGTCGCCATTTTTCATTGGGTTAAGGAAGTCCTTGAGCATTTCGATAATGTGTAATAATTCTGCATCTCATTCACAGCGGACTGTTATTTCGAAGTTTGGATGACATTTCAAAGACGCAACCTGGGCCGGGGAGGAAGAAGATCAATGGAGATCCTGATATGCACTGTCGAGTAGAGTTGGTGCTGGGCTGAGAGTCGATAAAACGATAACGGCCAGCTCCGATTAGCCCTGCCATTGAGGTTGTGCTCCTGCATGAAATGTGGATGTCCCAGGAGATGAAATGAAACACCCCCAAAGCTTGACAACACCTGATATGGTCCCAGATCCCATACAGCACGTGCCCCTGATTTCTGACATCCTCCCTAAAAGATGTCCCAAAAGATTACGACCAATAGACTTGATGTTATTTTCAAGGGTCAGCCAATACCAAGTATAGTTAGTTCAGCTGAACGACCCGGATTCTTAGCTAAGAAAAACAACTGAGCGTCCCGACACGGGACTTGGAAAAATAGTCGCGACAATGAGGAGGCACTTTTATTGGCAAGCTTCTGGTATAGGGCTCTATAATCTGGACTTCTTGTTGAATCTTCCCTATCACGCTACAGCATCTTCTACACTAGGCTTCTTGTACAGTGGTTCCGGATAGTCTTTTTGGGTAGTAATGTCGGCTGAATCATCCAAGTCGATAGAACTTGTTGCTGTGACCGAGGCAACGTCACACCCGTCTTCTGCTTTCTTCTCCGTTGACCAGAATGAATTGTTATCGGAATTGACGCTTGGAGATGTAGCTGTTAGTGTTGTATGAATGGGAAGTCTTTGAATGCCCGCCGCTGCTTCGCTGTCAAGCTTCAGCTTCTCCATGCCGATGCGCGTGGTCATTGGATCAATACTGTCGGTGCGCGATCCCTCAGTACCCCGACCCTCGGGCTCGGGGTCAACCAATGATGTCTGTCCTTGATGTTGACTCTGCTCCCCGTCCTGCAGAAACGCATTTTCCCCTTCCTCCTGTCTCTCCGACTGTTCCTTATGCTGTTTCATCATCTGGTCCAATGTCTGTGCCTGATTAGGATCGGGCTCGGGCTTGCGCTCCTTCTTTTCCCGCCGAGTTAGCTCGACCTCGAGGACTCTCGTGCCCATTGGGACTTTGGTGACCAAGCCATCATCATCACGATCGAAGTACAATGCCCACATCCCCGGATAATCCTCCACTGCGACAAATCCCTCCCAACCTTCCAAGGTCATTCGTCGGTCCTGTCGCGTGCAATCAAATGGTCCCGTGAAGTGCGGCTGTGCATCAGTTCGAAGGCCGTATTTGACTTCGTAAGTGTCTTTATCGACATATATCCAATTCAACATTGGGGGATCGTCGCTGATGGTGCTAACTAAACCCTCGTATTTGGTGTCTGGATATGGCAAGAAGTACCCCGAAAAGGGATATCCGTTGTCGAAGGTTTCTGAGTCGTCATCGTGTGACGTTATTGGTGCAGTTGTAATCCACAGCTACAGAATCGTAACGTTAGTTCTTATCGTCTTACGGAAAACTCAACTGAGCGAGTTTACCTTGTTATCCTTCAAGACCACTAGCCTCCCATTGATATCGCGACTCCGAATTGATTGTTTTACACATGATACCACCAAGTTGCATCGACGTGCTCGATGCTCTTCGCGCTTATCTTTAGACTGACTTTGACGAATTGCTTCTTGAGTCCCTAGCATTGCTGGACAAATAGTCAGGGCGAGAAGCATAGGTACTGCCATCGTGACTTCTTGGAGCGCTTGTTCGCGAGTTTTCCCACGACACGCCTCCTTTAGGGCTTCTTGGAGTTCCTCTTTACGAAGAGCTTCCACCAAGATATCGCTGATAGTCTTGTCGTGTAGAGTAGAGTTATGCGCTAGATTTTCAGCAGACATGGAATTGGTGATCGTTGACAAGTAAAGGGGGAACCACGTGGTCGCAAAATCAAATGGCAAATAGGAGATGTTGGTAAATACGTCCATATGAGAGTCGCGTTTCTAGTATACATAAATTGTGTTTCAAGCGATATATACCCATGCCAGGAATAAAGCCAGATTGGGCGGTAGACTATACCAAATTACCCAATTTCATAGTCGAGACCGGACGATTTCTGATAGATCATACCATTCTCAGATTGGAGACCAGGGTCGTAACAGTACAACAAGGATTTAGAAGCCTCCTGGTGTCTGAGGCTCTACGCTTTGATCTCCGAGCCAAGCCACCTGGGAGACGTTGGGAACTAGATCGACAAGATTATGCTGGTAAGGTTCGGTTAGCGACCCCTCGCTACGGGCATCGACCCATTCATCGAACGAGCCTGTCGCATTTGAGGATGAAGGATTGCATACGCGTCGCGGACGAGCTTCACGACGCACGGTGGCGTCATAAGAATGACCAATTAGTAAAAAACTTTTGTTGCAGCTTACAAACCATCTAGATTCGATAATGATTTAAACAATCGCGAAACCCCGCAGTTTGAAAAAAATTCATCCTCATCATCATCCTCATCATCTACCCATCAACCGCAACTTACAATTCAACTTCTTCAGCCAGCCCGACTGTCAAATCGCCGCGCGTTATTCCTTAATATTTAATATTTCGATTATTTTCTACATCGCAAAACCAACTCCAACACAATGGCCTCTCAAGCTCCGTGAGTAGCAATAATAAACATTTACTGAGTACTCTGCACCAAGTTCTGACATTCCATACCAGCCCCTCTACCGTTCCCGTGAAGAGCAACAACGTCTACACCAGCGACTCCGACTCCGACGGACAAGCCCGAGGCGGCCGCCGTGTCCAGAACGGTCTTACCCAGTCTCTGCCACCGCTACCCACCTCAATCGGTTTGAGCCAGCCAGCCGGTAAGATATTATCTTCACGAGGCAGTTTGTGAGGATGCATTCTTACACCCATTTCTCCCACAGGTCAACTCCTCAGGGGTGCTACCGACGAACATGGCAACCCCAAGTCGGCCGCCCTCTTAGTCGGCATTAAACTGGATTTGGAAGCTGAGGTGCACCTGACTGCCAGAATTCGTGGTGACATCTGTGTGGGCTTGTATTAGAAAACGGAGAGCATCGGCTTGGCAAGAGACTCTGTACGGATGGAAGAATCAACTTTAGAGGGGTTGCAAGCTAGACACATGGGCTGGTCCCTCTATACCTCAATATTTGCATCTATGTAGAACAGAATTATAGACATTCTCAACAGCATTTGGGTTGAAAGCAAGCAGACCCGTCTCATCGGGCAATATTTCCTCCTATGGTTCTTGATGCAGAGAAGAAAGGTGCTAGTCCTAAAACGTGTCCCGACACATTCTGACATGTTTTGCATATATTACAGCTTCAATACCAACCATTCCCCAATTTTATTCCTTTCATCCCTCTGTATTCTGCCTAGCAGGCCGCAGATAGCACCCTGCATTTCGTGGCCGTCGTGCCACCGTTTTGCACCCGCATACGCCTCAATGAACCCATCTGGACCTGACACGCATACAAGGTTCAGGCCGGGGCTCGCTTCAGTTGCATCTAATCCTGTCTTGAGAGTATAGGCACAAGCGCAAGTACAATCCGAAGTGGAACGCGCAGCATCATTGTCGTCCGGTAGAAGTTCAACAGCTTTTGGGGAATGCCATGTGCAGCTTTTATGTGCGCTGGGAGAAAAAGCGGGCGATGCTCTGGCGCCCGACAGTGTCAGAGAAGTGGCAGAGTCAAGCGCAGCTTTGACATGGCGTGCTTCGATATATGACCCTTCATTGTCAACGAAATACGAGATCTCAAAGTGCGACGGGTGACGCCGCTTTAGGTCTTGAATTTGGAGCGCTAGGGAGTTAGGCGGCTCCTTGCCGGGTCGGTTTTGTTTTTCTTGTAGATCCGTACTAGGATCAACCCCTTCTCTGCACCAGAATCTTAGCCAACTGCCCGACTTTCTCCGGATGGAAGAGGACTGTTCGCGGTCGAGTGCATCCGCGCCCCAGCGATTAGCCCATAGAATCGATATGTGTGGTCGACTTTCCCCTCTATCGCTGTCATTGTTGCCATCTAAGAGCCTGTGCGCAATTTGTAGCGCCGGCGCGATGCCTGTCCCACCAGCTAGGAAGACAACGCCCCTTTGGCCTCCAACACCGCCAATTGCGGTGCCGTTATCGTAACCACTGTCGTTACCCAATCGGCGGGGAACATCGAAACCAAGATGTGGACCACGTAACCAGACAGTATCACCCACACGCTGCCTTGAAAGGTAGTTTGACATTTCCCCGCCATCCATTCTGCGGATCAGGATACGGAGGTCAGGCTGCTTATCTTGTTCCTTCGTTTTCAGCTCTGTTATTTCACTCCGGATCGCTTCCGCCTCATTCGCGTTGTCATTATCTAAGTTGCTCTTGTCTTCCATAGATGGCGAACGTGCTGACATCAGCAAAGGCGGCAAAGGCGTGTAATGCCTCGCTATCTGCAATTGTGGTTGCTTGATCTCGACAGACCAGAGGCCATGGCGCCACGCTTCTTGGATACGATCTGACAAAAACCCCGCTGGCCCATTGCCTTCCTCTACGCGTCCAGATTGAAATCCCTGAGGGCTCACCCACGCGCTGGGACGGAGGGCAATGACAAACGCCGTAGGAGACACCTGCTCTCTCTCTGTGATTGTAAAGGCGGTGAATGTTGACGTGTTGATCACATCGTCATCGGGAGACGCAGATCGCCGCCGGCACAGATACGCTGTACCGGCCGAGGCGGCGAATATCACCACCAGCAGTATCCATCGCGGGGCATGCGGATGCGAATTGTGATTCTGGGCAAGAGTAGAAGGCCTCGTAGGAACTGACGGCGCGGGTTCAGACGAGGACGGTGTTGTCTTAGTCTGATGCCTGGAGGAGCTACAGAGCGCACGACTTGGAGGAAAAGCCTGCAAACGTAGACCAGCTTGTTTGGGGTATATGTATCTCCGCCTAAACATTACACGGCCATTCTCATTAGACAAGAACGATTCGACACCCCGCGATGGCCCGTTTAATCGGCCGGGCCATCTCATCGCATTTCTGTGCATTGAGATCAATTCGGATGACAGTGCCCCGAGGTTTGGTGATGCTGAGCTAAGAGTGTTGCTAGTAGGAGCAAACTTCAACAGGTAACCAGCTGAGGTCAGCTGTTACTGAGACCGCACAGCTGCCAATACGGTCGTCTCCTACCAGCCACTCGACTCATGGCTTCGTTGCTTCAACAACATTCACCCAGGGAGATATAGAATTAGGCAAATTCGGTTCCTTTTGACTTGTCTCACATCCTTAGGTTACACGAAGTCTAAGGAAAGTAGCAAAAAAGACAACCCTATATTCTCCACTAGCCTCAATTGATGAACAATGACAAGTGACATGGAGTATCTTACGTTTTTCAAGCTACTCCCACAAGGACTTCTCATAGTTCGAGATAGATCTCTTAATTGTGACAGCTGTCCGATTTCTTGTTTAGTGTTATTAGAAACCCAACTGTTTGAGCAGGATCCCAACATGGTATCGTCGACATCAGCCCAATGTCTATTAAACCCTATTCGCAGCTTCCCCTCGTCTCGACTGTACCCGCTGCCTAACCGAAGGATCAGCCGAAAATATAAGTAGGCCAGGATAAGCTATCTAGTACCCCACGCAAGCTACTGCACGATGGAGATATTGGTTTCGAGGTATTGCGCCACTATTTGACGCAACGCTTTGCTCAATTTGCTCGCCTCGCTCATGTAGATCTTCTATACTCCTTCCTGTCATTATGAGCGAGACAATAATAGTTGTGAACCTTCGCTTATAGATCGATATTGAGACAGTTAACCATACACTTAATACCTAGGTATCATATAGAATACAGAGCCTCCACATTGTCTTCAACACGAGCCTAGACATCTTCGATTATTCTTATACCTTGGAAAACCACACTATCTGCACTACAGTGACCGTAGCGTAACGTTGGAGAATCCATACCCCCTCTTTCTTTTACTAGTCACATCGCCTAGACTCGAGGCGATATAGTATTAATAAATTGACCATGACTGACTGAACTTCGTTCTTGGAGGCGCCTTTTTCTTGTTTCAAAGTAATTATCTTGAACCTAGTATTCGGGATATAATTTCCTATCTCTCTCTATCTGGCCATATAGTATATCCTAGTTTAACTGAAGCCGTCCGTAGACGACAGGACTGCCCAAGGGAATGGCAACGGAGGACGGTATTAACTTATACAACGCCCTCGATTCTTCCAGACAGGAAATTAGGACCATCACGCTGATCCCTGGAAATGCTCCCGAACCTGTCAAATGTGAACTGAATACTGTCTCCCTCCTCGACAACCCGAATATCGAGGCTCTTTCCTACTCATGGGGTAACCCTCGCCCGACACGCAAGATATTTATCAATGGTCAACGTCGCGCAGTCGGCGAAAACCTGGAGTCTGCCCTTGCCCATCTGAGATACAGCGACCGACCTAGGACACTATGGGTCGATTCGGTATGTATCAATCAGGACGACATCAGCGAGCGGAACTCTCAAGTGCAGCTGATGGGAACCCTATACTCGAGAACATCAGGTGTTCTAGCCTGGCTCGGGCCGGAGTATAACGACAGCGATCTTGCATTTGATTTCCTTAGGACGGTGCCCACAGATCCCGAGATCCATTGGGATCCAGATCAGTGCCCGGGGCTCAAAGCCGTTTATACACTGCCGCACACCAGGGCGGTGAACAACTTGTTCGAAAGGGCATGGTGGCATCGCGTCTGGACCGTGCAGGAAAGTATCCTCTGCCCCGTGCTGACCTTTGTTTGTGGACCAAGACAGCTTCCGGCGGAGCAAGCTTTCAAGGTTGCCACATGTTGGTTTAAACATCAATATACCTGCTGTCAAGATACATGGTACCGGAGTTTCAAATCTACAGCCGGGCAACCTGGTCTGGGCGATGTATGCACGGCTCTCAGCACGATAGAAGAGATGCGGACATCGATGGAGAAATATCAATTTGGGCAGATACTGTCCAAATTCATGTCCAGGCAATGCACTGATCCGCATGACAAGATCTACGGTTTTCTCGGCATCGCTACCGAGCAAGAAGCTGCGTATATCATCCCGGACTATAACAAACCAGTTGGGCAAGTCTATCAGGAAGCGGCTCTGTCGCTAATTCAACATCGAGGCAATCTCGATATTCTGAGCATGCGATATCCAAGGTCGGCAAATCACGTTGATTCCGTCGTAAAAGGCCTCCCATCCTGGGTACCTGATTGGATCTTGGACTCTGATTCCACGCTTTCATACGACATGGACGACCGGTTGTGCGCTCTAGCCTATTACAGCGCATCACAGAATACTCGCTGCCACGTGGCGAGCACCACATCTGGCTCGCTCTCGGTGCGAGGTAGATTCATCAGCCGCATCGCAACTCTAAGCAGCGACGAGGACCACATGGACGCAACCAGCCTAAAGGAGTTCTTCCTAGAGTGGCAAAAGATTGTAGGAATCGACAAAGATCCTGACCGCATATATGCAAAAAGCACGTCCACGACAATCAAGGATGTTTTCTGGCAGACACTATGCTGTTCTTTGATCCCGGACCCAGCCGGGCCACGCAAGGACAATCTGCTGTACAAGACGACGGATGATTCGCCTTATCGGTCCTTGTTCGACGCGTGGTGGGAATGGTGCGAGAAGTATAACTGTGATCCTCATAAGCTCATTGATATTCGATCAGAATACTCGAGGGCCGAAATAGATATGCTAGGGGGAGTGGTGTCCACCTCAATCAATATGCGGCGATTATTCATATCTGAGGGGGACGGCTGGATCGGTCTTGTGCCCTCGGACGCAACTGTTGGCGACAGCGTTGTCCTGCTCGAGGGCGGACGAGTCCCGTATATTTTACGGCCAGTCGGTAGTGTCGGGAGCGGCAGCGATATCCAAGACACCTACGAGCTGGTTGGGGCCGCTTATGTGCATGGGATTATGGACGGGTCGGAATGGAGAGATGACGAAGTTGGAGAGCTCCGCTTGCTGTGACATGTTAACTCCCATTAGCTGACGGCGCGACTTTTATAATTCGATGACGATATATACGTAGTGGGGGGCTGGTCCTCGACGGCACGGACCTGAGAAACAGCCGATAGACAGAGCTAAGAAGCGACTTCAAACGATAACGGAACATGAAGGTATTTGGCAAACTCTAGTTCAACCTGACTAACCTAGCTATGTTACGATGATTGGCGCAGTATCACTGAGAGATGAATTGAAAGTGTCAAATGGTACAGGTCTCCGGTTGACATCATTGGGAAGACGATATAATTCGAATTCTAGAACATGTCTTGATGAGTGGCATTAGCCCTGTTCTATAGCATCCAGGTGACCGGTCGCGAAATCATAACCCAAAAAATACAACATGCTATACATTCGTTTCATCGTACTATCGTCTATAACCGGATAATCTCCCCGTTTTGCTTGATGGCTCCTCGAAAGTGATCGGCGATGACGTTTCCTCCGACGATTGTTTCTTGAACCACTCCCTCGACATGTTTAGGTTCTATTCTTCCATACCAGATACCAAGACCAGCCAGCGGGTGGATATTGCCAGCTTTGTTCTTGAAGGTCGGCGGCAGATAGATTATAATGTTGCCGGCAAATTTATGCCCACCTATGTGACTGATAAGGCCTACCCTTACCGTGGGTGGTTTTTCTCCGCCTGTGCCAGATAGCGCCGGTGCCGAGACGCTTTCATCAAGCAGAGGGCCGTGGAGTACCTCCAATCCAGCTTGCGGTAACAGTCTCTCAAATTCCGCCTGGAGCACAGGCCCCATCACACCGCATCGCATGTCTCTACCACCGTGCCCACATATAAGAACTAATACGTCGTCTACGTCGCGAACGCCGGGCAAGAGGTGTTGATATGCTTCCTTCCTCAAGAGGCGATCCTTGTGTATGTGAGACAAGCCGTCGTTCATGGAGTGTAGCTTCTCGGGCAGCAAATACCCCTTTACAAGGGCTTGCACAGCCTCAAAAGATACTCTGGGAAGAAAAGGCACGTATTTGAAACTCGGCAGCAGATAGGCAGATGTGGTCTGGACTTCAGGTCGGCGGGATATGGAGGACGGAAAAGAAGAGTTGAGAACGGAGATATTGTGAAAAGGCTACTCGGAAATGCACTTACCGTCAGCGACTTCGTTCTAACTACGTGGGCGGCGCCGAGTTCTGGAACAGGGATGGCCGGACAAAGTCGGCACATGCCAGTTGAACAGCGGACTCACATCGCTGTAAATGCCCCCGCGGCCGATCAATTCCTTGAGGTCGGCTGCGAGGTTGTCGCCGCTGTTCTCCTCCTCAATGCGCGACGGCCAGTCGGTCTGTCCCGTACAGACGAGCACTTGTTCGGCATAATTGGATATCAGGCCGTTCAATTTCCCGCTGTGGTCTATTGGGAGACCCTCCGGCATCTCTGGGGTATCGGCGCATTCGCAAGTCGGGGACGGACATCGCGGGACCGTGTTCAAGGACCTTAGACACGTCGACACTGGTGGGAAGAGAAGCGTTCGTCGAGATCGGGGCCGCGGCCTCGACACGGCCCGGGCGAAGGGTCGCAATGGCATGCTGGCGGAAGGTTGGAAGGGTTTGACTTTATGGGAGTGCCTTGCACATGGCAGACAGACCATTAACCTCCGGAGAGTCGCGCAAGATCTCACGTCCATGTAGGTACCAATATATACCTAGGTAGTCACTATGGTCCGTTGAATGGCGTAGCTCCGAGTTAGGATGTCGTAAATCCGAGAACCCTTGCTCGGGTGGTGCTCGCCTTATGCAGTTACCGAGGTAGTACATTACTACTCATTATATGCATATATCGACTTACGAATATCCGTAACTAAGTACATATGTACAAACCCACTAAGTCCCGAGGTCCCGTCTTGGCAATCCCTGGGGGCGCCTCGAAAAATATCCAATCCTCAACTCTGACCACTGGCGCCAGCGTGCCTCCATGCTGCAAAATGGCATACCATGATTTCGTAATTTCGCAATTTGGAATGGGAGACTCGGCCTTCATGCTACTATAAGGGTTTTGGGCCCTGGCCTGCCAGGTCTGCTAGATGATGCCAGAACGCGCCCTCTAACGGCCTAGCCTGCCAGGGGCTCTTGTATTAGTGCTTAGGTCCCCTTGGAAGGTCGCGATGATCCTCTCCTGGTTTCCCTTGAAAAATAATATTGGTAGCTACCACACGGCTTTGACTTAGGCAACCACCACTGCTACCATCTTGTGTCTCTCGTTCGCATCATAGCACTCCAAGATGGCTCGGTTTCTTTCTGTTTCTTTCGCTCAGCTCTTCCTGTCGGCTACAGGAGTCCTTGCCGGGTTGACACTGGACGTGGATGATGCAGGTGAGTGCCACTGGAGAGCCAACCAGTCCAACCTATGTTAACAGTCTCATAGCTTCCGTCAAGAAAGCCGCGGCTCTCGTCGCCGAAGACCTCATGGGCTTCTACAACGGCGAGATTCCCGGGCTCCTACCCGGACCACCACCCGCAGGTGACTACTACTGGTGGACTGGTGGCGCATTGTGGGCTTCGATGCTAGACTACCGCAGCCGCACCGGCGACACTCAATACGACGCAAAGATCTCAGAAGGTCTTCTGTGGCAGCGCGGCTCAAACGACGACTTCTTAACGGCGAACTGGACGTTGACGACGGGCAATGACGACCAGGCGATTTGGGCAATGGCAGCTCTGCTGGCTGCTGAGACGGGCTTCACCGAGCCAGGAGAAGGCAACCCAAAATGGCTTACTCTAGCGCAAAACGTCTTCGACGAGCAGTCTAGTGAGAGTCGACGCGTTAGTAATGGACCTTGTGCAGGTGGTTTAAGGTGGCAGATCTTCCCGACTAGTAACGGTTACAACTATATTGCTAGTAAGTGCAATCCTCTCAATTGCGGAATCAAGATACTGATGAAGAGTTAGCCAGTGCCAGCGTGGCCTATACGAACCTAGGGGCCCGCTTGAGTTTGCAAGACGGTAATAATAGAACCCAGGCGAAGTTAGTTGAAGATACCATCGACTGGCTAGAGACCTCGAAATTCATCGATAGCAACTTCAATGTGTATGATGGAGCCCAAGTCTCGAACTGCGATAGTAGTGAGTCTGCCTACACTCTTGTTTTGCTACTTTTCTGTCCATAAGGCTTTGCCTACCTGAGATCCTCATACAATGCCAGATTAACATCTCGCTACAGTTAATAAGCTTCAATTTTCGTATCTCTCGGCTTTTGCCCTGGAGAGTGCGGCAACTATGTACAACTCAACGGCCGGCGAAGAGAAGTGGAAGACGCTTGTAGATGGTCTGACAAAGCGAACAATCGATGTCTTCTTCCCAGACGGAGTCGCAAAGGAAGTCGCCTGCGAGCCCGCCAATTGTAACATGGACATGACTTTTTCCAAATCCTTCCTGCACCGAAGTCTGGCCTCGACAATGAAAATGGCGCCATATACGTCGAGCCTTATACTTCCAACCCTCAAAACTAGCGCTGCGGCGGCCGCCAAAAGCTGTACGGGTGGCGACAACGAACGCATGTGCGGATTGATTTGGCCTGGTGGTTTCAACAACCAAACGGGGGCAGGATCTCAGGTATGATACTCGCCCGACCCCTTCGCATAGCCTTAATAGCCCACATACACGGTCCCGTCTTGACCGGGGCTGTATGCATTATTTCATTCCATTACCCCCTGGAACTGAATCCCTGCTAGTCCAACTACTAACTTCTCTGACTTGCAGATGAGCGTTCTAAGTGCGCTTCTTAGCCTTTTGCCCACGGAAACATCTATTGACTCTCCCCGCTCTGGCATGGGCGGCAACGAGACTAGTAGTCCGGCCACTTCCACGAATAGCTCATCTGAACCCTCCACAACCCCCAAGAGCTCCGGCGCCCATGCGGGCGCCAGCTTGATTGTACTGCTAGTCACCCTATTGTTTACCAGCTTCGCGCTTAACTGAACGTAGTTCCGGAGTCAAACGCCTCGGTCCACGGATAGACATCTCACTACCCATTATTAAATTGTCAATTCCATGGTCTATTGTCTCCATGATGAGATAGGTCTTAGTCCTCATTTCATTCGCGCGTGGTTTTCATCATTCCTCTCGCTTGACAAAAAAAGCTTTCACGCAAGTCTACATGTTGCGAACCTGAGAGAATCAGTAGCAAGAAGGTTGACTGCCGGAGCTGCATCAAACCAGGTGTCTTGTAGCAATAGGGAACTATATTTCATCGTAAAGCAAACATTATTCACGCCCCACCGTTCCAGCCAAGTGAACCACAAATGCGAACCACCTAGGATAACGTAACGCCTAGGCCTATAGGCCTAGCAATCTCCGTGATGTACCCCGCGCCCGTATTAGAGCCCGCGGATCTGATAATAGCTACTTCTCTTTTTTTGGGATAGAGATGACGTCTCCGTGACCCAGATCGTCCATAGCGCTACGCAGTCTGACCGCCAGTCTATCCTGTGAGCTATCTGAGATCGAACCCGAGAACCTCGTCGTCAATCCAGCGGATGGAGAATCCCGTATGCTCTTGTCGAGTCCAGAGCAGTTGACCGCTCAATGGTCAGTGTAGCAATGGAAATAACGTGCACTATTGTAGAAGCGAACGCCAAGACATGGATCGAATCGGGTGTTGAAGTACTTGATGTATATGCCTCTTGGTCGCATCCTCGATTGGCATTTCCATTTTTGATCCCACGACGGGATCCATGTTGCTTTTCTCGGGGAGGCTGATTGGTATTATGAACAGTTTCTTGCTAGAGTCGGCGAACGTAAATTAATCGCCCGTCAGGACTCTACGCTAGTTTGTATATGCTTAAGTGCCCTCGCGACGTATGCAGATTGGCAATTCTCCCTCGTTTCGTGTCGTGCATGTACAATATGCCTCGCTCAGTCCACGCACAGCGTACAATGATATTCTGTACCCCTGTGAGAAGTACGCGCCTCCAGACAGCCTCGATAAATACGATCCAAAGAAAGATATAACCTTAACCGGAACTTACATCCCATTCGTCATCAAGCAGTTAGAATGACAGGTGTGCACAGCGAGATGGTAGCAATGGCTCGAAACCAGTACCAACGAGTAGCCTGACTACCTAAGTAGCTACTCGGAATCGCAATCTAGAGCGTCGCCTCTACCGCATATATCTTTTGCGTGTTTCCGACATCTTATAGGACAATTCAGAAAAAGTATCGAAGTGGCATCTCGCGCGACTGTGTTAATAGGTCTGTGACTGAACGCCCGAGTTATGCAATTATATAATGCCTGCTTTAATTAGCTTTTCTGCGACTGAAACCAGTCCATTCCTTGTCTCAGAAGCGGCAACATTGCTCTAAAAGTTTGCGGTTAAGCCTACCTAATGTGCGAGGATAGGGTCCCTATATTATATTGCACTGGGCTTATTTTGACGTACGGATTTGATTTATGGAAGCAATACCTGCATTTGTGTTGTTTGGTAGTTGAGCGAGCAGTCAGATGAACTAAGCGATACCAGCTCTGGCCTGGCTTCTATATGCCTCTGACGTTAGTTGCATATATTTACGCCACAACTACTCACATTTAGAAGTTCTTGATTGGTTTTCATGGTGCAAACCCAAGTTCCTCAAGCCACAGGACTTCAGCCCAAATTCATGGAAAGCTCTATTAACCAACTAACACTTAGTTTCATATCTTGTTACATGTTTTTCGTTAATATTTTTTTCTATAGGCCGGCTCCGCATTGTCTACTTAGGATGTTCTCTCTTGTTTTGCTTTTCATAGTTTAGAACTCTGGAACAATGCAGCAATGCATTTTACCATTTTCTTCGATGCTAGCTCGATACATTCAGCCGACTCGTGCTAATAGTCCTTTCTACTCGCTCCAAGTCCGACTCGCTCGCTGTGGACTAATGGTGTTCTAGACATTATATCATATATACTCGTAGATACTAAGGGTGTGGGTAGCATGTCGTCGTAAGGAGATACATTATGACTTAGGGTGTGCACCAATATTGACCTTATTCCTCCGGTACGGTCGCTGGAATTTCTCTAATGCTTGAGTTTTTGGCACTACCATCTCCATCACCTGTGCTTGAGCTAGCGGCTGATGCACCCTTTAGTCTCCGCCGCCTGGCTCTCCGTTCTTCTGCTGCGGACCTCCTGAGGCTTTCCTTTGGCTCTCCATCCCCATCATCATTGCCATCACCACCTCTCATGTCCTGTAGCAACATGGCAGCTCTCTGGGCTACGCCATCTTCGCTGCCTTCGGAAGGTGCAGTTCCTGGCGATATGAGATTAGGGGAAACGGGGTTCCCCTCAGAATCTATGGCACCTGCGGCATCATCCTGGCGGAGCCCAGCTTCGGCCTCTGGGATCTCATTGGGATCTGGTATCTTCTGACCCGATGCAATGCGTACTTGGTGCCTTTCTTTGAGTCGAAGTCTTTTTCTTCGCTCACGTTGGTCTCTGGCCTGAGGCGCTGCTGCCCGTAGCTTTTCAAGCAGAGAATCCATGGCGCCTGCCGATGCCGGTGAAGGAGGCGCACCTTCGGTGCTTCCCGATAGCTTAAGCTGTGGGTGTTTGCGCTTCATGCTAGCCTCATTTCTACGTCGTGTCTCCTCGTATTGGATGTTCTTTTCCCGACTCCTCTTCCATTCCTGCAAAAACAACGCTAGTTTAGCGAAAAAGTCGCGACGAGCGCTATCGTCAGCCGGGTCTTCGCCATAGAAAATCATAATGTCCTTATAGGTCCGCATCATTTCCTCTAGGTATAATTCCATTTGTTCGGCCTTGCGGCGGGCATCCTTCATGCAGCGCTGGACGATCTGAGCGACACGATCCTGCGGATGGAACGTCTTAGGATCACTAAGGTTGCCACTGTCCAGGGACATTTGAATATTCCGAATATTGTCGATATATTTCTTTGCGTCTGCCTGTAATTGCTCAATGTTGATCTTCTGTGCCGCGATGACGTCTTGAATATCAACAGCAAAACCCTCCCATTCAGGGTACTGATTGCGAACGATACGCTCAACAAGATCAGCGAGTGTGGATTCATTCTTGTCATCCTTGACCATGCCCAAGCGCGCAAGAGAGCTCAGTTTGAAGCCGCGGGCCTGTTTATTAGCATCATTCATGTAGTTTCCAATATCGAGAATGAGACCAAGCACGTTCATCAAAGACACTGAATCACGCAAAGCCTCGGATACTGCAACGACCTGATGCATCTTTTCTGCGATCTCGTCATAGTCAGATTCAAAACTTCTCGTGAGAGCCAATGCCCGCATTCTGCTCTTCCAATAGTGGTGCAACTCAAAGGCGGTGTAAAGATAGATTTGATCCTGTCTGGTAAGCTCAGAAGGATCCTGTTCTCGGGTTTCCTTATTAGCCTGCGGACCCGTCCAATCCTTGCTGTATGGTGCCATGAGTTTTACGGTGTTGTCGGGTATGTTGCAAAGATCGTCTTTCTGCTGGAAATCCATGACAACGCTGTTATCAAGTATCTCTTTGTCGCAGTGTATGATCATCTGCACGATTTTCTCAACGGAGTGTTGAGAAAACTTGGCAAACGCGATTTCTGCACTCATATTAATTGTTGGACACTCAAAACATTGGTTGGGTAACTTACCATAAGCTTTTCGAAGATCAGCAGAAATGATCTGCTTCTTGTCGTCCTTCTTAGAGTTCCCGCCGCCAAGCTTCTTGATCTCCTTGGCCATGAACAGCTTTTCGACTTCATCCAAAATCCCCTTCTTACTGAGTTCGATATACTTCTCCTCCCTAGCCTCAGCAGAGGGGGTGTGAGCTGCCCAATGACTTGTCTCTGGAGCATCGACTTTCTCCCAATGCAGAGCCTTGAGCTTCTTCTTGGGCCTAACTACCGGAAGACCAATGCCTGGAAGTGATGGCCCAAAATTGTTTTGAGCTGATAAGAAATGCCCGGATATAGCACCTGGCATCGGCGGTGGTGGTGGTGGCATCCCTCCAAGAGCACCTGGCATTGGGGGTGGAGGTGGCGGAGGTACTCCTCCTAGAGCACCGGGCATGGGAGGCGGCGGTGGAGGAGGGGGAGGGCCACCCGGTAACATCCCAGGCATTGGGGGTGGGGGCGGGGGCGGGGGCGGGGGAGGAGGAGGGGGGGCAGCACCGAGAAGTTGTCCGGGCAAAGGGGGGGGAGGCGGAGGTGGTGGAGGCGGCGCACTCCCGGGTAAGTGTCCTGGCATAGGGGGGGGCAGGGGTGGAGGTGGAGGTGGAGCAGCTGTATCGTCGATTTGGATCTTAGGTGTGTCGTTGTCACTTGGAGTAATAGGCGATTGGGACTCGAGACTTGGATGTGAGGGACCAGTGGTAGTGCCGTCCCCGTCTTCAGAATCACTTCCACCGTCGATCTTACCCTTCGCCCGTATCTCATCCATGAGTCTATTTGTTTGTTTAGGGTCCAGGACAGGTCTTCTGATCTCAACCACTCTAGGTTTCTCATAGATGGTCTCCTCGCCACCGTCCATATCATCCCCAGGGCGTTCGCCGTCAGTGAGCGGCCCACCCTGAGCACCAACAGGCTTTCTTGGGATCTTAGTGTTTCGCCTGACAGATCCAAGCATGCCACTAGATATGCTAGGAGGGGGAAGTCCAGCCCCATCAGGGGCATCGGGGTAGGATTGGCCAAAACCCTCCATCTCCTCGCGAAGGGCTCGTAGCCGATCAGAGGGACCTGCAGCATCGCCCCAAACACGACCTTCAAGCTTGTACTGGGTCTTTTGCCTTTCCAATTGCATAGCAAGTCGATCCATTAGTCTTTCACGATCAAGGATACCTTGCATACGAGAAGGATCCTCATCGCTCACTTTGTTACTGATGGCACCCTTTGCGGCTTGTGATGCGGCAACATCTTGCGCGTCCCTTAGCATCAAATAGAGCTCACGTGTCTCTAATTCATAACGTTGAGCCTCCTTCGTGCGAATTGTCTGCATATTCTCAACCTCAGCTTTGAGCCCGTCAGCTTGTCGCTTTTGGGCCTCAATGAAGCGGGATTGTTCGTCTAGCTGCCTCTGTAGCTTGGCTACCAATCCATCAGCACCAAGCTCAACTCTGGCTTTCATCTCATCCCGCTCCGCCATGGCAGCCTCGGCAATTTGGCGAGCTTCTAGGGCCTCATCTTGAGCTTGCCGGGCTTCAGAATCTGTATGGAGTTTGTCCAGAAGGCTCTGTACCGTGAAATTAAGACTCTGCTTGAGATCCAGGTTCGGCAGACGCCTATCCATAGCAACATAGCTGAGCATTGCGTCAACAAGCTGGAACATTCGTAGCCGTTCCTCTCCGTCATTCTCGCGGATGAGAAGAAGATGCTGAAGAGCAGACACGAAGTAATCCTGAGTTTTTGTGCCCTGTAAACGTTGTTGAATGGCATCCACAATCTGAGCGGGATCATTCAGGTCCTTTACCTCCCCTTCAATACTATCTTTGATACTGCTATTCTCCCGCTCAAGCATGTCCTCATAATCAATGGCTTCGTTGGTGCGAAACCGTTCGATTTGCTTATCTATCAGGTCATATTGGAACGCTTCCATTTTGGTGAGGATCCGTTTGATGCCGCAGGCACCAAATTGGGCTCTGATATGCATACGAAGCTGGAGATCTCCTTCTGGCGCGTCGATGATCATGTTCACTAGGATGAGAGTTGCCACGGCATATTCCATAAGGAGGTTTTCCATGCCAATGCCGCCGGTTCGAACCTCGTCGCTAGCGCCGACAAGGCTGCCCATCTTTCCGCGGCCATCCACCGTCACTTCGACTAACCGCATCCACGAGTCAAATCTACCATTCTCATTTTGCTGTGTTTTGACATAGTCCATAGCTTGGATAACCTTGAGATGACCGTTTCCGTCCTCCCAGTGGCAGAGGAAAGTTAGGACATCGCTAACAAGTTTCCGAGTCGTGAGCCTTGGCGAAATAAGCGATGTTGCAAGTGCCACGACGACTTGCTGGTGAGCCAGAGCATCGTCAGCCCCATACTTATTGTTCAACAAAGCCTTCAAGCACTTTATAATATCATACTCCTTGTCAAGGTTCTTGTCGCTGGATTTGGAGTCAGCGGGAGCGGCCGGTCCCACCGCAGTCTTGCGGTTTATCTTAAGCAGAACGTTGGTGAGAGCCACCTGCCCCTGACATTCGATGAAGCGCCTCACCCAGCCGATCTGTTGTGTTCTAAGATTGACCTCAAGACTACCCAGGCCTTTCGAGTCCAAGCTATTCTCCATTACCTTCCGAACGTACCACTCGGGAGATCCCTCCTCGTCAGAATGTGCAGTAATATCGACATTCGAGTATTGGCCAGTCCGCGCAGTCTGCCTGCGTTTCTGTTCTCCTTGCCACTCGGTTAAACGATCTTGATAAATGAGCGTCCATTTTTTGGAAGACGGATATGCCTGCATTTGCCGTCGCGCCTGCTCAGGTAGGTTGTGCCACCCGCGCTTTTGCATCAGTTCGTAAAACATATGTTCCGTGACTCGATCATCGTCGGGCCGCGTAAGGGAGAAGCCGTCCGAGCCACCGGGTTGTAGCTGCGCCGGGGAGGCAGGAAGTTTAGTCAATCGGTGCGAGTCTCTGCTAGAGGTAATCGAACTCTGAGAGGTTGCACTAGGAAGTGCTGTTCTGGATGAGCGTGTGTTGGTGGTAGAGTTTGAAGGTTGGCCGTTACCTGAAAAGATGCTGGACTGATCACTTTGCCGTGAAGCCCTACCCAAGCCTTGCTGGCCCCAGCCGGGTAGAGAGTCCCATCTCTCGTTGAATGAAGCTCCGCTGCCTGCGCTACCCTTAGGAGCTTGGGTAGACAGCTGTGGTCCCCATTGATGAAATTGTGTTTGGCGACCAGTCGATACCATAGTAATATTAGAAGGTCCAGCAGGCGGACGGACACCAGAGAGGTGGGAGCCGGCTGTAGTGGCGAAGCCGTTGGTATCGACGGAAGGATATTGGTGATAGTCGGCAGTGCCTTTGTTTAGTTGATGAGGCAGTGGATCGCGCCGAACAGGCATCTGATCGGTGCGAGGAAGATAATCAACGGTTACTGGACTTCGCTCGTTATATGGGTTACCATAGGGAATAGCAGTTATGACTCCTGCAGAATTGTTCACGCCAGCCTCAGGGGTACTAGGCCGATCGACTGACGGAACAGACGACTCTCGCACATGTCGAGAGGACCGCGAGGGGGGCTCATAGTCTGGGGCCAGGAATCGGCCCTCCTCGCTACCGGTATGCCGCTTATCGCTCTTATGTTTGCTTCGGGAGAAGAATCCTTTGCCGCCTGAAGATTGCCTGGATTTGTCGGCAGAAGACATATCTGCGCTGTGCGAAAGGACGCTAGAACGCCGATGTCTCGATGCCCTTCAAGCGGCGACTTTATCCGGGCGGACGTCTTTGAATGCGGGTCGACGTTCGAAGGAGAGAGAGTAAAAATCGGATCGGCGTCAATGTACTGGAGGCTGCAGTCGCAAACCGGATAACATCATGTTCCCGTCCGCAGTGAGCAACGGTTCAGAAACTGTTGTACAGGCGTGTGCGAAGAGAAGGGATGGGCCGAGGATCTGCAAAAACCGACTAGGGATCAGCATTGAGTTGGACGATGAAGCGACAATCAAATTCGATGGTGGTGTTGCATGGGTGCACGGGACATAGGCGCGGCATCTTAAAAGGAGTCGCCTGGCCGACTGTTCTCGGAAACAAGCTAGCACGAGAGATTGAGGCGCTAGTATCAAGTGAATGAAAAAAGGACATACTCGTTGTACATGTAGAATAGAGGCCGAAGGAGGGGGGGAATGGAAGTATGTACCGAGTAGGCGGAAGAGGCAGACGAGGTGAGGCTATTTCGAGGAAGAGGCTCGCAGCGCTGACGTCGTCGGTGAGAACATGTAGGTGGACGGCATGAGAGAAAAAGGGAGGGACCAGTCTAAGGAGACAATATCTTGGAAGTGGACGGGACGGGTTGTGCTGCTGCACAGGAACTGCTCAAAGGAAGTCCAAGATGCCATGTAACGACAAATCGAGAAGGGGTTGCAGCCATGGGGTTTGGAGGTACTAGGAGGTAGCACTCTTAGGGATATGCATGTAATGTGGTACCTAATGTGGTACCCTAGGTAGTGTAGGTAGGTACGGGCTACCTCCAGCTGTATATCGTAGGCCGAGTTAGTTTCTCGCGCAGGCGTCGGCCACTGCAGAAGTCGCTAGCAGCGGTGTTTGGTGGTACAACGCTCACCGATACAACCAATGAGAAACGAGCCACTGACATGTCACAACTGCCAATAGAACGCCCGAGTGCATGTGGGCCGCCGCACCAGACCTCTCTTTTATTAATCCAAATCTGGACCGGTATACCAGCAGTGCTCCAGTGTCAATCACGTTTTAGCCCCATGTCCACTCCATGTACGATCCAGGGGCTACCTCAGATACGGTACGCATGTTTGTATATAGTATACCTACAGGACAATTTGGTCCATCCAAACCCTCCTGCCGAGCACAAACAGACCATACCTTCAAGAAGCCACCAGGAATGCTGATGACCTAGGTGGCTGTTCGCTACCGAGGTATTTTCTCGTGAATCGCAAATTACGCAGTGTCTCATCATACGTTGCCCATAACATCATCTGCTGACGTGACATGGGTAGCGCAGTGGTGAACGAGCCTGAAACGATCAATGGAACAAAAATAACCCCTTGGCAGCCGATATGTATGTAGCATTGGGGGTATGGTGAAAGGCACTGGCAAGGAGGGCCCCAGTGGCTCACTGTCCTGATGGGATTCGTCTGGTATATGGATGATACCTATCGAGATGAAGCGTCAATTGTGAAGATTAGCAAGCCAATGCGCAGATCAACCATCGCAACTAGTGAGCAATAGTACCTAAGACTCCCTCCATATATTGAAGGCGCTTTTCCTTTCTAGACTGCGCATCTAATAGCGAAATTCTCTTCAATGCTGATACCATGGGGGCTCAATTATATGTCCAATCTTCTGTGCATCCTAAAGTATCTATCTACCTTGGTCTCTGCCAATTGTAGATTATCAAAATGCAAAATGGATGGCTCAAACAGGAAATTGGGGGAGTAATGTTCAAGGAAGAAGGATTAGTCTCTTTAGTAGGTACCTCTTACCTACAATAATTTCTGATATTTTGCTACAAGCAGGACGTAGGTGGTCATTTATTTGCTATTTGTCGGAAGTTCCGGTTCAAGGAATTGAACATGACCCCGCGGTCACATCACGTGATCACGCATTTTACTCAGGAATACCAAATCACCAGCGAGCATTGGCGAGACAATCATCGCTAATGCTGCAGGTAGTAGTCCCCGACACCTCTTAGCCAATTAAAGCTCCAGGGTTTTTGAAAACCTATCGCAGGGCTTGGCGCTATATGATGTACTTCCAATTAGGCCTGACGTCTCAGTGGTAACCTGACATCTTCTACTCGCAGATAGGACACCCTTGCGTTTTCCCTAATTCAAATTCCGGGCTTCATACAAGACAAGCCGTGTGATGAGTGCTTATAGGGAGCTGGCAGTCTACGCTTTACTTCTTGCCCGGTTCGTAAATATAGTCATATATTTTTACTATCTTTGCAAAAGAGGGTTATAGGAGCTCTAATGAACTTATAGTAAAGAGTGTCTTCGTTCAACAATTTCCAGCACGTTTACGAACAATAATCGCTGTTGCAGAACAAAGCTGCAGTAGTTGTCCGGGCCAGTGTGTTCGAACTATTCGTGGTACTAGGCAGAGTAGCCATCGCCTCCGTGCCAACAGGTAATTTGGAATTGTATTGATGTTCCAAACCGTAGCCGAAGCCCAATTACAGCTTAACAAGGCGAGTTGTCCGGAGAGTGAAGTTGTCGGCGAACGTTGCCTAAAACCTGCCACAAGTTTGGCCGGTCCTCCCGACGGCGAGTCTCCCGGGTCGATGGAAATTTAAAGAAGTCAACAATGAGGTTGAGCCATGCGACAACCAAGTAAGTAACCGCTGACAAGATGAAGATGGCACCAATGAACCACCCCTGCCCCATTCCTTGGAACACGACATTTTGTTCTGTTGGAATGGCGAATATTGCCTAGCGATATCGGTTGAGTGAGCTCTTTGACTCGGGTAAGAAGTAACTCTCGGGAGAATGCGACTCACGGTTATCAACCCCAGTGGCAGGTATCCGATGGTGAGTATGTCAGCGCCTGAATAGCATTATTCTGTTCGAGAGATATCTCGTTCTGGTTTAGACCGACACCACTGTCCCTGAGTGCTAATGTGCCCGAGAGCTATCGCTCTTGTTAGCTCTACGACTTTCAGATCAGATAATGACGCGCTCGGGGAAACAACCCGCATCCTTGAAGCGCATAGCGAAGGCGATGTTGCTCGCCAAGTACTCATTGACTTGAGTTAATTCCACTACGCCGCTTTCGAAGTTGGCAATGTATTCTTGACACATTCCCTGGAGAGTTAGGCTTCTGTTTGCCGCTTGCTAATATCATATCAGTACCTATGCCTGAAATTCGGTAAAAAAATGACTACCTCGTTTATCAGGCCAAGGAGTTCTCGCTTTGCATCAATTATGTTGGTAATGGATGTCTTGAGACTGTTTTGGAACTTGTACAGGCAATCAAGGCTCCATAGGATGAGTTGGAATTGAGGTAGTGACGAACGATCTCTGACCCAGTCCCCCTCGTTACACAAGAAGGCATCCTAGATTTTCAGTCAGTCAGCAACCTCGGGATAGTTGTGGAGGGTTTAGTTGCTTAGCGAACCGTGGAAGGCATAATGGATTCGAACTCCGTGATTGTATCGCGGTACTGTTTGCAAAGTTTGGAGCATAACATCCCTAGCACATGGAGGAAAACTAGACATCTAGCTGCCTGCGGTTGGTGCACAAACACTTGCCATATCTCATTGGAGATTTCTGCCACCGCCACCAGCTCGTCAGGTTTCGCTTCTATATTTTCATCGTTATCCTCGGATATTACGGTACACCTGCTGAAATCGCCAAAGGCATTAGTGGTGAGAACAACAGAGGAGACGAAGAACGACACGCGGGATTGAGGTGATGTAAGAGCGCGGTCACCACCCTGCGACCTCGCTGCAATTTCTAGTTCGCAAGGAAGTTCGATAGATTCGTTGGCCATCACGCTGTCGTACTTTGGACCCTTCCGTTCGGTCTTGGTCAGGATCCAGCTGCCGACCGTGATGCTCGTCATCCATGTAGGTCCCTTGTGGAACGAGAAACGAGGAGTGTGCAGGACATGGTTGCTTAGGCATGCAACTGCCTCGGGTGTACTACAAATGCAAGCATTTGAATGAGTTTTTCGGTCAATTTGTGGATGTGTCTTTGACATTGTTAGTGCAGCTGATAGAGGAAGCATTCAATATAGAAACCCTACAAAATTCGGTGTTGTACCGACTTATCCACGAGCTAGGATAGTCGTCAGCAAGAACGTATCATATCGGAGGAAAAGACTCACGCTGTCAAATAATGCCCTGACAAGTTCATTTTCGCCACCAGAAGTCTCTATCAATGCTCCTTTGCCACGGGTGACTCCAACCGTAGCCCCAAGGCGGTAGTAACGCATGTCGGGTAACCTTGTGTTACGCCCCCCAGAAATCTTGCGTTTGCGTGGACTTAAGATTTGTTGGGATACGAGAATATCTAATATACTAAAAGACTTCTGTACGTTCTCCAAGTCATCGCGACTAAATACGCGGCGGCCCTGGGGCTTATCAAATTTAGCCAAGGTCGCAGGAATAAACACATCGTCTGTGACAGGCGGGCGGAAGAGGTGAGGCGTGTCCTCAAGAGTTTTGATAAAGCTATCCGGGTAATATTGCCGAGGCGGATGGAACGAAGCCCAGTCGATTGGACGAACATCGGTCCCTTCTAGTTCCTTTAGTATTTCTCGGAATTGGTTTGACAATGCACCTTTATCAAAGCCATCAGGAGTGCCCATTATAAAGCCAGCAGCCGCTTTTGATTGTAGCCAGCCCGAGCGCATCTTTGTTGGTGAGCGCTCCCAGTATGGGATCAGGGTTGCTTCCGAATTAAGAAACCGGTAGACCTTGTTCTTGTACAGAGCCACCTCCTCTTCTCTTGTTTCACTACCTCCGTAGTCCTTCGTCGCCTTGACATATTCACTCTCACTTTCCAATGTGAGCACGTTGATGCGACTGTTGTGGCAGAGTGCGTGTATCTCCCAAGGGCCAAATGTCTCTTGGAAGCTATATCCTCGTCCTTTTGGCAGTGAAACACCGGGGTTGAGGTACTTCATCAACTCTCTCCCTCGTACACGCTGTATTGAAGCAGATGTTACCGTCTCATCTGTAGCGTCGAACTCTTCCATACCTAACTCGTGGGCCAAAAATGATAGGCGATCAACAATTTCATTGTCGACGGAGTAGTGCGATTTTATGTCTATGCTCTCCGTGTAAGCCATCGTTGCAGCATTATTGAGACTGTAAACCCTTTTCTTCATCGGTGCAGATATCCAAGACCGGGGAAGTACACCCCGGTCAGCAAGGCTTAGCAAAGAGCTGTAGTGATACCACTTAAGAAGACTTATCTTCCGCTTGTCGATTGCACCGAAATTGTGGCTGTCCGGGGGGACGCAGGAGTTTGTCAGGTCCTTCTGTTCGAAGTCGTAAAGACAGTTGGGAGATTTCCATACGACTTTCGGGAACGACTTCACGACGTACCAGATTGTCATCGTAATGTAGTAAAACTCGGACTCATCTGTTGGATATTGCGGCTGCAAGGGTGATAATCCTAGTGGTAAAAGAAGATCAAGTAGAAATAAAATGATGCGTTCAATGGCATCTCGAATACGATTGCACTGACTTTCAGCGATACTGAGCATCTGCGATCTCTCGTATGCGTCAAATTCGGAGAAAAAGGCTAGGGCATTGTTTTCGGCCTTCTCCCCTTGTCGATTTCCACGTTCTTCGTCGTTTGGTAATTTAGAACTTGCGCGACCATTCTGGCTTTTGTCTAATCTATCTAAGAAGTGGTGAATCTTGGAGAGGAAACGGACCTCCCAACTGATACCAGTCAGCCACGCACTTCAAACTTCAAAGAAAAGGGCCATTTAAAACTTGCACTTACAAGAGGGACCGCAGACTAACAGTAGGACGAATGAAAGGATTGCTTATAACTGCTAATGCCTGGTTCTCGGTCCCATAAAAGCCGGGGACAAGATCGACCTGCAATATCTTCTCAAGACAGCGAGCCATGAGGCTGATCTCGGTAAACTCTGACATTGAGCCTGTGTGTAGGTCATGCCATTGGAGGATTATCTTCCACATTGCTCCAGTGCTTGGGAGTTCGATTCAAGCACACTGCTTGAGCGGACAGGTTCGACCCATCCGTCGTCGTGTATATCTTCTGAGGATGGAATCTTAGGGTCTTCACTGGCGTCTGTGGTATCTGCGTAATGGATAAGCCGTATGGCGGCAATAAACGTTTCGCCTTTATTCTTATAGCCGCCATTTTTTTGGAAGGCTTATGCAGCTTAGCTGTGGCCTTGTAGACCAAGTGAACTGAGGCTTCATCACTGGTTCCCTTCTCTACTACCGAAGGAGGTAATGTAGGCTCAGACGAGTTGAGGTTTGAACACGAAGGTCGTGGGGGTGTTAGGTCGAGAGGAATGGTATCGCTTCCATCTGCACTCAATTGGTAAACTCGGGCTTCCAGACCGATCTTAAGCTTCTGATCCATTATCCGGAGGCATCTTGTCGATGACTGATTCTTGATATTGCAGCCATTCTCTTCGTCACTAGTTGCTGTAATGTTTTTGAGTATTTGAAAATAGATGGAACCTCCAATTTCGAGAACGACCTGGCCGTCCCAGTAGGAGAGTTGGTATAAATTCTCCTGGTCAATATCGGGCCAGCTTCGTTGCTCCAGCCTTATCACTTGGTAGCAAACGCCGTTTTTGAAGTACGAAAACCTGGTACAGTAACCGGAGTCTATGTCCGGATTGCCACTTCCTTCAGGTGAGCTATTCAAGAGTAGCGAATACTCATGTAATGGCCAACGATAATTGAAGCAGCCTCGCTCTATCACCCCCTCCCCACCCCCCCCCCTTCCCCAGGCGGAAACTTGAGCCTTCAAGGGAACAATCACGCTTCTCATCAATGGAGCGGATGTCCTGTTCCTGCTCAGACTGACTCATTGTCTGTGATTCCGGTCCGTTCGATCTGCTCGTCGGGTGGAGATAGGGTTTCTGATCTCTAGCCATTCTGAGGCCGAAGGTAGCTGATCCGCCATACTCCATCTGCGCTCGAGATATGCAGGCATATAGGGAGCTAGAGAAAGCACCTCGAGCGAATATTAGGCCGTGTTCCTTGGATGGTGCAGAGAAATGGAGTAGCTCTCCGCCGCCGTTGCAAGCTCTCCCGCAAAGCCATCGGCACCGAATTCGAAGGAAGTGGCTGGGAGATGACTGAACTGGTTGTAGCTGATATATGAAGCGCCTACAAGGACAGTGCTAGAGTGTGAGCGTCATATTCTCTATCTATGGTTGCCGCCGAGGGACAAACAGGGTGCTCACCGCGTTTATCAGGGCTAAGCCAGTTGAAGCGCTTCCTCTTAAGACGTGCCTCTTCGTTACCCTTCTCAAAGATTTCATTTTCTTCCGCCGTTGGTGAATCTATGGCCCATTGCTCACTCATAGTGGGTAATGCAGAAGACCTGAAACCGGATTCTCGGTAAGATGCTGAGAAAGTAGATTCAACAAAGAAGTTGCCCCGCACTGGCCGTTGAGGAAGTGGTTTTTATTAATGCACCAGATAGACGCAGAAGCAGCCTCATGGCCCCCAACCTCGCTTACCAGTGGACCTGATCCGACCTTACCATCTGCCAATTTCGGATACCTAGGACAATGGCATCCCGCAACTTATTCTCACATGGATGTGTGAACCATGTTGAAGTCTATGGATGACGTGCGTCTGGAAAGGCAGCCCGGACCAATATAATTACTTTTCGCCCCTCCATATTCCGCCTCTCTTACAGCAATATTGAACGCTCGGTACGAAAGCCTCTGCTGACTCATCGTGGCGGTGCGGCGGTCCCGCCCCTTTTCGTAGCCGCCGGGTACGGCGTCCGAGAGGGGAAACTGTTCAAAAACGATTTTTTTAATAGGCATACCCTAGTAGTAGCTCAAGGCTGGCCGAAAGAGTCTTAGTCCCAGAATTAGTTTGTTTACTGTGTACAACTGCAGCCAAAAACAATACGAGTGCAGCCAAAAACAATGCGACTGCAGCCGAAAACAATGCAAGTACAGCCAAAGACAATACGACTATAGCCGAAAACAATACAAGTACAGCTAAAAATAATATAAATATAGCCAAAAATAATATAACTAAAATAAATAAATAAATAAATAAATAAATAAATAAATAAATAAATAATAATATAAACTTGTTTTATATTTATTTTATTATATTTTTATATTTATTTTTTAATAATTTAATTTATTATAATTTTTAATTTAATTAAATTATATTTAATATATTTTATAAGCTTATTTTATATTTTTTAATTTTTTTATATAATTAATATTTTAATTAATATATTATTTATATAAAATAAAATAAATTTATTTTTTATTTTAAATATATTTTTATATATTTAATTTAATTTTATAATTATTTTTTTTTAAATATAATATTATTAAAAATATAACAAATTAATTATTAAAATTATATAAAAAAACTTATATTAAAAAAAATTAGACTTTAAACTTTATATAATAATAATTAAAGCTTTAAATATATTTTAACTATTAAATTAATTATTAGTATATTTTAAATAAAAATTTAATTAAATATTATATTTAATTTATTTTTATATAATTTATAATTATTTATGCTATTTTATTATATAGCTATATTATTTTTTTATATATTATTTTAATAAAAAAAGATTATTTTATATTTTATTACTAGCTAATTAAAAAATTATAATTATATAAAATAATTAAATAATAAATAAAAAAAGTTATAATTAGATTTAATATTTTAATAAATATATAAAATATTATATAAAAAAGATTTTTTAATTATTAATTTTTAATAGTTATAAAAACTATTATTTAATAATTATATTTTATATAATATAAGCTTATTTTATATTTTTGAACTTTTTTAAATTAATAGTTATAATAAAATAAATTATATAATTAAATTTAAATTTAAGTTATAAATTTAAAAATAATTTTTTTTAATTTTATAATTATTTTATTTATAATATTATAATAAACTATACTAAAATAATCTTTATAATTTTTTAATGTTTAAATATTTTAAAAAAATAAAATAGTTATAAAATTATAAAGATTATTTTTAAAATTTTTATTTAATTATAAATATAAATATATATTTTATTTTAATATAACTATTAACCTAAAAGAATTAATAAAAAAATAAATTAAGCTTATATATAAAATAAACTTATATTATAAATTAAATTTTAATTTTTTAATATCAAATATTTTAGTTTATTAAAATAAACATATAATAAAGAATTTAAATATTTAATAGAAATATATATATTATATTGAATGGGCTATATATAATATATTGTACATAAAAACAAATAATGCGCGTGGACAAAATATAATATATTGTACTATGTCATCTATATATAAAAAAAAAAAAAAAAATGTTTATATAAAACATAAATCTTTTATATTTATATAAAAGCTTATGCTATTGTACGAGCTAATATAACAAAAAAGAAATAAAGTCCTTTTTGTCCGGCCAAAGTCCAGCTAATATTTATATAACATCCAAGCATAAACTTGCATTCCGTATAAATTATATAATAAGGTTATAACTAATGCTAGTTATTTTAATACTAGCTATTTTTTTTTTTGGTTATAACTGCTTGTTATATAAAAAAAACAAAAAAAAGCAACTATATAACTGCTTAAATATATATATAAAAGTTTAATTATTATAAAAGCAACTAGATTAGTAATCTAATTTATATATATAGCTACTAAATTAATAAATTATTTTTTTCTAATAAGGTTATATAACAATATTGCAAAGCTACTATTTTAGCTATATAGTTAGTCAAAAACTATAAGCTAAATATTACTTAATAACTATTTAAATTAAAGCTAAATATTTGCTTTTGCCTTGTATAACAGTAAGGTTTATAATTAGCTAGCTTGTCTGGTTAGTAGGTCTTATATAGGCAGTTATTAATTAAAAGCTTTTAAAGTTGCTTATATTTAGTTAATTAGGCAGGTTATTTATATAAAAAGAAATTAATTAATTAGAAGTTAGGTTAGCTTGTATATAGGAGAACTTATATATAAAAAAGTGCTTAAGTTTTTTATTGCTTTTTGTTTTTTTGTTATTTTTTAAAATTTTTTATTTTGTATGTTTGTTTGTTCTTATATACTATATATATATATATATATATATATTTATATAATAAATACTATTTAGCTCTTTAGTAATAATAATTATATATTAAAAATTATTAGTTAGAATAGCAATTATTATATAGTATTACTACTAATAAATAATCCTAATAATTATTAGCTTATTATAATACTATATATTAATATATATATTTGTTTTTTTATTATATATATGTTTGTTTTAATATATTATTAATATTTTTGTTTTTTATATATAAACTAATAAAGCTTAGGTTATTGCTATATTATTAGTTAATATATAAATCTAAATGTTTGCTAATATGCCTTTTGTATATTTGATTGTACTTATTTTTTGTTAGAAAGGTTATTTTTGTATAGTTTTTATCTAGTTATGTAATATTACTATTGCTATATATATAAAGAATATTTGTGCAGTATGTAGTAGTTATTTGTTTTATAGCTATTGCTAGATTATTAGGTTTTAAAATAATATTTATGTAGTATATGTTTGGCGTTCGTACGGCGCTCGGTACAATTATTACGTTTAAAAAAAAAGAATAAATTAGTTATATAATAAAAAAATAAAAATAAAAAAAATAAAAAAAAGTAGCGTTTAAGTTTTTTTTTTTTTTAAAGTTAATTTATTATATATTGCTTTTATATTTCTAACTCTTTTTTTTTTATAAATACTATAGTTATATATAATTTTCTATATTTTATTAATAAATATTTCTATTTATATAGTTAACTTATTTATTAATATAAAGGTTTTTAATGCTTAATTTAATATTCTTTTTATAAATATATTAATTAAATTATTTTTGCTATTAATCTATTATACTTTAGAAATTTCTTATTTTTTATATAATTTTTTTAATAATATAATATTAATTATTAGGCGTTTTTCTTATGTAGTACTAAGCTTAACAAAACAATTATATAATAATTTTAAATCGGAATATAAAATAGCTAGAATTAAGAGCAGTTATAGTATAGTTATAATTTTTAAAAATATTATATAAAAGGCAATAATACTATTAAAACTATTAATTATATTATATAATTTATTTGTAAGTATGTTTTTAGTTATTCTTTTGTACTTGCTTAAATTCCAATATATAATATTCTTTTTAATTTTAAAGCTTAAATTCTTTTTTATATAACGTTTAGTTCTTAGTATAATTATAAATCTAAATTAAAAAATTATCTTTATATTATTTATAAATAATTTATTTATAAAAATAAACAGTTTTATATAATATAAGTTTATTAATACAAAAGTTAGGCTGCAATTTTTATTATTTGTTTATTACTAGATTTTTTAGTTTAAATTCTTAATATTATATAGTTTAGAATATATAACTTAAATAACTATATATAAATTATATGCTGTTTTAGGCTAGCAAATATTACTAATATATATACTTTTTGTTTATTATAAAATATATTATTATATAAAATCAGTTATATAAAAGTTAATCTAATCTAGTTAGTTTGTTTAGTTTTTTTAAGTTAAAATAATATTTTTTTTAAATAAAAGTATAATTTGTTTATTATTAAACTTTATAAAATAACCTAGCTAAAATATTTTTTTTAGTTTTGTATAAAACTTAGCTTGCTACAATTTATATTTTCTTTTTTTAAAAAGCCTAGTAATATAAAACTAAACATATTATCTGTTTATAATCTAGTAATACTAAAGTTGTTTAAAAATCTTTTAATAAAAAATAGGTATAGGTTATATATAAAAATAGTTATACTAAGCTTTTTATAGTAGTACTAGTAATATATCTTAAACTAATACAAACCTAATTTAGTAAATCTATATAAAGGTTATATAATTTATAGGATTATTTTATTAAAATATTTCAATTTTAGTTCGGATAGCAGTTATATAAAGATTTTTTTAGCTAATTTATTCTTTAATTATATATATGCTTATATAATATCTTAAAGTTTGCTTAAAGTATTAAAGTTATAAATTAGAAAAAGTCCTAGTATAAATAGTAATCTTTAGCTTATTTGTTAGATTATTAGTAACTAAATAAGCACTATTTCTTTTTTAGTATTATTATAGCTTTATATAATAAGTTAGAACTTTTTGTATAGCTTAGTTATTTTTTTTTTAATCTTTTGTATAAACTAAAACTTAAAAATATAAATATTACTATATTTTATTAGATTATATTTTACAAATTAAAATATGCCTTATATAATAAAATTATTAATTTTAGTAGTATTAGATTTTTTAAATAAAGCTTTAAATATATTAATAATGCTATTTTTATATAGCTTAACAACTAAAGCATAGTTTTATTCTTTTTTAAAAATTAAAAACAGTTAACTAATCTATTATATAAAAGTTATATAAAATATTACAGCTTTTAAAGGTTATTTATGTTTTTTTATATAACAAAAGCTTAAAAAAGTTATGTTTTATTTTTTTTTATAGTATATTTATCTAAAATATTTTCTTTAGTTATATAATAATAAAGCTTAATTTATATTTATTTAAACTTAATTAAGCTGTTTATTAAATCAATAATTATATTAGATCTTTTAATTAATTTAATTTTATATAGTCTATTTTAGCTTTTTTTTTCTTGCTATACTATTACTTCGTTATATAAAAGCAATAAAAATATATTATATAAAGCTAGTTTATTATACTAGTTAATCGTATAGTTAATTTTAATTTTTGCTTTTTTATTACATAACATTTTTATAGCGTTTTTAATTGCTTTAGCTTTTTATATAATATTAAATAAAAAAAATAAGTTCTAATTAATTCTAAAGTAAGCTCTAAAAATAAAAAAAGTTAATATAAAGCTATTTAGCCCAGCAGTATTATTTAGAGCTTTAACTACTATTTAAAAAATTAACTTATTTTTTATATAATTACTAATTTTAGCTTTTAGTATGTTATATATATAGCAAAAAAAACTATATATCTTTTTAATCTTGCTAATTGTTTAGTACGCCTTAATAAGCATTGCATAGCACTAAGTACTTATAATTCTTACTTAGTTCTAAAATTCTTTAGATAAAAAGTTTATATTTAAGTTATATATAATATAGTTAGAAAATCTTTAATATATATTAATCTAGCACTTATATAGCACTTTTTAGGTATTTTGTATAAATATTAATTTAAAAAAAATTGCTGCTTAAAAAATATAATAGTATTAATAATATAAAAGATTTATTTATTATCTATTTATATAGTATTAATTATAATTTTATAATTAAAATTATAATTGTTTTTAATTAAAAATTTAAATTATTAAAGTACTAAATTATATAATTAATAATAGTAATAAAATTTCTAGATCTTTTTTAAAATTAAATAGTTAATATTATATCCCGTACAACTAAACATTATATATAATTTTTTTATACAAAAGTATTTAAATTAACAATATAATTATTATAACTCTGTTTTAGTAAAGTATAGTCCGGCTTTATAAAAGCTTATATTAAAAAATAAATATTTTTATTTATATATAATAAAAACAATTTTTTTATTTTTTTATATAATAATATTTTTTATATTATTAAAATAAGCTTATAAATAATTAGTATTTTTTAGTAAAAATAGGAATAGTGTTAGGCTATTTAGAATATAATATATTATTATACTAAAAAAATTATTTATTTATATAGTACCTATGGCAATAATTATATTACTGCTGCCAAACCTAATATTTGTACTGCCTAGGATCCAGTTTACTTTTATATAAAGATAAAATCTAAAATAGGCTTTTAATTATACTTTTTTTACTGTTAAATAGTTTAAAACGCCTATATTTTAGAGTTCGCTTTAGTATTTTATATAATACTAATTGCTAAAAATAAACTAGTTGGACAGTATATCTGTTTTATAGTTTTAAATATTTTCTTTAGTTATATAATAAATAAAGGTGTTGTTTATAAGGAATTCGGTTGATTAGTTCCCAAATTCTTTATTAAATTTTTTATTGCTTTTGTCCGATTTAAAGTATTTTTTATACTTTGTTAAAAATACTAAAAATTTGTTAAATATAAAAATACTATTATTAATTATTTTATATAAGTTAAAATATTAGTTTTTTATATAAGCTTGTTTTTAAAATATATGTTTTATTAATTAATAACTCTTTTTATAGCATATAAAGCATTTCTTATTTATATAATAATTTTAGCTATTTTAGTTCCTTAATTAGTTTTTTTATATGTTTGGCCTATTTAAAGATCTAAAATATTTATACTACTAGTTTTTTATATAGTTCCTTTAGTTATACCTCCTATTTATATAATAAACTTTGTAGTCTTTTTATATAAAGTGCTTTAATAAATTATTTATTACTATACGAATATATGTTCTAAGGTCTAAAAAAAAACCTTTGTATAAAAGCTTTTAAAGTATAAATATTATAGCTAACTCTAGTACTCCTTAATATGCTTATATAACTATTATACTAAATTAGATTTCTTTTTAGTAGTTTATACTAAATATTTTTTATATTTTTGCAAGCTTATTATTTATAATTTTTAGTACTTTATATAATGCTAAATCTAAGTTTTATTTATTTATTTATATAAATATAATTATAATCTAGTTAGTTTAATACTAGCTATAGTTCGTATTAATATTAAAATAAGCATTTATTATATAATAGATTTTATTTTAAATCTTATTAAGTCTAATATAGTAAATAAAAAAGTTTTTTATATAACTTTTTAAAATAGTTAGAAATATAGTATAGTATTAGTTTTTTATAATTCTAAACTATTAATAAACATTTATAAATAGATATGCTTTATTATAAAATAAGTTATATAGTTTATTTGTATAGTTTTTTTCGTTTTTTTATATTTTTTAAAAGATTGTGTATTTTTTTAGAAAAATTACTCTGTTTTATATATTTTTTATAAAAAATAAGTCTAAAAAAGGATTACTAGCTACCAGGTTTAGTATTATATAAAGGTACGCCTATTATATAGGGGTCTGAAAAGGGTTATAAATAATAGGGTATTTATATATTAGCTAAAAGTTGGGTTTATAGCCTGCCTTTATTATTTAATTATATATAGGTTTAGGAGTATTTTAAAACTTAATAATAAGTCGTACAAACTAAGCAGTATGGTCTTTAGGGGTATAGAATTATATGTTCTAAATAGGATTAGATTATATAAGTTTTAAATATTTGATTTTTAATTTTTGTTCTATTCGTACAATAGGCTTAAAAGCTAGAGTAAACTAAAAAGTAGAGGTAGGTTAAAGAGTAGAGGTAGGCTAAAAGGGAATAGGTCAAAATTATTAATTTAGTATAAGAAAAACTAAGGGCTATTATATAAAAAGTAGTAAAGTAAATTAAATAATTAAAAACTTAGAGGAACTTTTAGTTAGTTTAAATTTATTTTGTATAATTTAAGTAAAGTTTTTTATATATATACCTAGGTCTATTTATAGTTATATTTTTTTATATATAATAATATTATAAAGTTTTATATAAATATTTATATAAAATTTTCCGAAATATTTAAATATTTATTTTATAAAATCTTTTTTGTATACTTTTTAAAATATTTGTCCGTTATTAATTATATAGTTATACTTTTTAATCTAATAAACTATATATATATTAAATATTAGTTTTATTATATTATTTAGATTAATAGGTTTATTTTAGTATTAAAAATTAAATATTTTTTATATATTTTTTAAACTAACGTTAAGTTCTTATATAATTTTTTTGTATATAAATCGTAAGTATGCTTTAGCGGCTTTCTATATATTATATAATATGTTTAATGCTATAATAAAAAAAATAAAATAAGTAAAAAAAAAAAAAAAACTGTTTAGTTATTATATAACAATATAATTAAAAGCAGCACAATTATATACTATTTTTGTTTTTTTTATATAATATTTTTAATGCTTTTTATAAAAAGTTAATACTTATATATTAAAAATTAAATCTTTATTACTTTTTTTATAATAATTAAATATATTTAAGTACTTTATAATATAGAATATTTATTTTATTTTGTATAGTATTACTAATGCTTTTTTATAAAAAAGTAGTATTATATAGTAAAAATTTCAAAATATAATATAAAAACCTATTTGTATAAATTTAACTTTGCTATTACTTTTGCTAATCTGTAGTGCTTTTTTATAATTTTTTTTAAATATTTTTGCAACTACTAATTAATATTAAATAGGCTATATATAATATATTATATATAAAAACAAATAATATATATAAATAAAATATAATATATTATATTATATTATTTATATAAAAAAAAAAAAAAAGAATATTTATATAAAGCATAAGTTTTTTATATTTATGTAAGAGCTTATATTATTATACGAGCTAACATAACAAAAGAGAAGTAAAGTCCCTTTTGTCCGGCTAAGGTCCGGCTAACATCCGTACAACATCCGAGCGTAAACTTGCACTCCGTACAAGTTGTACAATAAGGTTGTAACTAATGCTAGTTATTCCAACATATTATATATTTTTATAAAACAAATAAAAAACTTAACTAATATTATTATATAAAAAAAACATAATTATAAAATATAAAATTTATAAGCTATATAAAATATATTATTTTAAATATTAATAATATAATATTTAATTATTTTTAAAATCTAAAAAAAAAATATTTTAATAAAAAGTTTTATTATTTAGTTTTAAAATAAAACTAGTTTAATAATAAGTTTTTATTAATATATAAATTTAATTTATATATAAGTTTATTTTATATTTTTTTAATAAAACTATTTATTTTATATTTATATAATTTTATTAATATAAATTATATAAACTAAAAATTGAAATTTTTAAAATTTTAACTAAATAAAAAATTTAAAAATAATTTTTTTAATTTTATAGCTATTTTATTTATATTTTTATAAAAAATATACTAAAATAATCTTTATAAAACTTTTATAATTTTTAAATATATTTATATTTATAAATAAAATAGCTATAAAATTAAAGAAATTATTTTTAGATTTTTTATTTATTTAAAATTTTAAAAATTTAAATTATTAGTTTATATAACTTATATTAATAAAGTTATTTAAAAATATATATATAAAAAAATATATTAAAAAAATATAAAACAAGCTTATAAAATATGTTATTTTAAAAAGAAATATTTTAAAATATTTATTATTAATTATTTAAAAAATAGTAAATTAATTTAATTATTTTTTAAATTTTATAACTATATTTATATATTTATTTAATATATTAATAAAATAATAAAACTTTTAAATCAATTATTAAAAAAAATATTTATAGTTAAATTAAAATAAAAATAAGCTTTTAAATATATAAGATTATTAATATATAAAATTTTTATTTTTATTAAAATAATATTCTAAATTAATTATATATTTTATTTAAAATAATTATTTTAGCTATTAAAAGTAGCTAAAAGCTATAATAAATTTTTTATATTTTTAAAATTTTTGTTTTAAATAAAATATTAAATATAATATAATATATTATATTTTATTAGTTTTTATATATTATATAAACTTGTTTTATATATAAGTTTTTTAATAAAATATTCAAGCTATACTAAAATAAATTATATTGTTAGATTTATAATTTAATTTTAAATCTAACTATATTATTTATTTTATTATAGCTTTTAAATTAATTAAGTTTATTAAAATAACTTAAATATTTTATTAATAATCATATAAATTTTATTATATTTTTTAATACTAACCTAAATAAAAAAATATAATAACAAATATTTTATTTATTAAAATAATTAAACTTTTTATAATAAAAGCTAAAAAAAAAAAAACTTTAATATTAGTTTTTTTTAATAAAATATTAAATTTTATATTAATTATAAACTTTTTTATGTAATAAATTTAATTAAATAAAAAACTAATTATTAAAATAAAAAACTATATATATTTAAAATTATTTAAAATAAAAATATTTTTTTATATATTATTAATTATTATATATTAAAATTAGCTTAATAATATAATAATTATATATTATATATAATTATTAGTTTATTATTTTATATTAAAATTAAACCTTATAAAAATAAATTTTTATTAAATTTATTAAGTTTTATTAAAAATAATAATATTAAAAAAATAAAACTATTTTAAATATAATAGTTAGTATAGTTTTAGCAAGACCTGCAAGAATTCTAGACCTATATAGCAATAAAATAAAAAGTTTACGTACGGACCAACCTATAACTCTATAGTTATATATATAAAGTTTATATCTATTTATTTTATAAACTTTATTTTTTATTTATTTTTTATTTTTAATTTTTTTTTTTAGTTTAGAGTTTTTGTTTATAATATTAATAAATTAGCTATAAAAGTTTTATTTAATTAATTATAACACTATTTTAAATTTATTAATTATTTATTAATAAATATTTAATAAATATATTTTTTTTATTTTGTTATAATTAATAAAATATAAATAAAATTTTTTTTTTAGTTATATATTTAATATAAAAAATTATATATTTTATAATATAAATTTAATTTTAATATAATTTTAATAAAACTTTTAATTTTTATATTATTTAAAAACTAATAATTTATAAAAAATCTAATTTTAAATAATGGTATTTTATTTTTAATTTTTAAATAATTAAAATAATTTTAAATTTTAAATATAGGTAGCTTTTTATTATTAAATAATTTTTAAAAAAAAATTTTTATAAAAAAAAAGAAAAATTAAGTAGTAGATTTTTTTATAAATATTTTAAGCAAACTAATACTTAAAAAAAAATCTAAAAAAAATAAAAAGTTAAAATTTAAAAAGCAAAATTTAAATTAAAGCTAAAATAATTTAAAATAAATAATATATTTAAAAATATATTAAAAAATATTATAGCTATATAAATTTATAATTTTATATTAGTTTTAATAAAGCTTTTTTAATAAAAAAAAAATATTAATTTTTTAATATATTTATTTTAATACTTTTAAAAAATAACTATAATTTAATAATAAAAAATATATTTAAAAATATTAATTTTAAATTTTTAAATTTTGCTACTTTATTTATTTTTTATTTTATTAGTTTACTTTTTAGTACTTTAAACTTTATTTATATAAAAAAAGCTAAAATATAAAAAATTAATTTTAATAAATTTATAAAAAATAAAGCTATATTTAATAATTAGATTTATAAACTAATAAAAAAGCTAAATAAAAATATTATTATATTCCGAACTAAAAATAATTAATTTTAATATATAATAAGCTAATTAAAAAAATATATTAAAAAATTAATAAAAATATATTTTTATTTAACTAAAAAATTATTTAATAATATTATTAAAATAATTTAAGTTTTATTAATAATTTATTATAACTTTAATTAAATAATTATTATTTATAAAATATTTAAAATTTATATATATAAACTAATAAAAATATTAATAAGTTTATTTTTCTATTTAATAGTTTAATTTAAAAATATTAATTTATTAAATTATAATAAAAATATAAATTATAGAATTATTTTTATATAAACTTAAAAAAAAATTTATATAAAGTTTTTATAAATTTAAATATTTTTTATAAATTATTTATTAATAAAATTATTAAATTAATATATAATATTAAACAAGCTTATAAAAATTATTAATAAATTAAACTTATTAATTTAATTAAATAAAAATCTAATTTAAATAATTAAATTTTTAGCAAACTTATTTATTAATTTTTAGCTAATTTTAAAAGTTTTAAAATATTTATTTTGAAATAATTAAAATAAATATTAATTATAAAAAAAAAAAAACTTATTAAAATAATAAAATTTATTTTATTTATAACAAAAAATAATATTTATTAATTAACTATTTTAATAAAAAGTTTAAAATTTTAAGTATTTAATTAGTAAAAAAAGTCTATAATAAAAATAGCTCTAGTAGTTTATTTGATTTAAAAAAGTAAATAAAATTAATAAAAGTTTTTTTATTAGTTTTTTTATTTATTTTAATTAAAATATATAACTAAAATAAATTAATTATTTTTAAAATATTTATTTAATTATAAATTAATAATATTAAAATAAAAACTTTAGTTTTATATAATATTAAAGTTTATATTTTTTTAATAATTAGTTATAAATTTATATAATAAATTAAATAATAATTAAAAATAAAAATAGTTTATTTAATTAAATTTTAAAAATTTTATAACTATTAAAACAAAATAATTAATAAAATTTATAAATATTTAATATATATTATAAAAATTAATAATTAATAATTTAAAAATCAAACGTTTTAAATTATTAATTTTAATTATAATATTATTTTTAGTATTAAATAATTAATAAAACAAAATATTTTATTAAAAATTTAAAAATAATAATTAATTTAGCTAAATAATTTATTTTTATTAGTTTAATTTTTGCTAATAATTATAATTAAACTTTTGAGCTATAAATAATAAAATATAAACTTAAAAATATAAAAAAATACTAATTAATATAATTAAGCATTAAAAAAATATTATTAAATATTAAAACTATTTTTTAAAAATAAAATAATTATTTTAAAAACAACTAAAACTAAAAAAATAAAAAAAAAATTTAAAACTTTTAAACCTAAAATAAAAAAAGTCTATATAATAATTTAAAAAAAAAAAAATTATATAAAATTTTTAGAATTATTTTTATTAAAATAAATAAAAATAACTAGTTAAAAAAACTTTAAAAAAACTTATTATAATCAAGTTTATAATAATTAAAAATAACTATACTAAACTATTTAAAAAGAATTTAAAAATAATTAATATTTTATAAAAAAAATAAATTTAGATTATGTTGTAATAATAGTGTTGACTGCGTACGAGGCTACTGCTGACTGCATATAAAACTATTTGTATAACACTAGCAATTGGCTGATTGGTCTAATTGTGTAGGCGGTATATATATATAGAATTTTCTTACTATATAAGATTCTTTTATATAAGAGTTTTATTTTTGTACGGATAGTTAAAAAAATAGATCGATATATATAGTTATTTATTTTACTTTTTTGTTATATATAATATTATACCCCCTGGCTACCTAACACTAATTAATATTTTTAGCTAAAAAATATAGATTAGCAAAAATAAAAACAGAATCTTAACCTAGTTATATAAATTATATATTTTATATTATATTCTAGTTCTTTTAGTAATAAGCTAATAGAAAAAAAAGATTAATTACTTGTTTGTATTTTAGTTCGGCCTTTATATAAAAATATAATTAATAACGTATAATTATATTATTTTTTGATTATTATTATATAAACTATACAAAAGTTTATATTATAATTAAACTTTTTTTATTTTATTTTTTTTATTTATAAATATATTAAATAATAATTAATTATATAAAAGCTATTAAAAACAAACATATAAAAATATTAAAGCTTTTAAAAAATAACACTTAACGTTTTTAAATAACTCTTTATATAAGTTTATAGCTAAAAAAATTATTAAATATATTAACATTTCTTTAATTACTATATAAAAAATAATCAACTTTTATATATATAATAATATTCTATATAATTTTTATATAATAATTAAAAAAGAAATTAATATATAGGCTATATATTTATATATTAAATATAACTAAACTTTATATAAACTAAAAGATTTTTAAAAAGTACTAGCAAAAAATATTAAGTTAGTTAAACTATAAACGTTATAATTAATTAATAGCAAAATTATTATAAAAATATATAATATATTTTATATAAAAAGTGTTCTAGACTAAAAGTTAGTAAAGTATTTAAAAAAAAACTATATTGTATAATTTATAAAAAGTAAATATATTCTAGCATACAAACTTAAACTTTTTATATAATAATCTTAAATATTACTAGCGTTCTTTATTCTAAGTTAGCAATTCTTTAATTAAAACTATAATAATAAAAACTTTCTTATATAATAGAATAGTTCTGTAGTACTTACCTCTAAAACTAAAATATAATTCTAAAAAGACCTTTATATATAAAATTAAAAAAAACCTTTAATTTAAAATAATATATTACTATATAACAATAAAGCACTAAAAATATATTTTTAAAAAATATTTCTAACTATAAAACATTACTTATTTTTTTTACTAATTAATAACCTAACTATATAAACCGGAAATATGCCATATTTTTAATATATAATAAAATACCTAGTCTTATAATATCTTTTATAAACTTTTAAATAATTAATATTTTATATAATACTAAATATAAAAATATTTATATTTTGTATTTAGATCTTATTTATATATAATATCTAAAATAAGATTATTTTAATAGTAAAATATTAAATATTTCTAAAGATTTAATAAAAAAAAAAAACTATTTTAAAAAACTATATAATCTATTTTATAATAAAATATAATAGTTTATTAATTTTTGCTATAAAATAGAAATTATAAAAAAATAGTTCTATATAATACTTTTAGCTATTCTAACTAATTATACAAAAGATTATTATATATATTATATTAGTCCTAATTATATATAAAAGAAAATATATAATATTATAAATTTATATTTTAATATAATTATAAATTATAATTAATATTAAATAAATTAGACTAATATTCTTTTTATATAAAATATTAAAAATTATAATTAATAAGCTATTAAAAGTATAAAAAGTACTTAGGGCAAAATATTTAAAAAAAATATACTTTAGTATAACTATTATATAAGTATGCAAAAGTATGCTAGAATTTAAAACAGTATTTATTTTTTAAAAACTTATGTTTAAAGGTTTCTTTTCTAACCTTTGTTTGTACTTCTAAGTTAAAAGCAACCTATTAAACAAATATTTCGTACAAAAAGTAAAGAATATTTATTATATAAATAAGCAATATAACTATACTAATTGCCATTCTATATAATATAAAAGTATTAAATAATACCTTTATAATTCTTAAAAATAATACCCCAGCTAAGATTATATAAATATCTATCCCTAGAAAAATATTTATATAAATAAGAAATGTTTTGTTTGTTAAAAAGAAAAATATTAGTTAATAAACTATATTTAAAAAAAAAAGCTTATATAAAAAGCTAATACTTTAATATATATAAAATAATATTTAATAATAAACTAATTTTAGTAAAATTTTTTTTTTTTTTTGCTAAATATAAAAGTTATTTAAATTTATATAATAATAATAAAATTCTTTTTTTAATATATATAATAAAAATATAATATAATATATTATAAATAATATATTTATATATTATATAACCTAAAAAAATATTTAAGCAATAATAATAAATTAGCTTTTAGATTAATTTGTATTAAATAACTAGTATTATATAAAGTATTAAAATATTATTTAAAATATAAATGCTTTAAAGTTTTTAATTATAAAAAAGCTATAAATAAAGGTATATATATAAAAGAACTCTAATATAAAGATTATATAAACGCTTAAAATAACTAAAATAAGCTTTAGTAAAAGTTATATAATAATTTTAATTAATATAATAAAAGTTAATAATGAGATTGGTTATATAATTTTTTATATATTAAATATTTTTATTTTGTTTTTATTTTTACTAAAAAATATAAATTGCTTAAAAGCCTACTTTAATAATATAAAAAATATTATTATATAAAAAGATAAAAGTACCTTTTTTATTATATATAAATAAAGCTACTCTTCTTTTAATATTTATTTATATAAAGCAACTAGCTACTTTACTAAAGTTAAACTATAATATTTATATAAATATTTTAAGTACTTTTATATAAAAGGATTATATAAAATGTTAATTTATACAAAATATAAAATTAAGCAGCTAATTTTAAAAAAGATTTAAAAGTTTTATTATTATTGCTAAATATATAATAAAGCTTTATATTGTTTTAAGTTTATAATTAAAAATAATTATAAATTTAATTATAAAATAGTGATAAATATTATATAAATCAAAAACTAAAATATACTATATATAATTAATGTTATAATATTATTTTAAATAGCTATTTTTTTAAAATTTATATTTATATAAAATATATAAAAAATATTATATAAATACTAGATTAATATCTATTAAAGACTTTTTAATAATATTATATATATAATAGTTAGTATAGTTTTAGCAAGACCTGGAAGAACTCTAAACCTATATAGCAATAAAATAAAAAGTTTATATATAGACCAACCTATAACTTTGCAGCTATATATATAAAGTTTATATCTATCTACTTTATAAACTCTAACTTTTTTTTTTTTTTTTTTCTTTAGCTTAAAGTTTTTATTTATAATATTAATAAACTAGCTATAAAAGCTTTACTTAATTAATTATAATATTACTTTAAACTTATTAATTATTTATTAATAAATATTTAATAAATATATATTTTTTATTTTGTTATAATTAATAAAATATAAATAAATTTTTTTTTTTAGTTATATGTTTAATATAAAAAATTATATATTATATAATATAAACTTAATTTTAATATAGTTTTAATAAATTTTTTAATTTTTATATTACTTAAAAGCTAATAATTTATAAAAAACCTAACTTTAAATATTTTTATTTTATTTTTGGTTTTTAAACAATTAAAACAATTTTAATTTTTAAATATAGCTAGCTTTTTACTATTAAATAATTTTAAAAAAAAAATTTTTATAAAAAAAAAAAAATTAAGCACTAGACTTTTTTATAAATGTTTTAAACAAACTAATATTTAAAAAAAAATCTAAAAAAAAACAAAAAATTAAAACTTAAAAAAACAAAATCTAAACTAAAACTAAAATAACTTAAAATAAATAATATATTTAAAAATATATTAATAAATATTATAGCTATATAAGCTTATAACTTTATATTAGTTCTAGTAGAACTTTTTTAATAAATAAAAAAAATAAAGCGCTAATTTTTTAATATATTTATTTTAATACTTTTAAAAAATAATTATAATTTAATAGTAAAAAGTATATTTAAAAGCACTAACTTTAAACTTTTTAGTTTTATTACTTTATTTATTTTTTATTTTATTAGCTTATTTTCTAATACTTTAAACCCTGCTTATACTTGTTATAATTAGTTAAGTAAAGCTTCTATAGCTAGTTTATTAATACTATAGATAAAGACTCTAAGCTAAAGAAAAAAAAAAGAAAAAAAAGAAGTTAGAGTTTATAAGGTAGGTAGATATAGACTTTGTGTATATAGCTGCAAAGTTAGGTTAGTCTATATATAGATTTTTTATTTTATTGCTATATAGGTCTAGAATTTTCATAAGTTTTACTAAAACTATATAAACTATACTAACTATTATATTACTTTTTTTTAAAACTAAAAGTTTAAACATAGTTTTAATTGAAAGTTATTAATAATATTAGGTTTATATAGTTTTTTTATATTATATTATTTTATTATTATTTTTATAATTGTTTGTAAATTTATTAGCTATTATTATATATATTTATTTTTAAAATTCTAAGGTATATACTAAATATTATTAAGATTATAGCTTTTTTAAGCGATTTAATATTATAGCTTTTTGCTTTTTTATATACTTTTAATTGTTTAATTTATTTAATTTTAAATTTTGTTTTATTATTAATATTTTTAGCTGAAAGCAATAATTAAATTTATTAAAATAAAAAGTTATTGCTTACTTTTTATAATTGGTTGGCATAGAATAAGTTTTTTATTTATACAAGTTAGGTAAATTAAAAACATAGCTAAATCTTTGTTTTTTTCAAAATTTTAAAAGGTCCGACTAACTAAAAGTTTAATTTGATAAAAGTTAGGTAAATTAAAAACATAGCTAAATTTTGGTTTTTTTAAAATTTTAAAAGGTCCGACTAACTAAAAGTTTAATTTAATAATTAGTACTTATATTACAAAACTTTTTTTTTTTAAAAAAAATTTATTTTTTATTTTAAAATTTATTAAGCGTTTTTTTTGTTAGTTTATAGCTTATATTATTTCTATATAAAAATTGCTATATTATATATTATTTTTTAAATATTTTAAGTTCAATGGACTAATTTAAATATTTATTATTTAATATTAAAATTTATAATAATTTTATTAATATTTACTATTAGGAAGTTTGATATTTTAATTTTTATTATTATTTTTAGTAGTAATATATTAATTAATAAATATTATAAAAAATTATATATAAAGTTTGAAGCAAAAAAATAAATATTTTAATTGTTTTAATATTTATTAATATAAAAATAAAGTTATTAGTTTAGTTTTTAATTAATTAATTTTATTATTTTTTAGGTCTAAAAGTAGTAAGTATTACTAAAGCAATATTTAGTACTTATAAAACTATTAATTATTATTATAAATTTAAAAATAAATAGTTCTATATTATTTAATATTTATATATTTAGTATACTAAAAAATTTATATAGATTTTTATAATATTATATAGTTAATAATTTTATAATATTTGTTTTTTTATTAAAGAAAGTTATAATTAAATAGCTAAACTTGTTTATAAATATTTATATATAGTTATAACCTTATTAGTTAAATAATATATTTTTACTATTTATTATTATATATTGCTATATTGCAGCTAATATAAATAATAAATAAAAAAAGCTAAAAGTTTTATTTTATAATATTTTATTTTTTTTATAGTTATAATAATTATATATATATTATTTATAATTATATTTTAAATAAAACTTGTAATATTTTTATTTTAATATTTTGATTATTTTATAATAATTTTAATATATAATAATTAGAAATATATAAACTTTTTAAATTAAAACTATATAAAAAAAAATAGTTCTATTTAAAATAACCTTAAATATATATAGTTTTTTATTTTTATTTTTTAGATTTTATAGCTAGTTTTTTTATTTATTTAATTAAGTTTATTAAATTAGTTTTTTAAAAAATATTAAATAAAAAGTTTATAATTAATATAAAACTTAATATTTTATTAAATAGAACTAATATTATTATTTGTTTTTTAACTTTTTTAATTTTAATTATAAAAAACTTAACTATTTTTTTTAATAAAATATTAGCTACTATATTTTTTTATTCTAATTAATATTAAAAAATAATATTAAAGTTTAATAAAAAATTAGCTTAGTATATTTATTATATTAATAAAGTTTATTTATTTAAAAAATATAATAAAGCTTAATAATTAATTATTATAAAAAATTTAGTTTTAAAAACCTTTAAATAATAATGTTTTAAAATTTATATTATTATTAAAAATTTATAATTTTAAATTAAGTAAGCATATTTAATTAGTATTATTGTTTTAAAAAAATATTTTATAAGTTTTTAAATTATATTTTTTTATTATATTATATAAAATATTTATTTTTATTTATATTAGTTAGCTAGGCCTAAAAAAAGCTAAAATGAATGCTTTATATATTAATAGTTTTATATATTTAAAAGCTTATTTTTGTTCTAGTCCTATTATAAATAGTTTATTTTTTTTAATAGTTAATTTAAAAAAATAATAATTTTAGTAGTATAGTAAATAAATATATAAATATAATTATAAAACCTAAAAAATAACTAAATTGATTTAGTACTTTTAAAATTATTAAAATCTTAATTTAAAATTGTTTAGATTTTTATAAAGTTAATTCTAATTTTTACTTTAGTTTTTATAATCATTTTTAAATAATTAATAATAAATATATTAAAACAAAACTTTTTAATATTTTTTTAATATTTAGTTTAATATAAACAATATATTATTTTTTTATAATAAATCTAATATTATTTTTTAGTTTTAAAATAAATTAAAATATTATTTATATAAATATTTATAAACTTATTTAAAAATTTTTAAATTTATATATTAATAAAATCTTGCTATTAAGTTGATTTTATTTTTAAACTAAATAGTAAAACTTTTTATTAAAATATTTTTTTATAAGTTTAAAAAAAAAAAAATTATATAATTTTATAATTAATAATAATTAATAAAAAGCTTTAATAATATTTAGTTTTATAAATTAAGTAATATTATAATAATTAAATATAATATTATTAATATTTAAAACTAATATAATTTAATTTTTTAATAAAAGAACTAATGGGTATAATAGTAAAGAAGATATATTAGGAAAGAGTGGGTGTATAGTAGAATATTGGAAGGTCTAATATATCTGTGTGTGTCGGATTTAGTGTTATAGAGCGTACCGCATATATATGTTTAGATCGCTTTGTCTATTATTGTTTTTTATAGGTCCTATTTTTCCTTTGTAAGGTATTTATTTATAAGCTTGCTAGTAAGTATAGCTAGGCCATACTTACTAAGCTACGTTATTAAGCTATAACGCTTATATAATTAAGTAATCCTGCTATTTATACCTAATTAGCTTTTTTTATAGCTACTAGCTATAGGCCAAATCTAATACACCCTTTTAAAAAAAGTTATTTTAGTAATTTTTTTTATATATGTATTACTATAGCTATAAAAGTAGTTATAAGTAAGTATTAAAGCATAGATAGTATATAAGTAATTAGTATAGCATACAAATAATTGTATAGGCTAGTTCTAAGTGTTATATATATTACTATATAACTATTTAAAATATAGCATAGTAAGCTTAGTAAGCAAGAATGTTTATAAAAAAGTACGCTTTTAATTTAGTAACCAAAAATGTTTATAAAAAGGTGCGCTTATAAGTATAGTATATACAAGCTTACTCTTAGTATTGCTAGAGTTTTCTTTTTTGTTTTTTTTTTTTTTTAATTTTTATAAAATTTTTGTAGTAAGTTCTTAGAACTAAAATATTAAGCACTCTATCTCTTTGCAATAAGATTTATACTAATTTTTTTTTTAGTTTTAATTATAAAATTATTTTTTATTAGTATATTACTAATTATTAAAAAAAAAAAAGTATTTTTGCTATAAGTTTTAAGAAAGCTTTAGGTTGTTTAGTAAAAAGCTTGCTAATATATATAAAAGAAATTGTTATAATATTTTTTTTGTTTTTTTTTTGCTTAAATTATAATAGCTAGCGCCTTTAACTAGGCTAAAATTTATAAATATAATATATAACTACTTTTTAGGTTAATAATTAATAAGTTTATTGTTAGTTTAAAGTTATTATTATTAAATAATAATAATATTTTTATATGTTTTCTGCCTTGCTCTTTATTTATTATAGAGCTCCTAGCGCATTATATCCCTATTACTACTACTACTACTACTGCTTTTTTAACGCCCTCCTGCCAAGCTCCTCCTATTACTACTACTACCCCTGGGATAGCTAATTTCTTGCTGGCCTTGCTTAGTACTTATTGTTTGGCCTTTAGCTGGGTTATTCTAGTTACGCCTATACTACTACTAGTTCTGCCTAGTTAAGCTTCTATTAGCTAGGGTGCTATGTTTGCTACTGTTGCTTTTTATAGTTATAGCTATACTTCGCTTTTATAGCAAGCTGGTTTTTGCTTACGGCCAGTATTTTTAAAGATTTTTCAAAAAATACTATATTTACAGTATACTTATAGTGCTTTTTAGGGTTGCTTGGATAGCAACTGCATTAAAACGTTTAGTAGTAGGTTGTAGTACTTATAGTATGTTTCTAGATATATATATAAGCTTTTATAAGTAAGCTTTTTAATAATTAGTAATAAGTACTAATTATAAATAGTTTTGCTAACGTTGAGCTTTATATTTATTACTTTTAGGATGTTTTTATAAAAAGCGCTAGTAATACTATTATTTAAGCTCTATAAATTATAGTCCGTACTATGCTATCTTTTTATTGCCTAAAAAAAAAAAAAAAAGAATAAATGGTTTTTTTTTTTTATGAACTTTTTGCCACTCTATAGCAGGATTAGTGCCCTCCAGGGTGGTTAAGTTTTTGTATTATTAGCTCTAAGGCCCTTTAGGTATATAAAAATACTTTATAATTTTTCTATTAATATATTATAAGTTTATAACTTATATTTAAATAATGTTTTAAATGTTCTATTTTATAAATTTCCTTTTAAGTAATAAGTTTTTAATTTTTTTTTAAAAAACTAATACGCTTTGCTGAGCTCTTTGGCTATATTTGGAAAGCTTATATAATTTGAGCTATTTTAAGAAAGTTGTCCATTTTAGTATAAGTAAGGCTTTTATAAATCTATTAGCAATTATATTATTAATAAGTATATATTTTACTATAATAGTTCTATTTTTAACTTTTTAATATAACTAATAGTTATAAATATTAATATACTATAGTTTAATACATAATAGGGCTACTTTTTTTATAATAAGCCTTATAGTTTGCTAATTATTATATTATATTTATATTTGCTAATTCTATAGTACTACCCTAAGCTTATTAACAAACCGGTTAATAAATATTACTTTTTTAATTGCTTGGGCTAGAACTAAAAGTTTTGCTTTAATTATAGATATAGTAACTATATCCTGTTTATTAGTTTACTAGCAGATTATCTTTTTAAAAAGCTTTATAATATAGGCTTAGGAGCTTTTTTAATTAAAAGTATTATTTATAAAAAATATATTACTAGCTACTATAAAATTATTTTTATTTTTAAATTATAATATATAGTACTATATAAAAAGTAGATATAATAAAAACTTATTAGCAGCCTAGTAGTACTTAAAAAAAAGATTATAATTAAATTATATAAACTTAAAAATTTTAAACGTTATATCTAGGCGCATTATTACTACAGCATATAAAATTAACCCTATTTTTTGCTAGTAGCGCTTAATATTAGCAAGTATAAAGATCTTTTTATATAAAAAAAGCTCTTAAGCTTTTATTAAAGTAATTATATAAGCTATAACTATAATGTTTTGTAGCTTAGCAATCTTTTTAATATAAAAGGCCTATAAAAGCTAAAAAAAGCTTTTTTTTTTATTTCTAATTACTTTAACGCTTAAGAACTATTATAGGTCTTTACCCCTAGTAAAATTATAGTATATTTTAAGTATAGCAATTGCTTTATTTGCGGCTCTTTGGTTTTTTTGCTTATATGCTATAACTATATTATTAATATATACAAACAAAAGTACACCTTTTAAAGAATAGCAGTAAAGTTTATAAAGTATTAGCTTAAAGCCTATTTTTTGTAGTAACTTAATAAGCTTTTTTTGCTATAGCAAAGGAGACTTTTGGAGCTTGTATAGGGCTTGCAGTAGTTTAACTACAATATTTGGTTTCTAGTAGCTTGGAAGTATGCATATATAGATCTCTTTATTTAATTTAGCGTTTATAAAGATATTTATAGTATTATATTGCTTAAGTTCTAAGTCAAACTTAGCAGTAATAGCTATTAATATTTTAAAAGATTTCCTTACTAGTATGCTAATATAGGTATCCTTTTAGTTATTATTTAACTGCTAATCTCTTTATATTATTAGACAAACTTTATATTTTTTATAATACTTATATTTATTAAACTTATAAACATAAACCTATATATAATCCAAAATGATCTTTTTTTATAAAAAGCTTTTAGGTACTTCTTTCTAAGTGTTTATTTTTTTATAGCTTTATAAGTAAGTAAGTTTTGCTTGCTTAAAGTAATCTTTTAGCAAGTAATTTATAAAATTTTTATATTACTTTAGTAGTTATAATAGATCTTATTAGTATATTTTTCTTTTTTAGTTTAAAAAAGTTTATAATTAAGCTTTTAAATAACTAGTATTTAGCTTAAGAGCTTTTTTCTTTTTATTAGTAAAGCTTTTAATAAAATTTATTAGCTATAATTAGTTGTATAATAGCTAATGAGCTTTTTTAAAGGCTTTTTTCTCTTTATTAATAAAGCTTTTAATAGGATTTAGCAGCTATAATTAGGTATATAATAAATAATAAGCTTTTTTAAGGACTTTTTCCTTTTTACTAGCAGAGCTTTTAATAAGATTTAATAGCTATAATTAGTTATATAGTAATTAATAAGCTCTTTTAGGGGCTTTTTCTTTTTTACTAACAGAGCTTTTAATAAGATTTAGTAGCTATAATTAATTATAGTAGATTTTTAAAGAGCTTTTTAGTAGTTTAGCTTTTTTGTTTTTAGTTATTGATTTATTATTAATAGTTATTGCCCTTTATAATCTGGCTGTATTAAAGCTAGTTGTCTAGTAAGCTATAGTTGGAACACTAGAAGTTAATTTGGTAGAAGCTTGGTATTAATTGTTAGGCAGCTCTTTGTCTAGGCTTAGATCTAGCGATTTAGCTTGTAATATTGCTAAACATAATAGGGCAGCTTTTGGATTCTATAGTAGTATTAATAATCTAAAGGCAAACTATAAATTAGTATAAAAATAGGAGTCCTAATAGGGAGCTTTTGCTTTTTTTTTTATAAGCTTGTTTTTATTAGAATTCTTTTCGGACTTAGATTTATTAGCATTTTTAATATTATTTTTTGGAAGTTAGCTAATAAGCTTGTTATTTTTTTGTTTGTTAGCTATGTTCTTTTTAAGGTTAAAAGTATTTTAGTAATTAATACTATTTATTAACGCTTTATATATTTCTAGAGTTATTTTAAAGAGATTATTTTTAAATTTATTTTTATTACTACTAAAGAACTTGTTTTTATTAAAAACTACGTTTTTTATTACTATAATTTTGTTTTTTTAGGGAAACTAAATATAGTAAGTATTAATAGATTGGTAGCTTACTAAATAGCTTATTTAAGCATTAGGGTTAAACTTTTTATATTTTTGTTTTTTAAGTTTGGCTTTAGTAGTTATAACAAATGTTATATATTTAAATACTTTTAAATAAAATATATAAAATATTTGATTATAACTAACGAACCCTTATAAATAATCAAAGTATAAGTAGAATTTTTTGTATAGAGCTCGCCAATAATTAATTCGCTTAGGTGTCCGGTTATATAAATATACCGCTATTTAAACTATTTTAGGCCAAAAAAAAATAAAAAGCCTATAATTATTACGTATTAAGCTTGCCTAATATTTAATAGTACTTTTTATTTTTTTGGCTGCTTTATTAAGATTTTAAGTATATAATAGTAAGATTTTAAAGTTTATTCTATAAGCTTGTTTTATAACTACTGCTAGGTATATAGTCTTTTAATTATTACTAGCAATTTTATTATTGCATTTTATAACCTTTATTTTATTATTATAGTATATTTAAATATATTAAATATAATGTTCGAAAGCTTTTTAGATAATGTTAGCACGCTTGTTATTAGTATAATAGTTCTAGGTATAGCCTGAATATTAATTAGTAACTAGTATAACATGTTATAGGCGCCTATTTTTATTAAAAACGTTAAATTTATAGAAATTAATAGCTAATCAGGCACTAGCTTTTATAATTTTTAAACAAGCGTTTTGTACTATTCTGTAGTAAGCTTTAGATTTACTATATGCTACGCAATCTATAGTTTAGATTTTGTTATCAAAATATAAAATAATTGCTGCTTTTTTTATATAGTTAAATAACTATTTTAAAAGTTTAGTATTTATATATCCCAAACGTTAGTACTATCTATAAAGGCTAGCTCGAGATTTAGAGCGCTTTATATAAAAGTTTAGCAGGTTTTTTTATATATAGAACACTTGTTTAGTTAGGCATTCTAGGAAATATTCTATAATATATTAGCTATATATTTAGGTTAAAGAACATAAGGGCTTTCTTTATTAATGTTTTAAAAGATTGGACTTAGGTTTATTATCTTAGTATATACCTGTTTGATTTAAGACTTGCAGAAAAACTAGGTTAGTAGCCATGTTTGGACAAAAAGCAACGTTATATAGCCAATATATAACTATGCCTTTTGGGCCCCAAGCTTTAATATTAATCTTGCTATAGCTATATATATAGATTATGCTATTTCTTGCTAGTACTATATTATTTAAGTTAGTATTTTTTAAATATATAAAGTAATATACTTAGTTAAATATATAAATAGTTAATCCGGAGTTTACTATAGCTAAGTTATATAGTTTATATGTTTTAGCAAGCTTTTGGTTAGTAGTAAACAAGCTTGCTACTTTTGCTATAGGGGGCTTTAGGAGTTAATTATTCTAAAGGTTATTCTTTAAAATTTCGAATTTTACTTTTTTTTTTTTATTACTTTTGTGCTTTTTTTATTGCCTATTTAACACTTTTTTTATTTGTTATATATATTTTAGCTATTTTATTAATGCTTTAATTAAGTTTTTAGCCTTTTAGTTAGAGCTCTATAAATATAAGCTAGCAATTTAATATATAGTAATAATTATAGTATATAATATAATTTTTTATATTTAGGTTTTCTTTTTTAGCTTTAGTTTTTGTATTAGCGCAGGGGCACTTAATAGAAATGCTTCTAGAGCTTTTTTTTTAATTATTTCGGTAGTTTTTGCAACTATTATTAGTTTAATATTATTAGTAGCTTTTGCAATTTTAATAATTTTGTCTAAAGTAATCTTTTTTTTAATTGTTTATAGGATTATCTAAATTATTTTAGTTATTAAAAAGTTTAAAAGTATTAAAAGTACTTTTTTTAATAATCTTTCCAGAAGTATAAATTATATTTAAAATTATAGCTTCTTAGTATAGTTTGGTAGTAATAGTCTAGTATTATAAAGTATTGTTTATAATAGTGTTATAATAAATATTTCGGAAAAAAATAACCTAAACTAGATAAGTATTCTATAGAACTTTTTTTAGATTAGTAATAAATTTAAATAAGTTTATTGTTTTAGCGCCTTTTAAATAAGCTTTAAAAATTTTATTAAACTACTTATTTACTTATTTAGTTAAGTTTTTAATAGGTTTTTTAGCTATAGAATTAATAAAAGTTTTATATTCTAACTTATATTTAAACTTTAGAACATATCAGGCTATATTTCTAAGTTTTTTAAAGTTATTATACTATTCATTAATTGTTTGGTTAGTTTTTATTTATATTAAGCAGTAGTTTAAATAAACTATTTTATATATTTATTTAGCAAGCTTAGTAAGCTTAGTTTAGTAGTTAGTATAGTGTTTAAAAGCAGTTTTATAGCGCTATTTAGCGTTTTAATATAGCGCTTTTCTAATAATTATTAGTTTTATATATATTGTAGTATTAAAATTAGCAGCTCTAGTAAGAAAGAAATTGCTAATTAGTAGTGCGCTTAGTGGCTAAAGCTATAAAGTTTGCTTTTTTTTTAGAACTATATATTTCTAGAGGTTGCAGTTGCAAGCGCTAATAGTAAAGTTTTTTTTTTATAGCAGAAAATCTTCTAAAAAATTAAACATAATAATATATTATTTAAATATAGTAGCAATTTTTATATATTTCTAGCTAAAAATTGCTTATAGTAAAGTATAAAAATTAATAAGATTTTTAATTGTTAGATTTAGTATTATAAAGCGTACTATATATATATGTTTAGATCGCCTTGTTTATTATTGTTTTTTATAAGTTTTATTTTTTTTCTGTAAGGTATTTATTTATAAGCTTGCTAGTGAGTATAGCTAGGCCATACTTACTAAGCTACGTTGTTAAGCTATAATGCTTATATAACTAAGTGATCCTGCTATCTATGCCTAATTAGCTCTCTTCACAGCTACTAGCTATGGGCCAAATCCAACAGTGTGCGGTCCCACCCGTGGGTGCACAGGCCACCTAGTGTGGACCTGGCATGCCTGGGGCATAGGCCACCTATAAAGGTTGCTAGTTCAACCCTTTATAGGGCTTTATTAAAATGCTAGGCATAGAAAAGAACTTCTACTGACTTTAGCAGCTAGCAATATATATATAGCAATAATAACTTATTATTTTTTTTTTTTTTTAATATCTTTTTTTTTTTGGTTTACTATTAACTATTGGCTATGTTACGCAAGTGTTAGTTCTATATTTTCTTTTTTTAGCAAAAGTATTGCATTATTAACCGCAGGGGTTTTTATAACGTTATAATTAGCAATTTTATAATTAGTAATTGTTAGAGTAGCAATAGTATAATTAGTAATAGTAGGGTTAGTAATAGTAGGGTTAGCAATGGTAGGATTATTAATGGCAGGATTAGTAATATTTTGAATAGCGGGCGCTGCAGCAACTTTTGTAGTAATATTTGTAGTATCTACTATTGCGTTAGTCTTTATAGGCTTATTGCTTTTGTTTTGCGTAAGGGCTTTTAGTGGTTTATTTTTTTGTTTGGGTTTAGCTTTTTTTAATTCTTGCAAATCGGGCTTAGGTCTGTAAGGCTTTTAATAATTATTAATTAGTTTTTGCAAATATTAGAAGTAATGTTTGGAGTGCTATTTATTATATTTGTGGCTTTATTCTTTTTATTTAATAAAGTACTTAAACCTGTTTTTGCGGCAATTTAGTTAGTATTACAAAATGATTTCTATTTTGTATGCTTTGCTTTTTTTTTTGTTATTAGAATGCTGATTAGCTTTTACTAGCCTAAGTAGTAGGACTGTGCGATCGAACGGATTGTTTTTGTTTTTTATAGGTTATAAATGTACTACTAAAATAATAGGATAGATATAGAAATGGGAAAAAAAGTCTAATTTATATGCTAGATTTTTAATTTTTTGTTTGATTATTTATAGTTTAGCGTACTGTTATAAGTATTTTTTTAAAAGCTATTCTGGTAAGTAATACTTGTTATATAAACAAAAAAGAACTTTATTTTTTAGAAAAAACTTTAGAGATTGGTATTTTTTGTTAAATTGCTGTTTGGACTATGCGGCTATAAAATCTATAGCTAACTTGGTATTTTGTTTTAAGTAATTATAGATATTTTGTACTTTTTTAAAAGTATGTTTATTAGTTTAGCTAATTATTATATTAAGGGGTCCGGGTAGCTTAAAACTAAACAATTGCTTATGTGGTATAGATTGTATAGCTTATAAGTATGTAGTATTTAAGTTTTATTATAGAACAGGAATAAGCTTTATTTAATTAGACTTGGGCTATAAAAAGTTATAAAAATATATAGCAAGCTTTACTGTTTGGTTTTTTTGCTTGGAAAGACTATCTTTTTATAGGTAGTATACTATAGTTATAAAAAGCTTTATGTTTAGAGCTTTTTATATTCCTGTTTAGAAATCTAATATAAATTTATAATTATAATCAGAAATAATTCTTTAAGGAATACCTTAGTTGCTTAATAGTAATTGTTTTATTAGTATATTTGCCTAATATTTTGTTATATATTTTTTATTTCTAGGAAGCAATAATATTTATTTAAACGTATGGCAAAATGTAGTTATTATATAATTATATGTATTATAATAAGGGCGTCCGGTTAGTTGCTAGGGTGTACTAGCTGCTTTTGTTAGGGGTAGCGCTAATATAAAATCAATTATAATAGTTTGTATAGGCAAAGCATTCTTTAGTTAAATTGGGCAAAGGCTACTAATTGGCTTTAGCTGATTTGTGCGGTTAAAGTTATACCTAGGGTAGTATTCTATGTATTTTTTGATTAACTATAACTTGTAGTATATTAAGTACTGCTTAAGGTCTTTTATTATATGGTTTAGTCCTATATAGTATTTTGTATTATATATTACCTTAAATATTTGTTTGATTATGGCGTGTAGCACGTAAAGATGTTTAATTTTTATATGCATATTATAAATTAGTCCGTTTGCTATATAAAAGGGGTAGCTGGCTTTAGAAAAAACTTTAATATTTTTGTTAAGCTGATTATTGTTTATAATCTTATTAAGCACTTTTTTATATTGAATATTTGCTTTATAAGCTAACTAAAAGTTGCGCTTTTATTTATTTGTTATAATAGTTTTGCTAATATGTTTAACTATGTTTTAGACTAAGTTGAGGATGGCTGGCTTGTCTAATTATTATAGCTTTTTGTTTTTATTTAGTATGTTTTATATAGCGCTAAGCTAGTTTAGTATATTAGGCACGTAATTTAAGCAATTTAGAAAATGGTATATTTAGAATTTATATTATAAAAAGTATACTAATAAATTAACTAATTGGTTATTTGTGCGATTTGTAATAGTAGTATTTAATGTGGTCCTATTTATTATTTTTTTAGTAGCTAAATGATTGGTAAATATTATTATAGGCCGCTGATTTGAGTGTATAATAGTTTTAAGTTTTTTTGCTGTTTATACTAGGCAAGCTATTTCTAACTTGGATGGACTATACTTAGTTTCTATTTAGGCGAGGTATTAGTTTAGATATATTATAGGTTTGATTTGTATAAACAATATTATTATTTTTAGTTTTTATTTGAAACTTTGCTTGGTATAAAAAATTATTACTTTAAATCTTTTTTTCAGCGATCTATTTAGCTGTATATATAGTATACGATTAGGGTTATAGTAGTGCAAAGTAGTTTTTAAGCAGATGGTGTTCTATATAGCATTAAAAAATATTATTTCGGTTAGGGTTGCTTTATAGTATGTAGTGCAAATATAGTACTTATGTTTTTTTGGATTACTATTGATTATTTTGCTTTTTTTCTAGCTTTTAGTAAGTAACGCAGTTTTGTATTTCTGTAAAAGCTTTGCTAGCTTGGTATAGTATGGTAAAAGGTTTTAAAAAAATCTATTAGTACTTAGATATTGTTTGAGGGCTTGCAGATTTTTAGAAAAAGTAAGTTGTTTAAATATTTAGATATGTTTTATTATTATAAATATTTTAAGAGCGTTAACGCAGAATCTAAGGAGTTTTATTAAGGGGTACTTAATAAAGGACTTTTTTAGGAATATTGCAATATTTTTGGTTTGGAAAAACCTAAATACTGTTTTTAAGTAGTAAATATGCTTTTTAAATATGTTTAAAAAAATAATAATATTGTTAATAAAGCAACAGTAAAACTTAAAGTATAAACGTAAGTTTTGGTTTATATATTTTTATATATACCCTAAGGTATTATAAAATCTTATTAAGGCAATATTAGATCTTTCTATATTTTGCGGGCTAATAATTGTAAATTTATTCTAATAGTTAGGATGAACTTTGAACTAGTAAAAAAACCTAGTAGTATTAATATAGGTAATATAGCGTTTGTTTAGTAGGCTGCTAATTATTTTATTTTATAAAAAAAAAAGGTAATTATTAAAAATAGCAACTTTGTTAAGCTGTTATAAATTAATAACTATTTGATTTTTGTTTATATTATATATTTTTTTTTATATTATAAATATTAGGTATATAAAAAGCGTAGGTTTATTTATTTATTTTATGCGATCTATTTTATATAATTAGTTATATATAATATTAAAGACTTTTATATTATAGCAATTAAAAAGGTATAAACGGGAGTTCTGTTTTATTTCTTACTAATTATTAATAAAAGGGATTTTAAGTTGCTAGTTTTTAGAAATATTTACTTTTTTTTAATTATTTTAAATACTATATGTTTTGATAATTTTAAAAAACTTAATAGTTTTGGAGACTTTTTTGGTATAGATATATATATTCTTCGGAGTGACCTTTTTAGGGAGATTAGCTGTTTTTTTAATTTTGGACGTAATAGTAGTATTAGCAATTTTTAGTTTGGGTAGTTTTTCTAGTATTGGAATATAAGGCTTTATTAATAGTATATTTTCTAACTTTTTAATTATACTAAAAATAGCATTGGTTAGCAGAGTGGCTGTGGCTAATATATTTGTTGCAGTAAGGATATTTATTTTAGGAGGGGACTGTGTTTTATTAGTATTAATAATTATAGGTATTACTATTAGTACTACCTTAGTTTGGGCTAGCTTATCTATATATACTGCTATGTTAGGGGTAGGTATAATATTGGTTGCTATAGCTATAATAATAGGTAATATGTTGAATTTTGTGTTTATAAGGATTAGCAAGTTAGCGGTGTTTAGCAATCTTAATCCAACTATTTTAGTTAATAGGGCGGTTAAGGCCATAGCAGCTATAGCAAAAGTTTTTATTGCAGCTTTTTATAAGCTGACGTAATAGCTACTATTGCAGTTTTTGCGGATTTGCCCTAATTTTATACCTTTGTTGATCTTTATTAGTATTTTGGTATTATTTACTATAGGTATGACTTGCAGGGTTTTTGCATTAACTATTATGTTTATTATATTCTTATATATTACTATAAAACAGAAGCTGCGATTAGTAGGCAGTAGCTTATATTTTACTTAGAGGTAAGCGCTTTTTTTTTTTTATAGGGTTACGTCTTTTTTGTTTACTATGTGCTGTACGTACTTGCAGCTGCGGATTAGTACATTAAAAGCGATTATAAAATTATTTAGTTTTTGGAAAATAATTGTTTTATACTAGTAATTAATTATAGCTTTGTATAGGAGCAAGAAATCATTTCTAATTAATATTCTAGGTTGCAAATGATTATTTATAACCTAACCCTTTTTTTTATAAGCTATAATAATAAGCTTTCTGGCTTTATTTATTCTAGGCGTATAAAATTTAAACTTGGCCCAAATAGTTAGTATTATTACTATTTTGCCAATTGTGGTTACTTTTCTTTTTTGTTCTTTAGTAGTATATTTATAAGTATTTAGGTAAAATCAGCCAATAATAGTATGCTTTGTACTAGGGTTGCTATAGATTTTTATTTTCTTACTAGTTAGGAATAGATATACGTTAAAACCTAAGTATATATAGTTTGATCGAAATGACTTATTATATTTATTAATACTTGGCGCTTTAATAATTAAAATGTTGTTTTTATTATTTGCTTTAGTAATCTTAGGAACTAGTCTATAATCTAAAGTACTCTTAGGTTTAAAGATAGTACTATTTTTGGCATATTAATATTAGTAAAGATGTTAGAACAAGAGATTACATAAAGGAAATTTTTAGGCGTAATATTTGCAAGTACGTCTTGCCAGGTTAACTAGAGATAGGGTATTTATTTTGGTAAATTTTTCTAATTTTATATATAGGCAACAATAGCACAAATAAAGCTTAAACATTTTTAATAATTTATATTATTAGTAATAATAGTAGTACATAAATACTAAGTTGAATATATAATAAAATATACTGCTATAATACCTAAAATTAGTGTTAGGTAAGGAAGGTTTTTTTTTATTGTTATTAGTTACAGTTTATACAAAGTGTACATAATTATAACTATTATTATAATGTTTATTTTTTTTGTTTTGATCTTTTTTACATATATAATAATTATAGTTATTATAGTTATGGCTATAGTTGCAGCTATAATTATAACTACTTTTATAATTCTAACTACTATTATAATAGTAATCGCAGCTTTGGTTGCAATAATTATTACTTTTTTTGTTCTACTATTGCTTTTTTTTGTAGTTATATTAATAATAATTATCTTTTTAGCAATAATTATTGGTTGATTTGCAATAGTTTTTACTTAATCGGCAGCGGTTGTAGTATTTGGGGCAATGTTTAAGGGAGTTGTTCTAGCGTAAAAAGCAAAAAGATAGAAGGGCACGTATAAAAAAGGACGTTCATATTTTATTTTTAGGATAATTAACGCAAAGTTTTATATTTGGGTATTTTTTTTTAGCTTTTTGTTTTAGTTTGTATTGTATTTTTTTAATTTTTTTTATATAGTTTTTTAGACTTTTTTTCTGTTTTAGAGCTTATATATAATTAGTAATAGCTTTTTTTTATTAATTATAAATATTTTTTATAACCTTAATCTAATTAGAGTTATTTTTAACTAATGTTTTATTAGTTCTTGCGTAGTGCAACTTGTGCTAGATATACTAAAGTATTGTATTGCGATTTTTTGTAATATCTTGGAGCATAAGAGATCTTTTAAAGAATTTTTGTATAGTACGCCTAGTACAGATTTTGAACTAATCTTTTAGATTTTTTAAAAGTAGTTTAATACTAGATAATTATAACGTTTAATATTATAGAGCGGTTATTTTATTGTTTTACTATAGTAGTGCCAATCTAGCTAGCAGGTGGTCAAATAGAGCTATAATTTAGCTATTAATAGATCTACCACTTTTTAGTATAGTATATATATAATTAAAGAACAAATATATATTAGTATAAATAATATTTTTATTGTTAGCTATAATATTATAGTTATTAGGGTTGTCTTATTTAGGGTTAAAAATGCTAATATTGTTATATTTAATTTTAATAGATTTTTCTTTAGTAAATATTGACTTGGCTCCTAGTATAACACCTTGCTTTAGATTGTAAGAACTGCTATAAAGGTTACTTTTGTTGTTATTACCTAGATTTAGAGGGTTAGAGGGGTTATTACTAGAGTTACTTTTGTTGCTATAAATATTGCTAGATTTGCGACTTAGCAAAAAAAGCAGAGGTATAAATATACTAGCTTAAAAGGTTAATATAGCTACTAGTTTGCTAGATTTTATAAATTTATTAAGCTATTGGTTTATTTTAGTAAACTATTTATTTATAGTAATTAATAAATTTATTTTTTTGTTTACTTTATTAATTTTGTAATCTAGAGTTTTAATATTTATTTTGGCTTGCTAATAGCTATTAAACAAATAATTAATTGTTTTTTGGTTAATGTTTATTTTTTTAAAATTAATAGTAAGTAGGGGCGGATTAGCTAAAACTGTTTTAAATACTTTTTTTTTTTTTTTTAGGCCTTATTAAAAAAGTTTATTATATTATTAAATAAATATCCTAGTAAGTAGAAATTTTTTAAGCTATTCTTTTATAAACTAGATATAAATAGGTATGTAATAAATTATAGTTTTTTATATAAAAAGTACTTAGATCTTAAACTAATAGCAAGCTATTATATCTGATCTTTAGTAAAGAACTGTGTTAACTAACCTAAGGGCTGCGTTAGGTTAAATATAAAAAAATTTGTAACGTTTGCGAAATTATAGTAAGTGCTTATAGCTATTAAACAACTTATTACTTAAAGCAACTCTTAGGATATAAAAGTAATATATTAAGCTTATTTTTAGTATTAAGCCTATTAGTAAATCTTTGCGGGTAGTATAAAAGCTATAGTACTAAGGGCTAGAACATATTTTAGCTACTATAATACTTGCTTAGACGGGCTATAGCGTTGCTGCAATATAACTAAAAGTGCTTGTAGTTCTACTGCTAGCAAAATGGTATTTCTATAACTTTACGAAATCAAGGAAATAATAGTTTAGTATAGTTTAGTGTTTGTAATAGAACATGCGTAGTAAAGTACTATTTTAATAAAAAAACTAATAAGTATAATAGTAAAAAAGATATATTAAGAAAGAGTAGGTGTGTAACAGAATATTAGAAGGTCTAATATATTTGTGTGCAGTCCTACCTGTGGGTGCACAGGCCACCTAGTGTGGACCTGGCATGCCTAGGGCATAGGCCACCTATAGAGGTTGCTAGTTCGACCCCCTACAGGGCTCTATCATTTTTTAAATAAATATTTTTTTATTAGTAATTAATTATAAATTTATATTTAATTAATTTAAGTTTAAGTATAAATAAAACAAAAATAATATTTAAATTTATATTTTATTTAATAAAGTTTATAACTAATAATTTATTTACAAATCTTTTTTTAAATAAAATAAATAAAATAAATATTTAATATTAATAAGACCTAACGGTATATTTTTTGCTATTAAGTTTTAATATTATATTAAATCCTAGTTATAATAGTAATAAAATTTTAGATTTTTTTTTAAAAAAAAAATCTTTTTAGGTATAATAACTCAAAAAACAAAAAGTTTTATATTAACTTTATATATTTAAAGTTTTTTTTTTTTTTTTTAAAATTCGTTTATTATTAAAAGTTTTTTTATAGTATTATTTAATTAATTTAAGTTTATTTTTTTTATAAAATATTAATTATTTTTAAACTTTTTTTTAAATAGCTTAATATAGTTATTTTTAATTATTATAAATTTAATTACAATAAGTTTTCTAAAGTTTTTTTAGCTAGTTATTTTTATTTATTTTAATAAAAATAATTTTAAAAGTTTTATATAATTTTTTTAATAATAGTTTAGTTTTTTTTTTTTAAGAATTATTATATAAACTTTTTTTATTTTAGGTTTAGAAGTCCTAGGTTTTTCTTTTATTTTTTTAGTTTTAGTTATTTTTAAAATAATTATTTTATTTTTAAAAAGTTATTTTAATATTTAATAATATTTTTTTAATATTTAATTATATTAATTAGTATTTTTTTATATTTTTAAGCTTATATTTTATTATTTATAATTATAAAGTTTAATTATAATTATTAGCAAAAATTAAGCTTATAAATATAGATTATCTAATTAAATTAATTATTATTTTTAGGTTTTTATTAAAATATTTTATTTTGCTAACTATTTAATACTAATAATAATAGTATAGCTAAAATTAATAATTTAAAATATTTAGTTTTTAAATTATTAACGATTAATTTTTATAATATATATTAAATATTTATAAATTTTGCTAACTATTTTATTTTAATAATTATAAAACTTTTAAAGTTTAGCTAAATAAACTATTTTTATTTTTAATTATTATTTAATTTATTATATAAATTTATAATTAATTATTAAAAAAATATAAGCTTTAATATTATATAAAACTAAAGTTTTTATTTTAATATTATTAATTTATAATGAAATAAATATTTTAAAAATAATTTATTTATTTTAATTATATATTTTAGCTAAAATAAAAATAAAAATTAATAAAAAGATTTTTATTAGTTTTATTTATTTTTTAACTTAAATAAACTATTAAAGCTGTTTTTATTATAGCTTTTTTTTACTAATTAAATATTTAAAACTTTAAGCTTTTAGTTAAAACAATTAATTAATATATTTTTTTTTTATTATAAATAAAACAAATCTTATTATTTTAATAAGTTTTTTTTTTATAATTAATGTTTATTTTAATTGTTTTAAAATTAGCTAAAAATTAATAAGCTAGTTTAGTAAAAATTTAATTATTTAAATTAGATTTTTATTTAGTTAAATTAATAAGTTTAGTTTATTAATAGTTTTTATAAGCTTATTTAATATTATATACTAATTTAATAATTTTATTAATAAATAATTTATAAAAATTTTATATAAGATTTTTTTTAAATTTATATAAAAATAGTTTTATAATTTATATTTTTATTAGTTTTATATATATAAACTTAAAATATTTTATAAATAATAGCTATTTAATTAAAATTATAATAAATTATTAATAAAGCTTAAATTATTTTAGTAATATTATTAAATAGTTTTTTAATTAAATAAAAATATATTTTTATTAATTTTTTAATATATTTTTTTAATTAGTTTATAATATACTAAAATTAGCTATTTTTAATTTAAAATATAATAATATTTTTATTTCGCTTTTTTATTAGTTTATAAACCTAATTATTAAATAAAGTTTTATTTTTTCTAAATTTGCTAAAATTAATTTTTTATATTTTAGTTTTTTTAATATAAATAAGGTTTAAAATATTAAAAAATAAACTAATAAAATAAAAAATAAATAAAGTAGTAAAATTAAAAAGTTTAAAGTTAATACTTTTAAATATACTTTTTATTCTTAAATTATAGTTGTTTTTTAAAAGCGCTAAAATAAACATATTAAAAGATTAGCGTTTTATTTTTTTTATTTATTAAAAAAGTTTTGCTAGAACTAATATAAAATTGCTAGCTTATATAGCTATAATATTTAGTACTATATTTTTAAATATATTATTTATTTTAAATTGTTTTAGTTTTAGTTTAAATTTTATTTTTTTAAGCTTTGATTTTTTTTTTTTTAGATTTCTTTTTAAGTATTAGTTTATTTAAAACGTTTGTAAAAAAAATCTAGGGCTTAATTTTTCTTTTTTTTTATAAAAAAAAATTATTTTAATTATTTAAAAACTAAAAATAAAATAAAATTATTTAAAATTAAGTTTTTTATAAATTATTAATTTTTAAATAATATAAAAATTAAAAACTTTATTAAAATTATATTAAAGTTAGATTTATATTATAAAATATATAATTTTTTATATTAAATATATAACTAAAAAAAAAAGTTTATTTATATTTTGCTAATTATAACAAAAAAAAATATATTTATTAAATATTTATTAAATATTTATTAATAAATAATTAATAAGCTTAAAATAATATTATAATTAATTAAATAAAGCTTTTATAGCTAGTTTATTAATACTATAAACAAAGATTTTAAGCTAAAAAAAAAAAAGAAAAAAAAAGAAGTTAGAGTTTATAAAGTAGGTAGATATAGATTTTGTATATATAGCTGCAGAGTTAGGTTAGTTTGTACGTAGACTTTTTATTTTATTGCTATATAGGTTTGGAGTTCTTGCAGGTCTTGCTAAGACTGTATAGGCTATACTGACTATTATAATACTAAAAAAACTAAAATATAAAAAATTTAATTTTAATAAATTTATAAAAAATAAAACTTTATTTAATAACTAGGTCTATAAATTAGCATAAAAACTAAATAAAAATATTATTACATTCTAAACTATAAATAACTAATTTTAATATATTATAAGCTAATTAAAAAATATATTAAAAAATTACTAAAAATATTTTTTTATTTAATTAAAAAATTATTTAATAGTATTATTAAAATAATTTAAGCTTTATTAATAATTTATTATAATTTTAACTAAACAATTATCATTTATAAAATATTTTAAGCTTATATATATAAAACTAATAAAAATATTAATAAGTTTATTTTTATATTTAATAGTTTGGCCTAAAAGTATTAATTTATTAAATTATAATAAAAATATAAATTATAGGACTATTTTTATATAAACTTAAAAAAAAATTTATATAAAGTTTTTATAAATTTAAATATTTTTTATAAATTATTTATTAATAAAGTTATTAAGTTAATATATAATATTAAGCAAATTTATAAAAATTATTAATAAATTAAACTTATTAGTTTAACTAAACAAAAATTTAACTTAAATAATTAAGCTTTTAGTAAACTTGCTTATTAATTTTTAGTTAATTTTAAAATAGTTAAAATAAGTACTAATTAAAAAAAAAAAAGCCTATTAAAATAATAAGACTTGCTTTATTTATAATAAAAAAAGCATATATTAATTAATTGTTTTAATTAAAAGCTTAAAGTTTTAAATATTTAACTAATAAAAAAAAGCTATAATAAAAATAGCTCTAATAGTTTATTTAATTTAAAAAACAAATAGAACTAATAGAAATTTTTTTATTAGTTTTTTTATTTATTTTAGCTAAAATATATAACTAAAATAAATTAATTATTTTTAAAATATTTATTTAATTATAAATTAATAATATTAAAATAAAAACTTTAATTTTATATAATATTAGAGCTTATATCTTTTTAATAATTAGTTATAAGTTTATATAACAAATTAAATAATAATTAAAAATCAAAATAGTTTGTTTAGCTAAACTTTAAAAGCTTTATAACTACTAAAGTAAAATAGTTAGTAAATTTTGCAAATATTTAATATGTACTATAAAAATTAATAATTAATAATTTAAAAATTAGATATTTTAAGTTATTAACTTTAATTATAATATTATTATTAGTATTAAATAGTTAATAAACTAAAATATTTTAATAAAAACTTAAAAATAATAATTAATTTAGTTAAATAATTTATTTTTATTAGTTTAATTTTTGCTAATAATTATAATTAAATTTTTTAACTATAAATAATAAAATATAAACCTAAAAATATAATTAAATATTAAAAAAATATTATTAAATATTAAAACAATTTTTTAAAAATAAAATAATTATTTTAAAAATAACTAAAATTGAAAAAAACGCAAAAAAGATCTGAAACTTTTAAACCTAAAACAAAAAAAGTCTATATAATAATTTTTAAAAATAAAAAAAACTAAGCCGCTATTAAAAGAATTATATAAAACTTTTAAAATTATTTTTATTAAAATAAATAAAAACAACTAGTTAAAAAGACTTTAAAAGAGTTTATTATAATTAAGTTTATAATAACTAAAAATAATTATATTAAACTATTTTGAAAAAATTTAAAAATAATTAATATTTTATAAAAGAAATAAATTTAGATTAATTAAGTAATACTATAAAATTTTTAACAATAAACTATTCTTATTTTTAAAAAAAAAAAACCTTAAATATATAAATTTAATATAAAACTTTTTACTTTTTTAGTTATAATCTTTAAAAAGATTTTTTTTAAAAAAAGAATCTAAAACTTTATTACTATTATAACTAAAATTTAATATAGTACTAAAATTTAATAATAAAAAATATATTTTTAAGCTGTATTAATATTAAACTTTTATATAGTTTATTTTATTTAAAAAAAAATTTATAAATAAACTATTAATTATAAACTTTATTAAACAAAATGTAAACTTAAATATTATTTTTGTTTTATTTATACTTAAACTTAAATTAATTAAATATAAATTTATAATAAATTATTAATAAAAAAATATATATTTAAAAAACTAAATTATATTAGCTTTAAATATTAGTAATATTATATTTAATTATTATAATATTATTTATTTTATAAAACTAAATATTATTAAAACTTTTTATTAATTATTATTAATTATGAAATTATATTATTTTTTTTTTTTTAAACTTGCAAAAAAATATTTTAATAAAAAGTTTTATTATTTAGTTTAAAAATAAAACTTATTTAATAATAAGCTTTTATTAATATATAAATCTAAAATTTTTTAAATAAATTTGCAAATATTTATATAAAGAATATTTTAATTTATTTTAAAACTAAAAAATAATACTAAACTTATTATAAAAAAATAATCTATTATTTATATTAAGCTAAATATTAAAAAAATATTAAAAAGTTTTATTTTAATATATTTATTGTTAATTATTTAAAAATAATTATAAAAATTAAAAAAAAAAATTAGAATTAATTTTATAAAAATCTAAACAATTTTAAATTAAGATTTTAATAATTTTAAAAGTACTAAATCAATTTAGTTATTTTTTAGGTTTTATAATTATATTTATATATTTATTTATTATATTAGTAAAATTACTACTTTTTTAAATTAATTATTAAAAAAAAATAAGCTATTTATAATAGGACTAAAATAAAAATAAGTTGTTAAACATATAAAACTACTAATATATAAAATATTTATTTTAGCTTTTTTTAAGCATAGTTAACTAATATAAATAAAAACAAATATTTTATATAATATAATAAAAAAAGTTATCTAATAAAAAAAAATATATAACCTAAAAGCTTATAAAATATTTTTTTAAAATAATAATACTAATTAAACAAACTTACTTAATTTAAAACTATAAATTTTTAGTAATAATATAAACTTTAAAATATTACTACTTAGAGCTTTTTAACACTAAGTTTTTTATAATAACTAATTATTAAACTTTATTATATTTTTTAAATAAATAGATTTTATTAATATAACAAATATACTAAGCTAACTTTTTATTAAATTTTAATATTACTTTTTAATATTAATTAAAACAAAAAAATATAATAATTAATATTTTATTTAAAAAAATAACTAAGCTTTTTATAATCAAAACTAAAAAAACTAAAAAAAAAATAATAGTACTAGTCCTACTTAATAAAATACTAGGTCCTATATTAACTATGGATTTTTTATTTAATATTTTTTAAAAAACTAACTTAATAAATCTAATTAAACAAAAAAACTAGCTATAAGATCTAGAAAATAAAAATAAAAAGCTATATATACTTAAAGTTATTTTAAATAAAACTATTTTTTTTTATATAGCTTTAATTTAAAAAGCTTATATATTTTTAATTATTATATACTAAATTAATATAAAACAATTAAAATATTAAAACAAAAATATTATTAGTTTTATTTAAAATATAATTATAAATAATATGTATATAATTATTATAACTATAAAAAAACAAAATATTATAAAATAAAACTTTTAGCTTTTTTTATTTATTATTTATATTAGCTGCTATATAGCAATATATAATAATAAATAATAAAAATATATTATTTAATTAATAAAGTTATAACTATATATAAGCATTTATAAACAAGTTTAGTTATTTAATTATAATTTTATTTAGTAAAAAAATAAATATTATAGAATTATTAGCTATATAATATTATAAAAATTTATATAGATTTTTTAGTATACTAAACATATAAATATTAAATAATATAGGACTATTTATTTCTAAATTTATAATAATAATTAATAGTTTTATAAATATTAAGCAATACTTTAGTAATATTTATTATTTTTAAACTTAAAAAATAATAAAATTAATTAATTAAAAACTAAACTAATAATTTTATTTTTATATTAATAAATACTAAAATAATTAAAATATTTATTTTTTATTTTAGACTTTATATATAATTTTTTATAATATTTATTAATTAATATATTATTACTAAAAATAATAATAAAAATAAAAATATAAAACTTTTTAATAATAAATATTAATAAAACTATAATAAATTTTAATACTAAGCAATAAGCGCTTAAACTTATTTATTAAGCTTAAAACGTTTAAAAAATAATATATAATATAGCAACTTTTATATAAAAATAATATAAGCTATAAATTAATAAAAAAAAATATCTAATAAACTTTAAAATAAAATAAAAAGTTTTATAATATAAGTACTAACTATTAGATTAGATTTTTAATTAGTTAAATTTTTTAAAATCTTAAAAAAACAAAAGTTTAATTATATTTTTAATTTGTTTAACTTATACAAAATAAAAAACTTATTTTATACTAATTAATTATAAAAAACAAATAACAATTTTTTATTTTAATAAATCTAATTATTATTTTTAGCTAAAAATATTAATAATAAAGCAAAATTTAAAATTAAACAAATTAAATAATTAAAAATATATAAAAAAACAAAAAACTACAATACTAAGTTGCTTAAAAAAGCTATAATCCTAATAATACTTAGTATATAGCCTAGAATTTTAAAAATATACTAACTAAGCTTAACTAATTTTATAAAACTTATAAAAAAGCTTTTAAAGTTTTTATAAAATTACAAAAATAAATATATATAACAATAGCTAACAAATTTATAAACAATTATAAAAACAATAATAAAGCAATATAATATAAAAAAGCTATATAAACTTAATATTATTAATAATTTTAAATTAAAACTATATTTAAACTTTTAGTTTTAAAAAAAAGTAATATAATAATTAATATAGTTTTAGCAAAACTTATAAGAACTTTAGACTTATATAGCAATAAAATAAAAAATCTATATATAAATTAACTTATAACTTTATAGCTATATATATAGAATCTATATTTATTTACTTTATAAACTCTGAATTTTTTTTTTTTTTAACTTAAAATCTTTATCCATAGTATTAATAAACTAGCTATAAAAGCTTTACTTAACTAATCATAATACTATATAATTTAAAAACAAATTTTTTATTAAACAAATTTAAAAAATATATAAAAATAATAAATATATAATACTATAAAATATTTATTAAAATATACTAAGCAATTAGAAAATGAAAACAAGTATATAGACTGCTAAAATATATATATAATATTTTTAAAAAAAAAATTAATATATAAACAAACAATAAATTAATTTTATAAATAACAGTTAAAACATTAAATAATATAGCTAGACTAAACAGCCTTATATTAACTTTTTTCATTTTTAGAATATACCTATATATTAATAAAAATTTTCTTTTTTTTCTAGCCTTTATATAAAAAGTAGTAATTATTTAAAACATAATAAAAATATTACATAAGAACTATATAAAAGTTAAAATTAACTATATAATTAAAGAATAAAATAGATTATTTTTATATAATATATTTATATTTTTTTTGTAGCAAAGTCCTAGTATAAAAAAAATAAAAAAAATAAAAAAGCCTATATAAAATTAAAGCAATCGAAAAATTAGATATAATTATTGTTTTAATAAACGGGCTAATATGTTTTTGCTATATATAAGTTAAACTATACTACTATATAAAAAATGTTTAGATTAAAAATATAAAAAATAATAATATATAACTAGTATAGCTAATAAAAAAAAAAAATATAGCCGGCTAAAAAAAGAACTTGCTATATATTTATTATATAACGCCTAAACACTATAAACTTTTTTAATTATAAAAAAATATCAAACTTTTAAGCTAATAATTAAGCTTTATATAGATAAGATTATTATAACCCTTAAAAAACTATTTAAAAAATCAAATATAATAGAAATTAATAAACTTATTATATAAAATATTTTTAAGTTTATTATATATAACCTAAATATATATATAAAAAATATATATTTTTAAATTTTGCTTTATATAAGAAAAAAAAAAAAATACTAAGCTATATAAAAAATCAAAGCTAATTATATAAAAATATAATAATATTAAAAAAAGCATAGTTTTAACTTAATCGCTAATAATCTAATAAATAAGCTAATAGTTAATTTTAGCCCTTAGATCTACTTTTATATATAATTTTAGAACATTATATAAGCTTAAAAATATTATTTAAGCCTATATTTAAACAGAAAACAAGCTATTATATAATATTTATATTTATTTACTCCTAGAACTAAAAAATAAATATTTTTTAAAAACTATTTTATAAATTATATAACTTTTATATAGCTTAGCTAAATCTAGGCTATACTAGTTCAAAATTTATTATTAATACTACTAAAAAAAACTTAAAATATAAGTATTTATGTATAACTTATGCTTACTATTTATATATAATAGCCTGGATATTTTTAAAATAACTAAAATATAAATAAATAATATTTTAAGCTTTATAACTCTAAACTTTTTAGTATACAAAAAGAAAAAACTTTAGCAAACAAAATTTTATATAAAACTAAAAAAAACTCTATTTTTTAACTACTTAATCAAGTTTAATAGTAAAAAGATTTTTTTATATAAATATAATATTATAATAACCTAAAAAAGCCAAACTAAAAATTTAGCTAAAATTAACTTTTATATAAAAAAGTTTACCTAAGCTTATATTTCTTAACAAGCCTAAAAAATATATATTAGTAATATATATTAATTAGAAACTATATATAACTTTATTATTATAACCTAAATAACCAAGCTATAATTATATAATATTAAAACATTAAATAAACAAATTAAATAATAAAAAGATAACCTAATTCAAAAATTTCTATTTATTCTATTTAATTTCTATTATATAAAGCTATTTATTTTTATAAACAGTTTATTTATAAACAATATAAACATAACTTTTTAATTTAGCTTTATTATTATACTAGTGATTAAAACTTATATAAAAAATATAATAAACTTAAACTTTAAAATTAAAAAATATATTATATATTAAAATTTAAATAAATATAAATGTTATAATCAGTCGAATAAAGCTTTTATAGTTAGTTTATTAATACTATAAACAAAGACTTTAAGCTAAAAAAGAAAAAAAAAAGAAAAAAAGTTAGAGTTTATAAAATAGGTAGATATAAACTTTATATATATAGCTGCAAAGTTATAAGTTAGTTTATATATAGATTTTTTATTTTATTGCTATATAGGTCTAAAGTTTTTATAAGTTTTATTAAAACTATACTAATTATTATACTACTTTTTTTTAAAACTAAAAATTTAAATATAGTTTTAATTTAAAATTATTAATAATATTAAGTTTATATAATTTTTTTATATTATATAATTTTTTTATTATTTTTATAATTGTTTGCAAATTTATTAATTATTATTATATATATTTATTTTTTTAATTTTATAAAAAGTTTAAAAACTTTTTATAAGTTTTATAAAATTAATTAAGCTTAATTAGTATATTTTTATAATTTTAGGCTATATATTAAGTATTATTAAAATTATAGCTCTTTTAAATAATCTAATATTATAGCTTTTTATTTTTTATATATATTTTTAATTATTTAATTTATTTAATTTTAAATTTTGTTTTATTATTAATATTTTTAGCTAGTAGTAATAACTAGATTTATTAAAATAAAAGATTGTTATTTGTTTTTTATAATTAGTTAATATAAAATAAGTTTTTTATTTTATAAAAATTAAACAAATTAAAAATATAACTAAATTTTTATTTTTTTAAGATTTTAAAAAGTTTAACTAACTAAAAATTTAATCTAGTAATTAGTACTTATATTACAAAGCTTTTTTTTTTTTTAAAAAAACTTTATTTTTTATTTTAAAATTTATTAAATATTTTATTTTATTAGCTTATAGCTTATATTGTTTTTATGCAAAGGTTGCTATATTATATATTATTTTTTAAATATTTTAAGTTTAGCGGACCAATTCGAACGCTTATTATTTAGTATTAGAATTTATTATAGTTTTACTAATATTTATTATTAAAAAGTTTTATATTTTAATTTTATTGTTATTTTTAATAATAATATATTAATTAATAAATATTATAAAAAATTATATATAAAGTTTAAAGCAAAAAAGAAAATATTTTAATTGTTTTAATATTTATATATTTAGTATATTAAAAAATTTATATAAACTTTTATAGTATTGTATAACTAATAACTTTATACTATTTATTTTTTTGCTAAGTAAATTTGCAATTAAATAACTAAACTTATTTATAAATATCTCTATATAATTATAATTTTATTAGTTAAATAATATATTTTTACTATTTATTACTATATATTATTATATTATAGCTAATATAAATAATAAATAAAAAAAACTAAAAGTTTTGTTTTATAATATTTTGTTTTTTTTATAGTTATAATAATTATATATATATTATTTATAATTATATTTTAAATAAAACTAGAAATATTTTTGTTTTAATATTTTAATTATTTTATATTAATTTTAATATATAATAATTAGAAATATATAAGCTTTTTAAATTAAAGCTATATAAAAAAAAATAGTTTTATTTAAAGTAACCTTAGGTATATATATAGCTTTTTATTTTTATTTTTTAGATCTTATAGCTAGTTTTTTTATTTAATTAGGTTTATTAGGTTAACTTTTTAGAAAATATTAAATAAAAAATCTATAATTAATATAGGACTTAAAATTTTATTAAGCAGAACTAATACTATTATTTTTTTTTTAGTTTTTTTAGCTTTAATTATAAAAAGCTTAATTATTTTTTTTAATAAAATATTAATTATTATATTTTTTTATTTTAATTAGTATTAAAAAATAATATTAAAGTTTAAAAAAAAATTAGCTTAATATATTTATTATATTAATAAAATCTATTTATTTAAAAAATATAATAAAGCTTAATAATTAATTATTATAAAAAACTTAGTTTTAAAAAATTTCAAGTAGTAATGGTTTAAAATTTATATTATTATTAAAAGTTTATAATTTTAAATTAAATAAATTTGTTTAATTAGTATTATTATTTTAAAAGAATATTTTATAAGTTTTTAAGTTATATTTTTTTATTACTACTAAATAATTTTTATTATTATATTATATAATATATTTATTTTTATTTATATTAGTTAGCCGGGCCTAAAAAAAGCTAAAATAAATACTTTATATATTAATAGTTTTATATATTTAAAATTTTCTTTTTGTTTTAGTCCTATTATAAATAGCTTATTTTCTTTTAATAATTAATTTAAAAAAGCAGTAATTTTACTAATATAATAAATAAACATACAAATATAATTATAAGGCTTAAAAAATAACCGGATTAATTTAGTACTTTTAAAATTATTAAAGTTTTAATTTAGGATTGCTTAGATTTTTATAAAGTTAATTCTGATTTTTATTCTAGCTTTTATAATTATTTCTAAATAATTAATAATAAATATATTGAAATAAAATTTTTTAATATTTTTTTAATATTTAGTTTAATATAAACAATAAATTATTGTTTTATAATAAATTTAGTATTATTTTTTAGTTTTAAAATAAATTAAAATATTATTTATATAAATATTTGCAAATTTATTTAAAAGTTTTTAAATTTATATATTAATAAAAGCTTACTACCAAATAAGTTTTATTTTTAAACTAAATAATAAAACTTTTTATTAAAATATTTTTTTATAAGTTTAAAAAAAATAAAATAATATAATTTTATAATTAATAATAATTAATAAAAAATTTTAATAATATTATAATAATTAAATATAATATTACTAATATTTAAAACTAATATAATTTAGTTTTTTAAATATATATTTTTTTATTAATAATTAATTATAAATTTATATTTAATTAACCTAAATTTAAATATAAATAAAATAAAAATAGTATTTAAGTTTATATTTTGTTTAATAAAATTTATAGGTAATAGCTTATTTATAAACTTTTTTTTAAATAAAATAAATTATATAAATATTTAATATTAATAAAGCTTAAAAATATTTTTTTTTATTAAGTTCTAGTACTATATTAAATCCTAGTTATAATAATAATAAAGTTTTAGATTTTCTTTTTAAAAAAAATCTTTTTAAATATAATAGCTAAAAAAGCAAAAAGCTTTATATTAACTTTATATATTTAAGGTTTTTTTTTTTTTTAAAATAGGATTAGTTTATTATTAAAAATCTTTTATAGTACTACTTAATTAATTCAAAATTTTTTTTTTATAAAATATTAATTATTTTTAGTTATTATAAACTTAATTATAATAAGCTTTTTTAAAGTTCTTTTAGCTAGTTATTTTTATTTATTTTAATAAAAATAATTTTAAAAGTTTTATATAATTTTTTTAATAGTAGCTTAGTTTTTTTTTTTTTAAAAATTATTATATAAATCTTTTTTGTTTTAGGTTTAAAAGTTTTAAATCTTTTTTATATTTTTTTAGTTTTAGTTATTCCTAAAATAATTGTTTCATTTTCAAAAAGTTGTTTTAGTATTTAATAGTATTTTTTTATATTTCTAGGTTTATATTTTATTATTTATAACTAAAAAGTTTAATTATAATTATTAATAAAAATTAAGCTAATAAAAATAAATTGTTTACCTAAATTAATTGTTATTTTTAGGTTTTTATTAAAATATTTTGTTTTATTAATTATTTAATACTAATAATAATATTATAACTAAAATTAATAATTTAAAACATTTAATTTTTAAATTATTAACTATTAATTTTTATAATATATATTAAATATTTATAAACTTTATTAATTATTTTATTTTAAAAATTATAAAGCTTTTAAAGTTTAGCTAAATAAACTATTTTTATTTTTAATTATTATTTAATTTATTATATAAACTTATAACTAATTATTAAAAAAATATAAGCTTTAATATTATATAAAACTAAAGTTTTTATTTTAATATTATTAATTTATAATTAAATAAATATTTTAAAAATAATTAATTTATTTCAGTTATATATTTTAATTAAAATAAATAGAAAAACTAACAAAAAAACTTTTATTAGTTTTATTTAATTTTTAAGTTAAATAAATTATTAGAACTATTTTTATTTTATTTTTCTTTACTAGTTAAATACTTAAAATTTCAAGTTTTTAGTTAAAATAATTAATTAATATATGCTTTTTTTATTATAAATAAAACAGATCTTATTATTTTAATAAGGTTTTTTTTTTATAATTAGGGCTTATTTTAATTATTTTAAAATTAGCTAAAACTTAATAAATAGATTTATTAAAAACTTAATTATTTAAATTAGATTTTTGCTTAATTAAACTAATAAATTTAATTTATTAATAGTTTTTATAAGCTTGTTTAATATTATATATTAATTTAATAATTTTATTAATAAATAATTTATAAAAAATATTTAAATTTATAAAAACTTTATATAAATTTTTTTTTAAGTTTATATAAAAATAGTTCTATAATTTATATTTTTATTATAATTTAGCAAATTAATATTTTTAAGTTAAACTATTAAATATATAAATAAATTTATTAATATTTTTATTAGTTTTATATATATAAACTTAAAATATTTTATAAATAATAATTATCTAATTAAAATTATAATAAATTATTAATATTATTAAATAGTTTTTTAATTAAATAAAAATATATTTTTATTAATTTTTTAGTATATTTTTTTAACTAATTTATAATATATTAAAATTAATTATTTTTAATTTAAAACATAATAATATTTTTATTTAGTTTTTTTATTAGTTTATAAACCTAATTATTAAATAAAGTTTAAAGTAGTAAAAAATAAACTAATAAAATAAAAAACAAATAAAATAGCAAAACTAAAAATTTTAAAATTAATATTTTTAAATATATTTTTTATTATTAAATTATAGTTATTTTTTAAAAATATTAAAATAAATATATTAAAAAATTAATGTTTTATTTTTTTTATTTATTAAAAAAGTTTTACTAGAACTAATATAAAATTATAAGCTTATATAGTTATAATATTTACTAATATTTTTTTAAATATATTATTTATTTTAGGTTGTTTTAGTTCTAGTTTAAATTTTGTTTTTTTAAGTTTTAATTTTTTATTCTTTTTAGAATTTTTTTTAAATATTAGTTCGCTTAAAACGTTTATAAAAAAGTTTAATACTTAAATTTTTTTTTTTTTATAAAAAGTTTTTTTTAAAAATTATTTAATAATAAAAAGCTAGCTATACTTAAAAATTAAAATTGTTGTAATTATTTAAAAACTAAAAATAAAATAAAATTATTTAAAATTAAGTTTTTTATAAATTATTAGTTTTTAAATAGCATAAAAATTAAAAGTTTTATTAAAATTATATTAAAGTTAGGTTTATATTATAAAATATATAACTAATAAAAAAAGTTTATTTATATTTTACTAATTATAGCAAAATAAATATATATATTTATTAAATATTTATTAATAAATAATTAGTAAGTTTAAAGTAATGTTATAATTAGTTAAGTAAAGTTTTTATAGCTAGTTTTTTAATATTATAAACAAAAACTTTAACCTAAAAAAAAAAAAAAAAAAAAAAAAGAAGTCAGAATTTATAAGGTGGGTAAATATAAACTCTATATGTGTGGCTGCAGAGTTATAAGTTAGTCCATACGTAGACTTCCTATTTTATTGCTATATAGGTCTCAAGTTTTTACAGGTCTTGCTAAGACTATACTAATTATTATAATAAACAAGTTATATAAAATATTCTAGCTAGCAAATTATATAATATAATAAATAGTTTTAATAGTACTATTACTTTTTATATAATTTTTTTAAAAATTATAAAAATACTTAACTTATTCCTAATACTTATTATTTTATACTTAGACTCAAAATTATTATATAATTATTTAGTTAAACTAAAAAAAAAAAAAAAAAAAAAAAACTTATAATCAATATTATATTTTTTTTAAAATTATATAAAAAAAAAAGAATTTTTAAAATATAATAAATTAATAATAAAAATAATCTAACAAATATATTTATTATGTATACCTTAAACTAAGCATTAAAAACTCTAGTTTTTATTAATAAGCTATTTATATAAATCAAAACATTTATTAAAAAACTATAAAAAATATATTTATATAATAAAAAATAGCTAATAACTAAGCTATATATAAAAAAGCAAACATTATATTTAAATATTAAAAAAGATAAAAAAATATAAAAAAAATAACAAAAATTTATTTATATCCCAAAAAGCCAACATATAACTATCTTTCCCCCCCCCCCCCCCAAGATAAAACCCCCTTCTTTTTCTTTTAACTGCAATTAAAATATTATGCTTTATATAAGCGCTAAATATAAATGCTACACATACCCCCCTAAAAACTAGAAACCTAATAATATATTAAAAATAATGCCCCAATATAGTAATAATAGTTGCTATATAAACTATCCAAATAAAGCAAGAATATTACTTTTTAACTTTAAACTAAAATAGCCTAAAAATAGCCCTTTTAATAAATAAACTTAGCTTGGACGTTTATAAAAATATCTAATAATAATACTTAGAATATAATATTAATAAACAGGGCAGCAACAATAATACTTTTTTTATTTTATGATATAATAAAATATATTAGCTATTAAATATACTAAAAATTATTTATATAAAAATTAAAATTAAAAATATAGATATATTTATATAAAAAGTCTGCATAAAAGCCTAGCAGGCCTAACTCCCTATAAGAAAGCTATATATTTCTACGCAGCTATTATCCTTTATATAAACAAAATTTTAAAACTACAAAATATTACCTAAAGTAGGCAGCGCTAGACATAGGTAAGCAAAAGCAGCAGCAGACATATTATTACTATTACTACTATTACTAATAATACTATTTAGATTGCTATTAGTATAACATTTAAAACAGCAAAAAAGTTTTATATATAATAGTAATAGTAGTAGTAGCAGTAGTAGTAGTAATATTACTACTACTAATAATATTGCTACTACTACTACTATTATTATTATTATTACTATTATTATATAATAACTATTATTTTTAGATTAATATAACTTTAGAATAATAGCTAGAGTATATATATATATATCTAAAAAAAAAAAAAAGGAAAAAAAAAGAAAGGTACTATAAAAATGGCTTGTTTTATATATAACAGCTATAAATATTACGTTTTATTTAATCTTAAGTACTTTTAAATAGCGTATAAAAAACAATTATATATAGAAAGCAGTTATATATAAAAAAACAATTATATATAAAAAGTAGTCACATATAGAAAATAGTTATATATAATAAGCAAACTATAAAAAGCCTTTTAAAAAAATAGCAAGTTAATATGCTATTAAATAATTCTATTAATTATAGATTAGCTATACACTATAGTCTATATTTTTTTTACGTTTAGAATTTCTTATTTTTTTTAGCAGTTATATAAAAATGCGCTATATTCAAAAAAAAAAATCTAGTATTATAATAATAGTATTAATTACATATAAAACTATTGCTAACTATATATAAAACTATTTATATAACACTAGTAATTAGCTAATTGGTCTAATTATATAAGCAATATATATATATGAAATTTTTTTACTATATAAGAATCTTCTGTACAAGAGTCTTACTTTGATACAAATAGTTAGAAAAATAAATCGATATATATAATTATTTATCTTACCTTTTTGTTATATATAATATTGTACCCCCTAGCTACCTAATAGATTAATTAAATAATATTATAAAAGATTTTTAATAATAAACTAATTTTATTTTTTTAAAAAAAAAACTTTAAATATATAAAATTAGTATAAAGTTTTTTGCTTTTTTAGTTATTATATTTAAAAGGGTTTTTTTTTTAAAAAAAATCTAAAATTTTATTGCTATTATAACTAACATTTAATATAGTACTAAAACTTAATAATAATAAAAATATTTTTAAACTTTATTAATATTAAATATTTATATAGTTTATTTTATTTAAAAAAAGTTTATAAATAAATTATTAATTATAAATTTTATTAAATAAAATATAAACTTAAATATTATTTTTGTTTTATTTATATTTAAACTTAGGTTAATTAAATATAAGTTTATAATTAATTATTAATAAAAAAATATATATTTAAAAAACTAAATATTATTAAAATTTTTGGTTAATTATTATTAATTATAAAATTATACTAAATTTTTTTTTTTAAACTTATAAAAAAATGTTTTAATAAAAAGTTTTATTATTTAGTTTAAAAATAAAACTTATTTAATAGTAAACTTTTGTTAATATATAAATTTAAAAACTTTTAAATAAATTTATAAATATTTATATAAATAATATTCTAATTTATTTTAAAACTAAAAAATAATATTAAATTTATTATAAAAAAATATTTTATTATTTATATTAAACTAAATATTAAAAAAATATTAAAAAGTTTTGTTTTAATATATTTATTATTAATTATTTAAAAATAATTATAAAAACTAGAATAAAAATTAGAATTAATTTTACTAAAATTTAAGCAATTTTAAATTAGAACTTTAATAATTTTAAAAATATTAAATTAATTTAATTATTTTTTAAGTTTTATAATTATATTTATATATTTATTTATTATATTAATAAAATTATTATTTTTTGAAATTAATTATTAAAAAAAAATAAGCTATTTATAATAGAACTAGAACAAAAATCAGTTTTTAAATATATAAAACTACTAGTATATAAAATATTTATGTTAGTTTTTTTTAAACCTAGCTAATTAATATAAATAAAAATAAATATTTTATATAATATAATAATAAAAATTATTTAATAGCAATAAAAAAAGATAACCTAAAAACTTATAAAATATTTTTTTAAAACAATAATACTAACTAAACAAACTTACCTAATTTAAAACTATAAACTTTTAGTAATAATATAAATTTTAAAATATTATTACTTAAAACTTATTAAAACTAAATTTTTTATAATAACTAATTATTAAGCTTTATTATATTTTTTAAATAAATAGATTTTATTAATATAATAAATATACTAGGCTAACTTTTTATTAAAGTTTAATATTATTTTTTAATAATAACTAAAATAAAAAAATATAATAGCTAATACTTTATTAAAAAAAATAGTTAAACTTTTTATAATTAAAACTAAAAAAACTAAAAAAACTAAAAAAAAAATAATAATATTAGTTTTACTTAATAAAATATTAAATTTTATATTAATTATAAACTTTTTATTTAATATTTTTTAAAAAGCTAATTTAGTAAATCTAATTAAATAAAAAAACTACTTATAAAATCTAAAAAATAAAAACAAAAAATTATATATATTTAAAGTTATTTTAAATAGGATTATTTTTTTTATATAGTTTTAATTTAAAAAGTTTATATATTTCTAATTATTATATATTAAAATTAATATAAAATAATTAAAATATTAAAATAAAAATATTACAAGTTCTATTTAAAATATAATTATAAATAATATATATATAATTATTATAACTATAAAAAAAACAAAATATTATAAAACAAACCTTTTACCTTTTTTTATTTATTATTTATATTAGCTATAATATAGCAATATATGATAATAAATAATAAAAATATATTATTTAACTAATAGAGCTATAACTATATATAATATTTATAAATAAGTTTAATTGTTTAATTATAACTTTATTTAATAAAAAAACAAATATTACAAAATTACTAACTATATAATATTATAAAAATCTATATAAACTTTTTAGTATACTAAATATATAAATATTAAATAATATCCAGCTATTTATTTTTAAGTTTATAGCGATAATTAATAATTTTATAAATACTAAGCACTGCTTTAGTAATATTTACTACTTTTAAACCTAAAAAGTAATAAAATTAATTAATTAAAAACTAATCTAATTATTTTGTTTTTATATTAATAAATATTAAAATAATTAGAATATTTATTTTTTTGCTTTAGATTTTATATATAATTTTTTTATAATATTTATGAATTAATATATTATTACTAAAAATAATCATAAAAATTAAAATATAAAACTTTCTAATAATAAATATTAATAAAACTATTATAAATTTTAATGCTAAGCAATAAATATTTAAACTAATCTATTAAACTTAAAATATTTAAAAAATAATATATAATATAATAACTTTTATATAAAAATAATATAAGCTATAAACTAATAAAAAAAAATAAAAAATAAATTTTAAAATAAAAAATAAAGTTTTTCTAAAAAAAAAAAGCTTTATAATATAAGTACTAACTACTAGATTAAACTTTTAGTTAGTTAGACTTTTTAAAATTTTAAAAAAACTAAAATTTAATTATATTTTTGATTTGTTTAATTTTTATAAAATAAAAAACTTGTTTTATATTAACTAATTATAAAAAACAAACAATAATCTTTTATTTTAACAAATCTAATTATTATTTTTAGCTAAAAATATTAATAGTAAAACAAAATTTAAAATTAAACAAATTAAGCAATTAAAAATATATAAAAAAAACAAAAAGTTATAATATTAAATTATTTAAAAAAGCTATGATTTTAATAATATTTAGTATATAATTTAAAATTTTTAAAATATACTACTTAAGCTTAACTAATTTTATAAAACTTATAAAAAAGTATTTAAATTCTTTATAAAATTATAAAAATAATAATAAAGTAATATAATATAGAAAAACTATATAAATCTAACATTATTAATAATTTTAAATTAAAACTATATCTAAACTTTTAGTTTTAAAAAAAAGTAATATAATAAATAGTATAGTTTTAGCAAAACTTATAAAAACTTTAGACCTATATAGTAATAAAATAAAAAGTCTATATGCGAACTAACTTATAACTTTGCAGCTATACATATAGAGTTTATATTTATTTATTTTATAAACTCTAACTTTTTTTTTTTTTTTTTTTTTTTTTTTTGCTTCAAGTCTTTGTTTATAATATTAATAAACTAGCTATAAAAGCTTTATTTAACTAATTATAGCATTAAATATATATTAATCAAATATATAAAAACTTATAAATAAATAAATATTATATTAAAAGTTTATAAATTATTATATTAAATAAATAAAAAAAGTTTTTAAAAAATATTATATTTAAAAATGTTTTATTAATATATTATTAATTAGTTAAGTTTATTTTTTATATATATTATTATTTAAATTAATTTATAAAATAAATAATTATATTAATTAATTTAATATAACAAATTAATTTAATTAATATATTAAAATTAGTATATTTAAAAATGTTTTATTAATATATTATTAATTAGTTAAGTTTATTTTTTATATATATTATTATTTAAATTAAGTTATAAAATAAATAATTATATTAATTAATTTAATATAACAAATTAATTTAATTATTATATTAAAATTAGTATAAAAAATTAAAATATTAAAATTAAAATATTATAAAATAAAACCTTTAATTTAATTTATTTTTTAGTTTTAAACTTTATATATAATTTTTTATAATATTTTTAATAATAATAATAAAATTTAATAAAATTATTATAACTTTTAATATTAAATAATATAAATTTTAAATTAATAAAAAAAAACGTTTAAAAAACTTTAAAATAAAATAAAAAATCTTTTTTAAAAAAAGGTTTTATTATATAAGTTCTAACTATTTAACTAAATTTTTAATTTATTAATTTATTTAATTTCTATAAAATAAAAAACTGATTTTATATTAATTAATTATAAAAAATAAATAATAATTCTTTATGTTAATAAATTTAATTATTATTTTTAATTAAAAATATTAATAATAAAATAAAATTTAAAATTAAATAAATTAAATAATTAAAAATATATATATAATTTTTTTATAGTACTATATTATTTAAAAAAGTTATAATTTTAATAATATTTAATATATAATTTAAAAAATTTAAAATATACTAATTAAACTTAAATAAATTTATTAAATTTATAAAACTATAAAAATAAACAATATATAATATAAGCTTGCTTTTTATACAAGGTTATTTTTTATATTTTTTATATTTTTTTTTATTTAAAATTTTTAGTAAAATATTTAAGCTATTTTAATTAACTTAATTAATTTAAAAATAATAATAAAATAAACTATATAATTAGATTTAAAATTAAATTATAAATTAACTAAGTTATAAAAAAACAAAATAAATAGCTTTATTATAAATTTATATATAAAAATATATAAAAAGAATATAAAATAAGCTTATATATATTTAATATTATTAATAATTTAATAATTAATATAAATTTTAAACCTTAAATTTATATAATACTAAAATAAAAGTTTTATATATAAATTAATTTATAATTTTATAGCTATAATATATTTTATTATTATATAATAAAAATTTTAAAACTTATTTTAATTATATATTAAAAAAATGACTATAATAAAATAAAATAAATTTAAATTAATTAAAAAAAAATTTATTAAATATTTGTATATTTAGTATATAAATATATATATTATAATAATATATATATTTTATTAGTTTTATTTAATAACTAGCTTTTTTATTAATTTTTTTATTTAAAATAATTATTTTTTTAACCTATATATAACGGTTAGTATAGTTTTAGCAAAACTTACAAAAATTGTAGACCTATATAGCAATAAAATAAAAAGTTTAAATATTAACTAACCTATAGTTTTGTAGCTATATATATAAAATGTTTGAATAGAATGTATTGCATATTTTTAAAGCAGTAGTATATGCTTGCAAGGTTAGTAGAATATAGTTTATTTACTATATGCTACACTTAAAAGGAAAGAAAGAAAGGAAGGAAATGGGGAGGTGGGAGCCCCTTATATATCTTTTTGTACGAAGGGGTCTATGGGTGGTCCCTAGTTGGACCCCTTGGCTTAGACCCTTTGGCCAGACCCCTTTGTATGAAGGGGTCCGTAAGTGCCTTATATTTATTTATTTTATAAACTTTAAATTTTTTTTTTTTTTTTAAGTTTAAAATCTTTATTTATAATATTAATAAACTAGCTATAAAAATTTTACTTAACTAATTATGATATTATTTTAAGCTTACTAATTATTTATTAATAAATATTTAATAAATATATATTTTTTATTTTATTATAATAAATAAAATATAAATAAATTTTTTTTTTTAGTTATATATTTAATATAAAAAATTATATATTTTATAATTTAAATCCAATTTTAATATAATTTTAATAAAACTTTTAATTTTTATATTATTTAAAAATTAATAATTTATAAAAAATTTAATTTTAAATAATTTTATTTTATTTTTAGTTTTTAAATATAGCTAGTTTTTTATTATTAAATAATTTAAAAAAAAAATTTTATATTAAACTTTTTTATAAATGTTTTAAGCAAACTAATATTTAAAAAAAAATTTTAAAAAAAAAGTTAAAACTTAAAAAAACAAAATTTAACTTAAAACTAAAACAATTTAAAATAAATAATATATTTAAAAATATATTAAAAAATATTAAAACTATATAAATTTATAACTTTATATTAATTTAATAAAACCTTTTTAATAAATAAAAAAAATAAAACATTAATCTTTTATTATATTTATTTTAATATTTTTAAAAAATAACTATAATTTAATAATCAAAAATATATTTAAAAATATTAATTTTAAGCTTTTTAGTTTTATTGCTTTATTTGTTTTTTATTTTATTAGTTTATTTTTTAGTGCTTTAAACTTTATTTATATTAAAAAAGCTAAAATATAAAAAATTAGTTTTAATAAGTTAATAAAAAATAAAGCTTTATTTAATAATTAGGTTTATAAACTAATAAAAAATTAAATAAAAATATTATTATATTTTAAACTAAAAATAGCTAATTTTAATATATTATAAGCTAGTTAAAAAAATATACTAAAAAATTAATAAAAATATATTTTTATTTAATTAAAAAACTATTTAATAATATTATTAAAATAATCGAAGCTTTATTAATAATTTATTATAATTTTAACTAAATAGTTATTATTTATAAAATATTTTAAGCTTATATATATAAAATTAATAAAAATATTAATTTGCTAAATTATAATAAAAATATAAATTATAAAACTATTTTTATATAAAGTTTTTATAAATTATTTATTAATAAAATTATTAAATCAATATATAATACTAAATAACCTTATAAACTTAATTAATTAAAAATTTAACTTAAATAATTAAATTTTTAATAAACTTATGTATTAATTTTTAGTAAACTTTAAAAGTTCTAAAATATTTATTTTAAAATAATTAACATAAATATTAATTATAAAAAAAAAAAAAACTTTATTAAAATAATAAAACTTATTTTATTTATAATAAAAAAAAACATATATTGCAGCAGGGCTGGTGCTAGCGGCCCGCTGGCAGCTGCGAATGTGGCTGCACGTCAAATGTTAGCCGTATTCGGGCCGCCTGCGGCCCGAATCGGCTGATCTTCGGCTGCATTCGGGGGTTCGAATAGCTATAAAAGCCTTCGAACTTCTCAGAGCAACACTTACTTTATACGCATAGCATTTTCATACCAGTTTTCTAGTAGCAGGCGCTCTGGTTTGTTTTTGTTGTTTTTAGTTGTTTTTGGTGTCGAGTTGCCCCGTCCTTTTTCAATATTAATTAATTATTTTAATTAAAAGCTTAAAATTTTAAATATTTAACTAATAAAAAAAGTTTATAATAAAAATAATTTTAATAGTTTATTTAATTTAAAAAATAAATAAAACTAATAAAAGTTTTTTTATTAGTTTTTTTATTTATTTTAACTAAAATATATAATTAAAATAAAAATTTTAATTTTATATAATAGTAAAGTTTATACTTTTTTAATAATTAGCTATAAGTTTATATAATAAATTAAATAAAAATTAAAAATAAAAATAGTTTGTTTAATTAAATTTTAAAAACTTTATAACTATTAAAATAAAATAATTAATAATTTAAAAATTAAATATTTTAAATTATTAATTTTAGTTATAATATTATTATTAATATTAAATAATTAATAAAATAAAATATTTTAATAAAAACTTAAAAATAATAATTAATTTAATTAAATAATTTATTTTTATTAGTTTAATTTTTGCTAATAATTATAATTAAACTTTTGAATTATAAACAATAAAATATAAACTTAAAATATAAAAAAATACCGATTAATATAATTAAATATTAAAATAATTATTTTAAAAATAATTAAAACTAAAAAAATATAAAAAAAACCTAAGATTTTTAAACTTGAAATAAAAAAAGTTTATATAATAACTTTTTAAAAAGAAAAAAACTAAGCTACTATTAAAAAAATTATATAAAATTTTTAAAATTATTTTTATTAAAATGAATAAAAATAATGAGCTAAAAAATGTTTAAAAAAACTTATTATAATTATATTAAACTATTTAAAAAAAAATTAAAAATAATTAATATTTTATAAAAAAAAAATTTAAATTAACTAAGTAGTACTATAAAAAACTTTTAATAATAAACTGATTTTATTTCTAAAAAAAAAAACTTTAAATATATAAAGTTAATATAAAGCTTTTTAGTTTTTTAATTATTATATTTAAAAAAGTTCTTTTTAAAAAAAGAATATAAAATTTTATTATTATTATAACTAAAATTTAATATAATACTAAAACTTAATAATAAAAAATATATTTTTAAATTTTATTAATATTAAATATTTATATAGTTTATTTTATTTAAAAAAGAATTTATGAATAAATTATTAGTTATAAATTTTATTAAATAAAATATAAATTTAAATATTATTTTTATTTTATTTATATTTAAATTTATAATTAATTACTAATAAAAATATATATATTTAAAAAATAAAATTATATTAGTTTTAAATATTAATAATACTATATTTAATTATTATAATATTATTTATTTTATAAAACTAAATATTATTAAAGTTTTTTATTAATTATTATTAATTATAAAATTATATTAATTTTTTTTTTTAAACTTATAAAAAAATATTTTAATAAAAAGTTTTATTATTTAGTTTAAAAATAAAACTTATTTAATAGCAAGCTTTTATTAATATATAAATTTAAAAACTTTTTAAATAAATTTATAAATATTTATATAAATAATATTTTAATTTATTTTAAAACTAAAAAATAATACTAAACTTGTTATAAAAAAATAATTTATTATTTATATTAAGCTAAATATTAAAAAAATATTAAAAAGTTTTGTGTTAATATATTTATTATTGATTATTTAAAAATAATTATAAAAACTAAAATAAAAATTAGAATTAACCCTATTAAATTAATTTAGTTATTTTTTAGGTTTTATAATTATATTTATTTATTTAGTTATTATCTTAATAAAATTACTATTTTTTTAAATTAACTATTAAAAAAAAAACTTGTTTATAATAAAACTAAAATAAAAATAAGTTTTGAAATATATAAAACTACTAGTATATAAAACATTTGTTTTAATTCTTTTAAGTTTAGCTAACTAATATAAATAAAAATAAATATTTTATATAATATAATAAAAAAAGTTATTTAATAATAATAATAAAATATAATTTAAAAACTTATATAATATTTTTTTAAAATCATAATATTAACTAAACAAACTTATTTAATTTAAAACTATAAATTTTTAGTAGTAATATAAACTTTAAAACATTATTATTTAAAGTTTTTGAAACTAAGTTTTTTATAATAATTAATTATTAAGCTTTATTATATTTTTTAAATAAATAGATTTTATTAATATAATAAATTTATTAGGCTAATTTTTTTTTTAATTTTAAAAGTACTTTTTAGTGCTAACTAAAAAAAAAATATATAATAGCTAATATTTTATTAAAAAAAATAGCAAAACTTTTTATAATAAAAACTAACAAAAATAAAAAAAAATAATAATATTAGTTTTTTTTAATAAAATATTAGATTTTATATTAATTATAGATTTTTTATTTAATATTTTCTAAAAAACTAACTTAATAAACTTAATTAAACAAAAAACTAAATATAAAATCTAAAAAATAAAAATAAACAGCTATATATATTTAAAATTATTTTAAATAGAACTATTTTTTTTATGTAGCTTTAATTTAAAAAGTTTATATATTTTTAATTATTATATATTAAAATTAAAATAAAACAATTAAAATATTAAAATAAAAATATTATTAGTTTTATTTAAAATATAATTATAAATAATATATATATAATTATTATAACTATAAAAAAAATAAAATATTATAAAATAAAACTTTTAACTTTTTTTATTTATTCTTTATATTAGTTATAAAATAATAATATATAATAATAAATAATAAAAATATATTATTTAACTAATAGAGTTATAATTATATATAAATATTTATAAATAAGTTTAGTTATTTAATTGTAATTTTATTTAGTAAAAGAATAAATATTATAAAATTATTAGCTATATAATATTATATAAATTTATATAAATTTTTTAATATATTAAATATTTAAATATTAAATAATATAGAACTATTTATTTTTAAGTGTATAGCAATAATTAATAATTTTATAAGTATTAAATATTATTTTAATAATATTTATTACTTTTAAACTTCAAAAATAATAAAATTAATTAATTAAAAATTAAACTAATAATTTTATTTTTATATTAATAAATATTAAAATAACTAAAATATTTTTTTTTTGTTTTAAACTTTATATATAATTTTTTATAATATTTATTAATTAATATATTATTATTAAAAATAGCAATAGGAATTAAAACATAAAACTTTTTAATAGTAAATATTAATAAAACTATTATAAATTTTAATATTAAGCAATAAATATTTAAAAAATAATATATAATATAGCAATTTTTATATAAAAATAATATAAACTATAAGCTAATAATAAAAAACGCTTAGTAAATTTTAAAATAAAAAATAAAGTTTTTTTAAAAAAAAAAGTTTTATAATATAAGTATTAACTACTAGATTAGATTTTTAATTCGTTAAATTTTTTAAAATCTTAAAAAAATAAAAATTTAGCTATATTTTTAACTTGTTTAATTTTTATAAAATAAAAAACTTATTTTATATTAATTAATTATAAAAAATAAGCAATAATTTTTTATTTTAATAAATCTAGTTATTATTTTTGGTTAAAAATATTAATAATAAAATAGATTTTGAAATCAAACAAATTAAACAATTAAAAATATATAAAAAAAATAAAAAACTATAGTACTAGATTGCTTAAAAAAGCTATAATTCTAATAATATTTAGCATATAGCTAATATAGTTAAGTAGAGGAGGTATGCCCTAGCTAAACCTATTAGCCCTATAAGCCCTAGCTATATAAACTAGACCTAGCCCTATATATTTTATATTTTATAGCTAATATTCTAGCTATACTAAAATATTCCTTTTTATACCTAATATAACCTATTCTATTTTAATATTCTAAGCCCTTTTTAGCTTTACTTAATATATAGTATTTCTCTATAAATATTTAGCTTAATGCTATATTACTAAACCAAACTATTTTTTTTATATTTAACCTAATATAATTATTATATATAAATCTATTTAAAAACTTAGTATATTAGCTATATATATCAGTCTAAATTAATATACCAAGCTATATATAAACCTAAATTAAAAAGCTTTTTATATTTAACTTAGTATATAAACTATATATAGTTTAAAAAATAATACTAGCTATATATAATCTTTTATAAACTTAATATAATTAGCTATATATACAAATTTTTTAAACCTAGTATATTAGCGATATATAAATCTAAACTAATATATTAGCTATATATAGTCTATATTTAAAATAATATAATATTATATAAAATCTAAATTAGAATCTAAAATATAAAACAATATATAAGCTATATATAAATCCGTTCAACCTAGTACACTTAGCCCAGTATATATACTATATTAAAAAACTATTTAACTAATTAAACTAAATATATTCGAACTAATTAATATAATATTTTAACTAGTTATTTATTATTAATCTGTTTAAACAAAATTGTTTAGTTTTAAAACATTATTATAGCTATAATATAGACTTTTAACCTAGCCTACTTACAAAAGCTATACTAACTAACTAGCTATATAACTAAACCTATAACTTAGCTTAAAGCTTTTAATCTAGCTAGCTATACAAATAGACCTACCTATATAGCTTAGCTACTTATATAAACCTTTAACCTAGCTTACCTACAAAAATTATAGTTAATACTTATAAACTTTCAACCTAAGTTTACTCGCAAAAGCTATAGCTAATATAACTAACTATACAAACAGATATATTTATATAGCTAAGCTACTTATATAAACCTTTAACCTAGCTTACCTATAAAAGCTATAGCTAACCTATATAGCTAGATCTTTGACCTAAACCCTTTATAAAGACCTTATATATAGACCTATTTATAAACTTTTAATTTAGCCCTTTTATAAAAACTATAGCTAGCTATATAACTAGACCCTTTATATAAATATAAAAGCTATATTAAAAACTAAAACTATTAAAAGAATTAGTAAACTTACTAAAAATAATAAAGTTTTATTATTATTCTAGTATTTTAATATAATTAAATAAAAAAAGTACGCCCTAGCTATACTTATTAGCTTTATAAGCCCTAGTTATATAGACTAAACTTAGCTTTATATATTTTATACTTTAAAGCTAATATTCTAGCTATACTAAAATATTCTTTTTTATATTTAATATAACTTATTTTATTTTAATATTCTAACTTTTTTTTAGCTTTACTTAATAATAGCTTAAAAATATAAAAATACTTTAATTAAACTTAACTAATTTTATAAAACTTATAAAAAAACTTCTAGATTTTTTATAAAATTATAAAAATAAATATATATAATAATAACTAATAAATTTATAAATAATGATAAAAATAATAATAAAGCAATATAATATAAAAAAACTATATACATTTAATATTATTAATAATTTGAAATTAAAACTATATTTAAACTTTTAGTTTTAAAAAAAAAATATAATAATTAGTATAATTTTAGCAAAACTTATAAAAACTTTAAACCTATATAGCAATAAAATAAAAAGTTTATATATAAATTAATTTATAATTTTATAGCTATATATATAAAATCTATATTTATTTATTTTATAAATTTTAATTTTTTTTTTCTTTTTTTTTTTAGTTTAAAATCTTTATTTATAATATTAATAAACTAGCTATAAAAGTTTTATTTAACTAATCGTAACACTATAAACTTTTATTTTTTATTTTTTAATATTTATTAAAAATATAATTAGTTTTTTTAAACTTAATAATCTAATTTATTATTAAAATATATTTCTATATTAATTAATATATAACTTTTAATAAAAAAGCAATAATTTTAATAATTTTAATTAAAAAGTTTTTAAAACTTAAATAATAAAAAATAACTTAAAAAGTAGCAATAATATAAAATTAATTAATATAATATTAAGCTTTAAAATAATAAATTTAAATATAATATTTTTAAATATTATTAATTTTATATATATAATTTTTAATAAAATATTTAGGCTACTTTTTATAACTTGTTTAATTTAAAAACTATAATAAAATAAATTATATAATTAGATTTATAATTTAATTTTAAATCTAATTATATAATTTATTTTATTATAGTTTTTATTAATAAGCTTTATTTTAAGTAATATATATATACGTATAATATATATAAAATAGATCTATAAAAACAAACACTATATAATATATTATATTATATTTAATGCTTTTTTTATATAAAATATAAAAAGTTTATTTAATTTTTAGTTATATAAGTTTATATAAGTTTAACTATTTAATTTAGCTACTAAAGTAGCTAAAATAACTATATTAAATATTATATATAATTAATTTAATAATATTATTTTAATACTAATTATTTTTTTTTGTTATATTAGTAAATTAATTATATAATTAAAACAAATATTCTATATAGCAAAAAACAAAAATTTATATTTAACAAAAACTTAATTCTATGTAATACTAAAATAATAAACTTTTTATATAGTTGGTTCTATAGCTAGCTTTTTTTATTTAGCCGAAACAAATGTTTTGTATAAACTAAAACAATTTTTTAACCAAAATTAAAAAAAAAAAAAAAAAAGTCCTGCTAAATAAAAACTTAAAAATAAATAAATAGCTAAAATAAATTGTTTAATAGTTATAATTTATTATTAAAAAATTAAACAAGTTTATTAGTACATAATATTTTTTAAAAAAGTTTATACGATTTATTTTATTTAATTATTTTCATTAATTTTTTCTAAAATTGCTAATTAATTTAATTAAAATATTTAGCTATTTATTTATAAAAATTATTATATATTTTTAATATAATAATTATAAAATATATTATAAATAGTTTTTAGTTATTTATTTAATATATTTATTTAAAGCAAAAGTTTATATTAGTTTAATATATAAAATTAATATATTTTTACTAAAACTTTATTAAAATATTGTTTTTTTAGCTAAACTTTTATATAAAGATTTAGCTAAAAGTTTAGTTATTATAATATATAATAACTTAAAAAAAATTGTTTAGCTATTTATATAATAGGTTAATAAAAAAATAAAAAAAAATCGATCTAGCTTATATAGGGTTAAAAAAAATAGCTATACAAAAATATTTAAATAGTTTTTATATATTATTTATATAAAAAGCTAAAAAATAAAAATCATAAAAAAACTTACAATTAATTTTATAGTTTAGTCTATTAAGCAAAATAATAATTATAATTATATTATATATAAAAAAAAGTCGTATAAAACTAATTAAACTTTTTTCTTTAGTTCTACTAAATAAATTATAATTAAAAATAAATAATCTAGTTTAAAATAAAAGTATAAAACTTTGTATATAAATTATACAAAAAAAGAGATATATATATAAAAATAGCTTTATAATTAATTTTAACTTTTTGCTTTATTAAATAAAATAATATAATTAGTTTAACTTATTTTTTTTTTTTTGCTAAACAAAAAATCTAAAAATTAAAACTAAGTATTAGTTTAATATAATACCTTATATAAAAAGTTAATTAAAATATGTTTTATTAAATAAAATATATTTTATTTAATTTTTATATAATATATTATTTATATTTTTTTTATTAAATAAAAAGTTTTAAAATTATTATATAATAATTAATATAGCTTTGTTTTTTTTATTTTGCTAATTTATAAATTTACTAGTTAATTTATTAATTAATATTAATAAGCTTTATTTTAAATAATATATATAATGTATATAAAATAAATTTATAAAAATAAATATTATATAATATATTATATTATATTTAGTGCTTTTTTTATATAAAAATTTTTTTAAAAAGTATAAAAAGTATTAGATATACTTTTTATATAAAGTATAAAAAGTCTACCTAGCTTCTAGCTATATAAGCTTATATAGGCCTAACTACCTAACTTAGCTACTAAAGTAGCTAAAATAGCTATATTAAATATTATATATAATTAACTTAGTAATATTGTTCTAATAGCTTTTAAATTAATTAAATTCATTAAAATAACTTAAATATTTTATTAATAAATTTATATAAAAAATATATAAAAAAAAATATAAAACAAGCTTAGATTAAAAGCAAACTTATATTATATATTAAGTTAAAATATATTATATTTAAAAATTAAAATTTATAAAATAAATAAAAAAGTATAGTTTTTATCAAAATATTATTAAATTTATAATAGTTTTTATAACTATTAAATATAAAAATATTTTTTATATTACTTAAATATATTAAAATATTTAATTTATTTTAAATTAAAATTATTATTAATTTATTTATTATTTAAAACTATAATAACTTAATTAATTATATAAGAAAAAACTATTATAATACTAAAAAATAAAATAAGTTTTTTTTTAAATTAATAAACAGTAGTACTATTTAATTTTAAAAATTAATTATATAAATAATTATAAACTAATTATAATTATTAAAGTTTTTATAAAAAATTTAATTATAATTAATATAATAATTTAAATATATTTTAAAAATTAATATATAATTTAATTAATACTAATAAAATTTCTTTTTTAATAATTAGTTAATTATATTTTAAATTTAATAAATTTAAAAGAAATATATATAAATTTAAATTAATAAAAATAAAAAGAATTTAATAATAAAAAGTTGTATTAAAAATAAAGTATATTTTTATAAGCTTATAAATACTAATATAAATTTTATTTTTAAAAATATAAATAATAGTTTATAATTTAGGTTTTTTTAATATATTATTTATTTATATAAATAAAAAAAATAAAAAATCTTATTATATAATACTATTTATTATATAGTAGTAAAATATATTATGTATAAAGTTTATATTTATTTATTTTATAATAAAAAGATTAATAAATATACCAAAAGAAATAAAAAAAATTAAGTATATAATAAACTATTAAAAATTTAATATATTTATATATACGGTTTTATTTATAAAAATATAAACTATTTAGTATAGACTTGTTTTAACCTAAAGCATAAGCTATTATTTAAAATTATTAGTTCGAGCTTTTTATAAATTTTTATTATTTTATAAAAAAAATTTTAATTTAAAATTTTTGTTTATAGTATTAATAAATTAGCTATAAAAGTTTTATTGAATTAATTATAATATTTAAAATAAATACTTTATAATTAAAAAATTAAACTTTTTTATAATAAGCTATTTTTATTAAACTTATAAATAGCTATTAAAATATTTATTTATATTTATTAATAAAACTTTTATATTAAAATTTTGTTATAATTTTATTATAATTCTTTTTTATATTTAAGTTTATATTAAAGCTTAATAAAAAACTTTATTAAAATTATTACTAGTTTAATTTATTTAATATTTTTAATTATTTATTATTTATTAATAAACTTATAAAATTAAATAAATTATTTTTAAATTTATAATTTAATTTTAAATCTAATTATATAATTTATTTTATTATAGCTTTTAAATTAATTAAATTAATTAAAATAGCTTAAATATTTTACTAATAAATTTATATAAAACAAGTTTATATAAAAAACTTGCTTATATTATATATTATAAAATAAAATAAAAATATAAAATAAACTTATATAAAAAATAAGTTTATATTATAAATTTATTATTATTATTATTATTTAATATAGTTAAATAAAAAAAGTATGCTTTAAATATATTTACTAATTTTATAAGCCCTAGTGTTGGAATAACTGGCATTGATTACAACCTTACCGTGCGACTCGCACGGAGTGCGAGTTCACGTTCGGCTGTTGTACGGATGTTAGCCGGACCTCGGCCGGACGAAGGGGACCTTATTTCCCCTTTGTCATGTTAGCTCGTACGATAGCGTGAGCTCTCACATAAATGTGAGAGACTCATGCTTCGTACGAACATTCTCTTTCTTCTCTTTTCTTCATAGATGACATAGTACAATACATTGTATTCTGTCTACGCGCGTTATTTGTTTTTTACGTACGATATATTGTATATAGCCCATTTAACACCTAGTTATATAAACTAGACTTAGCTTTATATATTTTATTCTAATATTCTAACTTTTTTTTTAGCTTTATTTAATAATATTATTTATTATTATTATTTATTATTATTTATCATTATTTATTATTATTTATTATTATTTATTATTATTTATTATTATTTATTATTATTTATTATTATTTATTATTATTTATTATTATTTATTATTATTTATTATTATTTATTATTATTTATTATTATTTATTATTATTTATTATTATTATTATTATTATATATTATTATTTATTATTATTTATTATTATTTATTATTATTTATTATTATTTATTATTATTATTTATTATTATTTATTATTATCATTTATTATTATTTATTATTATTATTTATTATTATTATTTATTATTATTTATTATTATTATTTATTATTATTTATTATTATTATTTATTATTATTATTTATTATTATTTATGATTATTAATAGTAGTAATAGCTAAATATAGACCTGGCCGAATATAAACCTGGCCGAATATAGACCTAGCCGAACACAGACCTGGCCGACCACAAACCTGGCTATTGTTTTTATTCACACTGTATACTTGTCCCAAAACAGACAAACATGGCCTAAACCCTTGCTTACCCGGACATTAGGGTGTACCTAACAACAAAAAAATCGTTTTTGAACAGTTACCCCTCTCGGACGCCGTAGCCGGGTCTCCGTTTTGCCAACGGCGTGTTGGCTCCACCGGCGCACCGTATCGAGGGAAACGGATCCGTCGGGCGCCCGGAATATACTGCTCCTCCCGCTCCGGACCATGCCGCTTCTACTCAGGTCACCCCCTTTCGCCTCCTTTATGCAACACCCTAGACTCACTAGCTGATCCTGTAATGGTGCCGCCGGGGTCGCCGCGCTAAAAGCCAATAATAACTCCTGAAGGGTGTGGGTAGATTAGGTACCCTAGCACCTGCTAGCTTTAACTATAACCTTAGCTCGCTTAAAGTCTACAACTTTTTAGTCTCGTCTACTTTTTGTAAATCTCTTTACAGAGAAGTGGCGCTAATGGTGCTCCGCATAGGTATACAACCGAATCGGGCATGCGCAGCGCGTTCAGCGCATTCAGCGCGTGCAACAGAAGCTGCCTGGACTTCTACTAAATGTGGAAGGCTCCGGAAGGAGGTAACATTGCCACCCTATTGATAATCATCACTAATCCAAGTATTGGTGTTGACAGGACTGTAGCATCGTAAAAGCTGAGTATTTCTGTAACCAGTTCAATAATTTCCCAGTCTCTATCCGATAGCTGATTCTCGGGCCGTCATATCCAAAGTACCTGGGCTTGCGTTGGTACCCGTCTCATGCGCTTCGACTTATTACCGGCTTCACACTCTCGTTTATATTCGAAAAATATCTGTTCGATAGGCTAAGCGACCCGTCCACGGACAACCCCTTCACGGAAAAGCGCCTTTTGCCCCACAAACGCGCTTTTCTCGCATGCACCCAGATTTACATATTCTTCAATTGCTCCATCATTTCAAATCCTATTCCTTTCACTCAGCCTTTATAACAACTGCTCGCTCTTGCTTATTACCGCCATGTCTTCATTTGAAACCTAAAAACGCACCCATGCGGCACTGCGCGATACTAATCTCGGCATAAGCACAATAGACTCGAAGTGCCCGAGCTGCGAAATATCCCCCCAGAACGCTTCTATAACACGCTCTTGTGTCTCTTGTTTCTTATCAATGGCTCGCCACTATCGGCTGGGTCGTCCTTATGCAACGCTGACTATGCATGTACGAGTTCACTGACCGCGAAGACTGTTCTAGGTACATATGTTGCGACGGGGAGCCCAATATGCTTGTGACTTGTAGCAAGGTAGTGGCGCCGGAGGGAGCCAAGAGGGGGTTGCATTTTTTATCGAGGTACCTCACCGGTAGCATTGATAACGGGCACCGGTTTACCTAAAAAGGCAGTCAACATTATTCACCGATGTTGTATCATGACACTAATGGCGCAAAGAGGTAAAACCGCAGCCAACATGCATGATTTACGCCTGTGAAAGTATGTGGATCCACTAACTTCCATTTGTCGGATTTAACACTTAGCGATCTCGCCACTCCTTGCCCAGAAGGTCTGTTATATTGTTATTATTGGAGGTCTGTTCGTATAGGTGTATTTACAACCCTTATATAGGTATATATCCTTTATATAATTAGGTGTAGAACTACTGATTCTGCTATATAACGTTTTATTAGCTAGCATACCTCTATAGTAATTAGCATTTCTTACTAGCTATTTTAAAGCTTTTATTACTACTTAGCTACTATTTAGCCTAGTTACTACTAAATCTAATATATCTTTTTAAAGAAAGCTGCTCTAGGAGGTTTTGTTATTTATATAATTATATTTAAAAATAATATGGTTATAAGGAAATATAAATATATGTATATGTATATATACCGCTTCCTTGGGTGTGTGCGTGTCAAGCTAAGTGATTGGCCCTTGACTCTGCTTGACCGACCGTTTTCGAGTACCAACAGCAGAACCGTGCTGTATGACAGCTCGCTAGCTGAACTGTGCCGTATGACCGCTCGCTGGCTGCGTTGTTATTGTTAGATCAAATGCTTATCTCGCTCGGCGCTTCTTGACTGATGATGCAACGCCTCGCATAACATATCCAAGGCAGCTTCCACGATCTGAACCAACATTGGGTGATTCTTCAACAACTGACAGTAGACAACCAACTAACCTGGGACGGAGCAGCTGACGGGCGTTCTCCACCACGGGTTTGCACGGTACGAATGGCTTGGGCGGCTCTTTGGGAGAATGGGGACCCCCGCAAGCCCACCGGGCGCCTGGAGAGCCGGGTGGGGTGGTTCGGTCTTAGGATGAAGCTGTACCCGCTGGGTAATACCCCTTTCCAAAATCCGAAGGCTTTTATCTCGCTGTGCCGCCGGCCAGTATTCCAGGTTTCCCCGGCCCATGAAACTCATCCCTGCGCCGCCGGCTTGTGCTCCTACTTCGGGGTTTCCCGGCCCATGTTTTGTAACTCAAGTACCTCCCTTGCTCACGTTACCAAACTTATCATATGCCCCCATATATCAGCCATAAATCAGCCAATGCACCCAATTAAAACAAGGCTTGGTATCGTCTCTCACTCGGTGAGCTATGTGGTGAGTTGGGTTGGTATTCGCTGCTTAGCACATCTCTCTCTTTTCCCACATTGACGAGGTTTAAAATCCGGATTCTCCGGCCATTGCCAACAAGTATTATACAAGGGTAGAATTTCAATAACCACCCAATAACTTATACACTAGACATGCCTTTATAAGAAGGATCACGATACGTGAGTCTTGTAACCATATTATAACCTAAGCGCCGCTCAAAGGACCTTTTAAGCTATTATGCATGTCATTGCAAACGCCATACTTGACAACCACAGTCTAGTTACCTCGATAGCCTATCGTAAGTCTTCCGAACAGCTTCTTATTTGGAGGAGCCCTTGGCTAGAGGAGAAGGCTCAATACGGCTGTGCATTCGCGAGATGATGCATATAGACGGCAATTCATGTACCCGGGTTTTATTTCTCCAACGACTCCGAGAGACACCGAAGCCAGCTATGTTTCTCAGTTGGAAGCGCTCGAGTGAGGGCGGTTGCGAGATCCTGACCAAGCTTCCCGTCGGGTTCGACCCCGTCACAGCCAAGAAGACCGGATTGCAAGCCTGCAGCAACTGCCGGGCCAGGAAAGTGAAGTGCATCTGGGTCGTTGGGGGCTGCGAGCGTTGCAAATCATCGGTGCGTTTCCACAACAAGCATGCTCAAGTCGCACACCCTAGCCAGCCCATCATCCCCTCCCCGAATCAGGCGTTTCCTTTCTTGTCATACCACCTGTGCCGTGCTGCGCTGCCGTGGACCAGCATCTGATCCGAGTACCACGTTGACAGGGACGCGAGTGCATTTACGAGACCACAACCGCCAGCGCCGCCATTCGTGCCCGGCGAAAATCGAAAGGGGCTAGTACCGGCGCTGGCCTAGCGATCACGGCGCCAGCGGACCAGACCGCCGATGCCACAGCTTCCCCACCAGCGCCGGGCGAAGCGCGTTGGGCGCAAAAGCCACCAAGGCGGCCTGTTGCAACGGCCACGGAGGGCACTAGCACGGCACCGTCCGCCGAGGCCTCGCTACCGAGCCACACAAGCCATGACACAGCCATGTCCGAATCCACCTCGACCCCGATAAGCCAAGAGGCGACAGCGACAGGGGAGTCGTCCAAGATGCACTCCCTAGTATCATCACCCACGGACCTGGTGGGCCCGGAGATGGACGTCGACCTCATGGTGACGTTCATGGACTCGCTGGGAGGCGCCAACATGGCCGTCCGTGACGCCGAATCCGGCGGCAATCTGACCGGCCTGGAGCCGTGGGAGGCGTTTGATCCGTGGGAGGCCGACACGTGGGTGCCCACGTCCCTGCACATGTCGCCCGTCGCCGCGCCCACCACTAGCTCTGGCGCGGGCCCTTTGACGAAGCTGGGCGGCGGGCGCTCGGCGCAGGCACCCCTGAACGACGACGGCGACGACGAGGATGACGATGATGACGACGCGGAGCCTTGCTGGTGCCTGCGGCGCCTTGTCGTGCTGGTCGACGAGATCGAGTCCATCGTCGACGGCCACGGCCTCATGCCCCTGGACGGCGCCATGGCTGCGCATAAAGAGGCACTTGGCCGTGGGGCCGCCATGTTGCAGTGCGCGGCGTGTACGGGCCGCGCCGAGAATATGATGATTCTGACGCTCTTGGTGGACAAGCTCGTGCGCGTGTGCCGCCGCGTGGGCGAGGCGTGCGCCACAGGACTTACCAGCGGCGACAGCAGCGACTACAGGACGGCTGCGTCGGACGCGACGCCCTGGCTGTCGCTACGGGGCCGGAGCGGCGGCGTGCCAGACACGCCCGCGCCGCCGGGCCGCCACAGCGCGGATGGGCGCGTGTACAGCGTCGACGCGCCGTCGATCTGACCAGCGGGCTGTGGGACCAGCGAAGGATGCGTTGATCGGCCGGCAGATGTCAAGGAGAGAGTCACGGAGAAGAGAAGAGCCTGGGTATATGACCTTGGTACTCATGGTACTGATTCGACGGAGCCGGGTATATAGAAAGCATCACCAGTGTTATTATATTTAACGATATAGTATAGAGTTAAGAGAATAGAATTGTTTTCGCAGCGCTCACGGGGGAGCACGGTGTATTTATGTCCATATAAGATACATGGAATGTTCTGCCAATGAGAAAAAAAGAAGGCCCGCTTTGGCAAAAAGATGGCGCGGTGTTACATATATACATATATAGGCTGAATGGTGGTAGATCCCGATGGGTCGTATGCTCCTTGCGTAACAGGTCTGCTGATTCTCATTTGTCTCCACGGCGTCTCACGACTTGTGGACGAGGTCTGGTCTTTACAAAGTGGAAATGCAGACATGAGCAGCCACGTATCTTCGCTGTCACGACTCACAAGACCTCAACCACCAATGGGCCCCTCGCCATCCGTGCTCTGCGCCCAGATCTTGCGCAGCTTCAGCGTCGATATTTTCCACCCCTCAACTGTGCGGCGGAAGGTCACTTCGTACGGCCCGCCGAAGCCCTGAAACTCGTGCGGCTTGGTTGTGTCGAGGGTGGCCGCGAACCAGAGATAGCAGGTCCCCGTGGCGCTGTCGCCGCTGACGGCCAGGTCGATATTCGTCAAGGAATGCTGCAGACCTTGGAAGTGCCCCAGGCCGCCGCCGATGAGCGCGGCGATCTGATCCCGCCCTACCACGTCGTCCCACTCCTCGAAGCGTACCACGCCGTCTTCGGCAAAGCACGCCGCGTAGTTGGCCCACTGCTGGCTGTCGGCCATCTTGCAATAACGGTGCAGCAGGGAGACGATAGCTTCCTTATCCTCGAGCCGCTGTAGCCGGCGCTGGAGGTCTACAAGTTGGGCCAGGTCGGCCATAGCGGAGGAGCTTGTTTGGGGCGGGGGGTGTGAATTTGGACGTTTAGGGAGCGAGGGAAGGTTTGCAGAAATGCGTCGAACGTGCATGTTCTCATGTCCACTAGCACTCGTTGATCCGCCTGGAGGCTAAATACAAGACTCCTTAGCCCATCACGTCGACCGCATCTTTCCCACTTCTGCAGCTTCGTGAGCTTGGCACCCGTCTTGTCGGGATTCGCCTGTTGATTTTGCAGCGAGCGGCTCGCAACTCGATTCGGCGGGATATGCAGTGAGAGAGCGAGCAATGCTGCGCGCTTCGTTTATGCCCACGCGACTTTACCCGTAAAGCAAAAGGAGTAGGAAACAAGGCTTTGGCCCTACAGGCGGACCCTGCAAGGATTCTGGCCGTGTTAGCTTGGACAGGGGGCTTAATCCACCGGGTGGGAGCCGTGTAAAAGTTGCTGGTAGCATTCCATGATATGATACCCCAGCACACGGCTGGTTCCCTCTTTGAGGCCACCTGGGTTGGCCGCCCATGTAGCCTAGGGTGGCCGCCCATATCGCTCATCTTATTAACAAGTACCTTCATGTACCTACCAAAAGCATCAGAGCCTTAGTACAAGAGGTAAAGTAGCTGCCAACTCAGGTTGCATGTACGGCCAACCTAGGTGGCCTCTCCTCTTTAGGCGGCTGCATATTGGAATCTCAATCGGACTTTTCGTTTGGTCCGCTCTCGATGTAACGGTGCCAATGTACTCCCCCAGCCGGGCAATCCCTTCCTAATAGCGTAATTTCCCGTGAAAGGTGTTGTTCTAGAAAATTTCTAAAGCACTAGCTTCCGTGGGAGATCACTACTTATGGTAATCGTCCATAACACTAACTAGTTTTCGCCAACTTCACTTAAGCTGCCTAGGCCTCGACAGGCCCTTCCGATAGTATATTCTTATCCCTGAAATAATGTAATAGGTCTGGTGGATTCGACATCGCAAGTTCAACATCATGGGATCTTTCATCTTAACATTTGTACAAAGAGCAAAAGAGGAAATGAGGAGGAAAAGTTACTGCTATATAACTTTTTCTCCCTAGAACAGGCTCGAGTAATCGGAAATTAAAAAAACCAACTTAATAGTCATGTTGTGTAGTGTTTAAGGATATCGAAAGTCAAGATGCAGTGCATATCTCTCCGCCCGATCCATTACATTATTTCAGGGATGGAGGTGTAGCCATTTTGTAAAATACATCCGGCAGCTCCCGGATCTACAATGCAGCTCAGAAGTTACTTTGCCACGAGGCTGGTGCTTTCGGGGAGAGCTGGTAAACACCCCCTTGACCTGCTTACGGTACCTTACCTACTCCGTGGCCGAAAAGTCCTGTGACTGCGTATATAATAAGGAAATGACCCGAGTGCAAGAAGTTATGGTTTTCTTCCGCATCTGCACGAGCATTGCTCCCTGGCAGATAGTGTGCAATCAACATGAAGTCGTTCGCTTCATTGTCGTCGCTTGTACTCGCGCTGCTGCCTGCCATTGCGGCCGGCGAAAACACGCCTCGCTACTTTCAGCGCGCGCCGTTCACGCGCCGTGACCTAAACATCACGAGCGTGGAGACCGAGCTTGGCGCGCTGTTGTCCCCAAACGCCACCATCTTTGGGCCGACAGATCTGCGCTTCGCAAACACCACCGAACGGTACACCAACTCTGCTGTACCCGACATCGAGGTGGTCGTGGTGCCGGGGACAGAGAGCGACGTGGCTATCACGGTACGTGCGATCGAAGACACCGGGGCGACCGTCAATGCGAACTAACAGGGGGGCAGGTGGCATACTCGAATGAAAACAGTATCGAATTTCTGGCCGTCAACCGTGCGCACGGCCATGCCTTCGCCACTTCTACCTTTAAGGGCCTGATGATCGTTATGGATGCGCTTCAGGATATTCAGATCCAGCCCGGCAACCAGTCTGCGTGGTTTCAAGGCGGCACATACGACGGAATGGTCATGGAATACTTGTGGGAAAGGGGCCTCGTTGCCAGTAAGTCTGTCCTTCTACAGACGTTGGCAAAGCGGAATGCTGACCTCAATACCAGCCACTGGCAGTTGTGACTGTGTCGGCATGATGGGACCCGGCCTGGGCGGCGGCCACGGTCGTAACGAAGGCCTTTACGGCCTGATCAGCGACAATCTCATCAATCTCAATGTTGTGCTTGCCAACGGGACGGCGATCCGCGTCAATGCGACTAGCCACGCGGATCTGTTCTGGGGCATGCAAGGGGCCGGCCACAACTTTGGCATCGTCACGAGCTTCGAGCTGAAGATCCACCCGCGGCTAGTCGACTCGTGGTACTACCACAACTACATCTGGACCGAGGACAAGCTCGAGCAGCTCTTCGAGGAGGCGAAGAAGTTCCACCGTTCCGATAACGGCACCACGCCGATCAACATGGCTTTGAACGTTGCCGTGTTTGAGCTAAACACAACCATCAGCGAGGACAAGGTGAATTCCCGATCAAACCACCACCCCCATCCGCATTTTGCTTCAGGCCCCTAACATCTCCGCAGGCCGTCATCTCGTGGAGCTTCGCGTACCGCGGCCCGGGCGAGGAGGCGGAGGCGCTGCTGGCGCCGTTCAACGCCATCCCGGCCGTCTATAACGTGTCGGGCGACACGTCCCTCCCAGGCATCTCGGTGGTGCAAGGCACGAACCTGGACTCAGGCTCGTGCTACAAGAACAACACGTGGATCTCGGCGACGTCCACCCTGATCGAGTACAACGTCACGGCCGAGCGCCAGCTGTACGACCTGTTCAACGACTACCTTAACCGGTACCCTCAGCTGGTAGCTAGCGTCACGCACGAGGGCTACGCCAACGCCGCAATGCACGCCGTCGCGGACGAGGACTCAGCCTACCCGCTCCGCGGGTATAATCACAACAAGTAAGCAGGACAGTGCCCGTTGCCCAAATTTTGAGGACGAAGAAAGGCTGACAGATCTCCAAACCAGCGTCATTAACGTCCTGGTGCCCCCAGAATACGCCAACCTGACTGGGGTGGCGAACCAGTGGGCGGCCGAAATCCGCGACGTGTGGAACGCCGGGCAGCCCGGGGTGGCGCCGGCCAACTACGTCAACTATGCCAACGGCAGCGAGCCTTTGCCGTCCATCTACGGCTACGAGGACTGGCGGTTGGAGCGGCTGACCGCCCTGAAGGCCGCGTACGACCCGCTGAACCGGTTCCGGTTCTACAATCCTCTCATTCAGTCCTAGTTTTCTCTTCTCCCCTCAAGTAGTTTTGCGGTTGTTAGACTGCAGGCTGCTAGTGGCACAAGTCTTCCTTTGTATCTAGACATTGTTAGGTGTTAATTGCTTCGCAGCATTGGGCCAGTCGGCCAAGGTTATTCTTAGACAATTCAAGCTGGGGCCGAGCAATCGGCTGCATGTAACAACTTGCCTGTCATACTTGCGCGTCTGCAATTCATTGAGTTCAAAACTCCTGTCAACGACAGCTTTACCACTAATTCCAGTGGCGAATGTGTCGAATCGCAGAATACGCCCAACAGCGCCGTCAACCCAAATCTCTATGCATTTTCCTTGCGGCCTTGACGGATGGCAATCGCGTAGTTTTAGGGGCGAGAGTGGGCGTGAAGGTGTCGGATGATGGTGATGATGATGATGGCCTCCAAACAGTGCGTAGAAACGCACAGGCGATCACGATGGCGATGTGTAGGAGATAAGCAGTGATAGCAGTGATGGCAATATGCAGATAGAAAACATGTTCGGCGGCTATCTGGCAGCTGCCGCACCTGTCGGTGCAAGGGTGCGGGCACCTGGCAACCGGTTCTCTAAATTTCGAGTCTACACATAAACTGAGGGTAGCCCACCCCTATTGACCTGAGGGTACCCGTGCGTTTTGGAAGTAGAGGTGCTCCACAGAGTACTTAAGTACTTTGTACAATATAGATAAGATAAAATATTGCATATAGTAATAAATAATATATAATATATACCTAGGTATATATTATATAATCATGTAACACAAAATTATATATTTACCTTTCTTTAAAAAATAATCTAAAAATGTTTGCGGATTAATTTTTAATTTTTTTCCCAAGCTTTTATTAATATTAATACACCTATGCTAATACAGTATATATTTCTTTAAAAAACAATATAGCACATAATATATATATACTTATTACTATTTATATATTTATTTTGTTTTTTTGTACTAATATATATGCAAAAAAAAAATATTTTTATTATAATAAATATAATCTTACCTTTATATAATTATTTATGCTACTATAAAAAAAACAAATATAGTTTTAAAAATATTATTAAATTATTAAAACATAACTGCTTACTAGTAGTACTTTAGTAGTAATACTAATAAGTAATATTTATATATTATACTAGCCTTTAATACAAATAATATAAGTTATATATTAGAAATAATCTAGAAATATTTTTATTAATATATTAAATAATAAAGCAAAATTGTCCTAGCTACTAATAAGCTTTTTTATTATATTTTTATAAATAGTAGTACATCTTTTTATATAGTTATTAGTACTTCTACTAGATTATTTTTAAATAAATACTAATAATATTTAGCAAAATAAGTTCTTTAGTTTTAATGCTTTAAAAAAGCATATTTATACTATATATAAGATAGAGCTAGCTAATTCTTACCCTAGCAGCTTAACTAGTCGTAATAACTAAACAATAGCTAGTAAATTAATTAAAAAATAATTATAAAACATTTCTAGCTTATTACTAATTTATATAAAATATTAATAAAGTATATATAACCTTGCTTATAGAACAACTACTAAACCAAAAATACTACACAAAATTAAAGCTATTAAAAAAAATATAGTATTACTTTTTATCCCTGCTAGTATTTAAGCTAATAAAATAGTTATTATATATAAACTAATTAAAAAACAATTTAAAAATAATCTAGAACTAATATATTAATAAGCTATAACTTAATATTATTTAAATAAAAACTAATATTTATTTTATAACGGATAAAAAATATAAAAATTATATTTTTTAAAACAAAATTAGCTATAATAAATTATTACTATTTTTTAGTTAGCTTAGTATTATATATTATACTAATTTTATTTATTAGCTTGTTTTTTATATTTATATATAATTTAATTTACTAAGTTTAGTATATTTATATTTATTCTAATATAAATAAAAATAAAAAACTTTTTAGTATATTATACTATTAATTTTAATACTTAATTTAGTTAGCTAATAATTGTTTTATATAAAGTTTAATACTTGTCCTAAACATATTGCTTGTTATTTTTATGCTTATATGCTTTATGCCCCAACCCCTAAAAGGAATACTTAAGTTTTAGTATAAAAGTTTTTAAGTTCTAGTTAAAGAGTTTTTAAATCATAATACTAGTTTATATTTAAGCTATTACGTATATAATCTTTTTTTTTTTTAAATAGATTATTAATTCTATTTTGTTTTTTTTTTTTAATTTGTTTCTAATTTATTTCTAATTTATTTCTAATTTATTTCTAATTTGTTTCCTTAGAAAATAATAATACTAAATAAAATATAAAAACCTATAGAAACTTTAATTATTATTATTATTATTATTATTATTATTATTATTATTATTATTATTATTATTATTATTATTATTATTATTATTATTATTATTTTATAAATAAATAATATATTAAAATAATTTTTATAAGTTATAAAACTTAAATAGTTTTATTAAAAAATAAAAATATATATATATAAAATAAACTAATATATAAAATAAATAAATAATATATATAAATAAAATATAATCTATTATATATTATATTATTTATAAAAAAAAATTATTTATATAAAAATTTATATTATTATATAAACTAATATAATAATAAATATTATATATTAAGCAATTATAAAAAATAAAGCTTTATTTTAAAAGCGAACTTGGTATTAAAATTTAAAAAAAAAAAAACTAATTTTATAAAAATATATTATAAGTTTTTTATAGATAGATTAGTAGGAAGTATAGGTAGCTATTAAATAATTACTAAGTACTAGCTAAATATAAATTATATAACTTAGGAATTAAAGATTGCGGTTTATATAGCTTATAAGTTGTAGCTATACTGCCGGCTACTAGCTACTATACTATAATTATAAAAAAAAAAAAATAACTATATAATTATTTAAATATATATATAAAAGTTTAATTACTAAAAAAATAACTAAATTAATAAATTTTTTTTTAATAAAGTTATATAATAATATTACAAAATTATTATTTTAGCTATATAATTAATTAAAAATTATAAATTAAATATTATTTAATAATTATTTAAATTAAAACTAAATATTTATTTTTATTTTATATAATAATAAAATTTATAATTAATTAGTTTATTTAATTAATAAATTTTATATAAATAATTATTAATATTATTTAATAATTATTTAAATTAAAACTAAATATTTATTTTAATTTTATATAATAATAAAATTTATAATTAGTCAGTTTATTTAGTTAATAAGTTTTATATAAATAAATAATATATATAAACAAAATATAATTTATTATATATTATATTATTTATAAAAAAAAATGTTTATATAAAGCATAAGTTTTTTATATTTATATAAAAACTTATATTATTATAAATTTATAAAATATAAATTATATAATAAAGTTATAACTAATACTAGTTATTTTAATATTAGCTTTTTTTTTTTAGTTATAACTATTTATTATATAAAAAAAATAAAAAATAATTATATAATTACTTAAATATATATATAAAAGTTTAACTATTAAAAAATAATTAAATTAGTAATCTAATTTATATATATAGTTATTAAATTAATAAATTTTTTTTTTAATAAAATTATATAATAATATTATAAAACTATTATTTTAGTTATATAGTTAATTAAAAACTATAAACTAAATATTATTTAATAATTATTTAAATTAAAATTAAATATTTATTTTTATTTTATATAATAATAAGATTTATAATTAACTAGCTTGTCCGGTTAATAAACTTTATATAAATAATTATTAATTAAAAGCTTTTAAAATTATTTATATATATAAAAATTAATTAATTAAAAGTTAGGTTAGTTTATATATATAAAAATTTATATATAAAAAATTACTTAAGTTTTTTATTATTTTTTGTTTTTTTATTATTTTTTAAAATTTTTTATTTTATATATTTGCTTATTTATATATATATATATATTTATATAATAAATATAATCTAGTTTTTTAATAATAATAATTATATATTAAAAATTATTAATTAAAATAATAACTATTATATAATTAGTAGGAACTACTAGAAGTAGTAAGGCAATCTATAAGTATAAATATAATATAGATTAGAAAAAAAAAGCCTTAGAAGCAACCTTGGGAAAGGTTGCCTTATCCAAGAGTTCCGCATAGGCTATATAGGGCTATATAGGCTTTTCTAACAAAAGTCCCCCTACCTATCTATATTAATAATATTATTACTAATAAATAATTTTAATAATTATTAGTTTATTATAATACTATATATTAATAGATAGATCTAAGTACTTACTAATATATTTTTTATATATTTAATTATAGTTATTTTTTTATTAAAAAAGTTATTTTTATATAGTTTTTATTTAATTATGTAATATTATTATTATTATTTATATATAAAATATTTATATAATATATAATAGTTATTTAGTATTTATATAATGCTTAATATAATTATTATATTTTAAAAAAAAATTTAAATTAATTATATAATAAAAAAAATAAAAATAAAAAATAAAAAAAAATAATATTTATATATTTTTTTTAAATTAAATTATTATATATTATTTTTATACTTTTAAATTTTTTTTTTTATAAATACTATAATTATATATAATTTTTAATATTTAGTTTAGTATTTTTTTTATAAATATATTAGCTAGATTATTTTTATTATTAATTTATTATATTTTAAAAAAAAAATTTTTATATAACTTTTTAAATAATATAATATTAATTATTAAGTTTTTTTTTTAATTATATTAAGTTTTATAAAATAATTATATAATAATTTTAAATCTAAATATAATATAATTATAATTTTTTTAAATATTATATAAAAAATAATAATATTATTAAAACTATTAATTATTTTATATAATTTGCTAGCAAATATATTTTTAATTATTTATTTATATTTATTTAAGTTCTAGTATATAATAATTCTTTTTAATTTTAAAGCTTAATTCTTTATATAAATAATATTTTATAACTAATATAATTATAAATCTAAATTAAAAAATTATATTTATATTATTTATAAATAATCTATTTATAAAAATAAAAAGTTTTATATAGTATAAGTTTAATAATATAAAAATTAAAATATAATTTTAATTAATTATTTATTATTAAACTTTTTAATTTAAATTTTTAATATTATATAATTTAAAATTTATTATTTAAGTTATAATAAAATAATTAATATAGTTTTAATATAATTAGTATAGTGTTAATAAAACATATAAAAACTTTAGACCTATATAGCAATAAAATACAAAGTTTATATATAAACCAACCTATAACTTTGCAGCTATATATATAAAGTTTATATTTATTTATTTTATAAATTTTAACTTTTTTTTTTTTTTTTTTTTTAGCTTAAAGTTTTTATTTATAATATTAATAAATTAGCTATAAAAGTTTTATTTAATTAATTATAATACTATTTTAAATTTATTAATTATTTATTAATAAATATTTAATAAATATATATTTTTTATTTTGTTATAATTAGTAAAATATAAATAAACTTTTTTTTTTAATTATATATTTAATATAAAAATTATATATTTTATAATATAAATTTAATTTTAATATAATTTTAATAAAACTTTTAATTTTTATATTATTTAAAAATTAATAATTTATAAAAAATTTAATTTTAAATAATTTTATTTTATTTTTAGTTTTTAAATATAGCTAATTTTTTATTATTAAATAATTTTAAAAGTACTAAATTAATTTAGTTATTTTTTAAGTTTTATAATTATATTTATATATTTATTTATTATATTAGTAATTATAGTATAGTAGCTAGTGGCCAGTAGTATAGCTACAACCTATAAACTATACAAACCGCAATCTTTAATTCTTAGGTCATATAACTTACACCTAGCCAATACCTAGCAATTACTTAACAGCTGCCCACACTTCTTACTAATCTACCTATAAAAAACCTATAACATACTTTTATAAAATTAGCTTTTTTTTTTTTTCATATTTAAATTCTAATACAAAGTTTGCTTTTAAAATAAAGCTTTACTTTCTATAATTGCTTAACACATAATATTAGTAATATTAAATTACTATAATATTTTAAATTTAAATCAAAAAAATATTAGTTTAAAAATATACAAATAAACTAATAATAAAGTTAATAATAGTCTATATAATTAAAACATTAAAACAAAAAATAAATAAAGCAATATATTTTTATTTTATATATATATTATATAATAGTACTACTAATTAGTTGAATCTAAGCTATATTAATTTTACTAAATAAGCAATTAAATTATAACTTATTTATTTTTTTTAATAGTTATTTTAATATTAGCTTTTTATTTAATATAAAGTTAGCTACTTAAGTATTATTATTTATAATAATACCTAAATTATTACTATTTATATTTAATTTTTTATTTTTTTTATTATTTATATTAAACAAAAAAATTAATTTTACTAATTTATTAAACAAAACAAAAAAATTTAGATTTATTATAAAATTTAGATTTTTAATATATTTAAAATATAATTTTAACTTACTTATTTTTATATAAAATATTAAATAATTATATTTTGCTTAATATTATATAGTTTAAAAATTTTATTAAAATAGTACTTTTTATTTTTATATTATTAAAGAATAAAACTTTAAAAAAAATATTAAAAATTTGCAGTTTTTTAATATAAATAAACACTATTTTAATATTAGTTAAACTAAAAATTAATTAATTGCTTAAAAATATATATATAAATTTAAAAATAAATTAATATATATTAGTAATATTAGAATAACTAGCATTGGTTACAACCTTATTGTGTAACTTGCACGGAGTACAAGTTTACGCTCGGCTGTTGTACAGATGTTAGCTGGACTTCGGCCGGACAAAAGGGACCTTATTTCTTTTTTGTTATATTAGCTTATATAATAACGTAAGCTCTTATATAAATATAAAAAACTTATGCTTCGTATAAACATTTTTTTTTTTTTTTATATAAATAATATAATATAATACATTATATTCTATTTATATATATTATTTGTTTTATATATAATATATTATATAAAGCTTATTTAATATTAATTAATAGTTATAAAAACATTCGAAAAAATTATAAAAAAGTACTATAAATTAGCAAAAATAAAAATAAAGTTAAACTTATTTAGATAGGTTTCTATATTGCACTTTAAAATTTTTACTATATAATTATTACTTTTTTGTAAAGTAGCAATAGTAATACTATACAAAATAAAATAAATACTTTATACTACAGGTTATTAAATATATTTACTTATTATAAAAAAAGTAAAAAAGATCTAATCTTTAATATATAAGTATTAATTTTTTGTAAAAAGTATTAAAAGTACTATATAAAAAAAATAAAAATAATATATAATTATATTACTTCTAACTATACTACTATATAACAGCTAGATAGTATTTTTATTTTTATTTTTTATTATAGTATTATACCTATTATACAAAACTATAAAAGCTGCTAAAGTATACTTCTGATTTATATATAATAAACTTGCTTTAGAACTTAATATTAACTTTAAAAATATAAAAAATATATTTAACCTTTAATATTAAGGCTAACTAATTGATTTAAATATAGCATTAAAAGCAATTTTTAATATATACGTAACTTTTTAAATTAAAAAATATAACTATATAATGAATAATAAATAAATATTTTAAAAAATATATAAAAAAGACTTTGCAAAATAAGAATTTAAATACTTCGTATAATTTTATATAAATATTTATATAAAACTTTCTAAAGCTATTATATATAAAAAAATATAGCTATAAAGCAACCTAAGCATATATATAAAAAATTTTGCTTAAATTATATAAAAAGAATTCAAACTTATTAAAAATTTTCTAAAACTATTAGTTGTTTAATTTACTATTATTTTTGTTATATAACAACTTTTAGTTTTTTTTATATTAAGTTAATAACTTTAGCTTATTTTTTAGCTTATTTTTATACTTTAGTATACCTTAGCCTTTATACTTATTATATAAATAAAAGCAGAACTAAAGATTAGACAACTAGAACTTATACGGCCTAGATTTCTAAAAAATATATAATTCCAAACTTTTAAAAATTAAACCTTTTATTTACTTATATAATCTATTATTAAGTTTCAAAATATTTCTAAATATATATATAAACATATAACAAAAGCAGGTTATAAACCAAACTTCTAACTTGTATACAAATATTTTATTGTTTACAACCCTCCTTAGACCCTATTATAACAGGTATATTTTTATATAATATTAAACCCTATAGCAAGCAACCTATTTTTAGACCTACTTTTTATAAAGATTATATAAAATAGAATAATCTTTTTTAAAAAGTATGCGATCTTTTAAAAAATATAAAAAAAAAAAAGAACTATATAAGCAAGCCGTACAACTTTTTATATAACAAGGCATACTTATTTATAAATATATACTAATAATTTAAAATTATAAAAAACTAATACTATATAGTATTTCTAATAATTCTTAAAAGTTATATAAAAAACTATTTTATATACTAGATTAGCTTTATATAACTGATTTTATATAATAATATGTTTTGTAACAAACAAAAAGTATATATATTAGTAATATCTGCTAGCCCAAAGCAATATATAACTTATGTATAGCTATTTAAGTTATATATTTTAAGCTATATAATATTAAAAATTTGACCTAAAAAATCTAGTAATAAATAGATAATAAGGATTATAGCCTAACTTTTGTACTAATAGACCTATATTATATAAAGCTGTTTATTTTTATGGATAGGTTATTTATAAACAATATAAATATAAATTTTTAACTTAGATTTATAATTATACTAGGGACTAAACGTTATATAAAAAAAAATTTAAGCTTTAAAATCAAAAAAAACATTATATACTAGAATTTAAACAAATATAAAAAAATAACTAAAAGCATACTTATAAATAAATTATATAATATAATTAATAGCTTTAATAGTACTATTGCCTTTTATATAATATTTTTAAAAATTATAACTATGTTACAACTATTTTTAATTCTAGCTGTTCTATGTTCTAATTCGAAGTTATTATATAATTATTTTATTAAGCTCGGCACTACGCAAAAAAAACGCCTAATAATTAATATTATATTGTTAAAAAAATCATACAAAAAATAAAAAATCTCCGAAGTAAAATAGATTAATAGCAAAAATAATCTAGCTAATACGTTTATAAAAAAAACACCAAACCAAATATTAAAAACTTTTATATTAACAAACAAATTAACTATACAAATAAAAACATTTATTAATAAAACATAAAAAATTATATATAACTATAGTATTTATAAAAGAAAAAAAGTCAGAAATATAAAAGCAATATATAATAAATTAACTCTAAAGAAAAAAAAAAACGCAAACGCCACTCTTTTTTATTTTTCTTTTCCCTATTTTCTTTATTATATAACTAATTTACCTCTTTTTTTTTAAATATAATAATTACACTAAGCGCTATATAAACACTAAACATATACTATATAAACATTACTTTAAAACCTAATAATCTAGCAATAGCTATAAAATAAGTAACTACTACATATTATATAAATATTCTCTATATATGCAGCAATAGTAATACTATACAACTAAATAAGGACCGTGCAAAAATAACCCTTCTAGCAGAAAATAAACACAATCAAATATATAAAAAGCATATTAGCAAGCACCCGGATCTATATATTAACTAATAATATAGCAACAACCTAAACTTTATTAGTTTATATACAAAAAATAAAAAAAATATTAGCAATATACTAAAACAAACATATATATAACAAAAAAACAAACATATATATTAATATATAGCGCTATAATAAGCTAATAATTGTTAGGATTGTTTATTAGTAGTAATACTATATAATAATTGCTATTTTAGCTAATAATTCTTAATATATAACCATTATTACTAAAGAACTAAATAGCATTTATTATATATATATATATATATATATATAGTATATAAAAACAAACAAATATATAAAGCAAAAAATTTTTAGAAAATAACAAAAAAACAAAAAGTAATAAAAAACTTAAGCACCTTTTTATATATAAGTTCTTCTATATATAAACTAACCTAACTTTTAATTAGTTAATTTCTTTTTATATAAATAACCTGTTTAGTTAACTAAACATAAACAACCTTAAAAGCTTTTAATTAGCAACTGCCCGTATAAGGCCTATTAACTAAACAAACTAGCTAATTATAAACTTTACTATTATATAAAGCAAAAGCAAATATTTAGCTTTAACTCAAATAGTTACTAAGTAATATTTGGCCTATAGCTTTTAACCAACCGTACAGCTAAAGCAGCAGCTTTGCAATATTGTTATATAACTTTATTAAAAAAAAAAATTTACTAATTTAGCAACTATACGTATGAACTAGATTGCTAATCTAGTTGTTTTTTTAGTAATTAAACTTTTATATATATATTTAAGCAATTATATAATTGCTTTTTTTATTTTTTTTATATAACAAGCAGGTATAACTAAAAAAAAAATAGCTAGTATTAGAATAACTAGTATTAGTTATAACTTTATTATATAATTTATATAGAATGTAAGTTTATGTTTAGCTATTATATAAATATTAGCCGGACTTTAGCTAGACAAAAAGGACCTTATTTCTTTTTTATTATATTAGCTTATATAATAGCATAAGCTCTTATATAAATATAAAAAACTTATGCTTTATATAAACATTTTTTTTTTTTTTTTTATATAAATAATATAATATAATATATTATATTCTATTTATATACATTATTTGTTTTATATATAATATATTGTATAAAGCCTATTCAATAAGTAATAATATATAAAAACTAAAAAATTTATAAAAAAAAATATAAAATAACTTTTTAAAAAAAACAGTTAATATAAAATCTAAAAAAAAGTTTATATTATATTTTAAAAAAATAATATTTAAAGATTTAATACTATACTATTTTAATATTAAAATATATATAAACAATATATTTTAACTATTAGTTTTTAAATATATTATATTTAAAATAATAAAAAAATAAGTTTTATTTATAAAAATAATTATTATGCTATAATAGCATAATAAAACTAATATATACAAAAGCTGCAATACTTATAATTTTTTAGTTTTTTAGCGTAATAGTAACGCTTAGCAATTTGTTTTAACAAGTAGTACTATTATTTGTATTAATTGAACCGAAAGTTTTATACTTATTTTATTAGCTAAAAAATAGCTAAACTAACAATTAGTAAAAGTTATAATTAGTACACTAAAATAGTTATGCATATACTACGATTAAAAAGTCAACCTAAGTTACTATAAATCTATAGTTTAAGCTTATATAAAAGCTTGCTTTTAGTAAAATGTAATACGCCCTAAAATATATTAGTATATAGAACATACTAGTTTACTTTATATTTTAAAAAGCATTTGTTATGTTATAATAATATAATAAAGCTAATATATATAAAAGTTGTAATGTTTATAGTTCTTTAGTTTTTTAGTGTAATAGTAACGCTTAGTAATTTATTCTAACAATAATTAATTAAATAAATAATTATTTAAACAAAAAAATATATAAGTTATACTTTTTTATAAGTTTATATATTTAAAATAAGCTTTCCTTAAAAAAGTTAGTTAGGTTTTAACCTATTTATTAAAAAAGGGCTTTATTAAAAAGGACTTATATTTTTTTGCAAGCTTAAGCCCTTTTTTTAGGAAAAAAAAACTAATTTCTAAAAAGTACTACTTTTTTTTAAGCTTTTTTTTTTTATATTAGAATAAACTAAAACTTGCTTTTTTATAGTTCTAGTTTTAAATATATCCAAATTGCTAATTTAATATAATATAACCTAAGTTTTTATATTTATACGGTCTAACTAAAATATATAAAATAATATAAAATTAAAGTTTTAGTTTTTATTATTATATAAATAAGTATTAAAATATATCTTTATTTAATAGTAATAATAAATATATTATAATTAATAATATACTATTAAATAATAAAAATATATTTTAATATTACAAACAAATTTTTAGTTATTAAAACAATTTTTTAGTTATAAATAAATACTTATAAAAAATATATTTTAAATTATAAGGATTTTTTTATATATACCTGTCCAACTAAAACCCTAAGTTATATTAAGGTATAAATATAAAATAGTTAAAAAAAAATTATATATTTATAAAAATAAATAAATTATTATTTATAAAAAAAGATATAAAAGCACTAGATTTATTATTAAAAATAATAAATAATAAAAATAATAGTTTTTAAAATAAATACTAATATAATTTTATAGTTATTTTTTATACTTAATAAAAAAAAATATATATATATTTATAGACCTAACATAGGACACAAGCTAATTGCTAATACAAGTCAATTGCCAACTTTTTTGCACTTTTGTACGTACAAGTCAAATAATTTAACTATAACATAAAAAATCAATTAGATCTAATCGGAAATATTATTGCTAGATGTTTTTATATTATTTTAACAAGTGCGCAAGTTATACCTAGGCTTGCTGCATATTTTATATTGTTATATATACAATACATCTTTTTTTGTATAACAACTACTTTGCTATATTTCTTTTATTATTTGCTTTTTAATAACCTGTTCGGTTTTAAAATTTTGTTTTTTCTATACAATAAATAACTTTTTATTTTATATATATATTTTTTTTTGTATAGCAGTATTAGCTAAACATTTTATTTGCTATATAAAGTTTAGCAATTTTTTTTTTAATAATATAACCTTATATATAAGCAATATTATATTTTTTATAATATAATTAATAATATTTAAAATAGTATTTAGTAAGCTACTTTAATATTATATAACTTTATTTTTAATATATTTAGTTTATAATTATATATTAATTATATTATATAAAATCTTTAATTATTAAAGAACTAAAAGTTTGTTAAATAATTTAAAAAGTATTTTAATTAATAATTAGACTTTAAGCTAAAAAAATATATATTTTAGATCGTATAGTACTAATTTAGTGCTTTTAAAACTTTTTTAAATATTAGATTTTATTATAAAAGCTTTATATGCTTTATAAAACATAACAAAAAGATTTTTTTTAATAATATAAATAATATATGTTTATATTAAATTATTAATTTTTTTTATATATAAACGTTTTAATAAACTAAAACAACTAATATTAAAAAGTTAAAATTGGTATAACAAATAAGCAGGCATACAAAAAGTAATAATATTGTAGTTTTTGCAATATAGTTTAAAATTAGTTAAATAATAGTTTTTATAGCTATTAAAAATTAATAAGCAATAAATATTTTTTATATAACTAGCTATATATAAATTAAAATAATTAATTTAATTTAAACTTTGTTTATTTATTATTTAGTTATTTTTTATAACTATAATTTTTTAATTATATAATAGTTAACTATTAGCATACTAGAATAAAAAATAAGTTTTGCTTGCTAAAATAATATATAGTAGAACTATATAACTATACAAACTAATACTTTAAATAACAATTAACTATTTATGATTGCCTAGCTAAACAGCCCTTAGTTATCCGTACTAATTAGATGTTATTATAACTATTTCAAACAAAATTCGGCTTATTATAAAGCTTGTTTTATTAAAATTATAAATATTTTTTTTTAAAATACTATATTTAGTTATTATATTTTATATAAGCTTAAACTATTTATTATATATAATAAAATTTTTGCAAAAAACTCGCTAGTAATTAATTTTTTAATTAAAACATATTTTAAGTATAAAATATTATTATATAAAGTTTAAAGCCTAATTAACGCTAACTTTAGGTATATTATATTTATATAGCAATTAATTAGCTATATTTTTAATACTACTTATTTAAAGCAAAAAAAATTGCAAAACTAAGTTTATAATATATTATATAATAGTATTTTTTTTAAGTTCGGTTAATTTTTAATGTTATACAATAAATATTTGTTAGGTTTGTTTGCTAGTGCGCTAATTACAAAGGGTTATATAAGGAATATTATAGATTTGTGCTACATAATTAATAGTTAATTTTTTGTTACAATTAAAAGCTTCTAATATAAGCTGCAAGTTTGTTTTGTTCTAAAAAAGTGCTATTGTTATTAGTTATAAAAATAGTAATTAAAAAAAAAGCGTACGAAAGTGCGAAAAAGTTGGCAATTGACTTGTGTTAGCAATTAGCTTGTATCCTACGTTATTTAAAATAATAATAAACGTTTTAAACTTTTCTAACTAACAAACTTTTCTTTTTTTATTATTAAGATCTATTTTATTATTTTTAAGCATTTATAATATTTGTTTTATATTAAACAATAGAACATAAAATATAACAACAAAAACAATATTATAAAAATTAGAACTTAATTTATAAATATATAATTTATTATTTTTACTAAATCTATATTTAGTTTTAAATCTTAAATTAAACCAAATTAAAATATTTTTAAAATCTAACTTTTAATTAACTTATAAGTTCTAAACTTAATTTAAATAAATATTAAACTTTAAAGCTTTAATAATTAACTAAAAAAAAACGGGGCGTTTATCTTCCAAATTAAATATAAATAAAACAAATCTATTAGATCTACTAGTATTATTATCTAATTAACTCTAGTTACTTCTATTTATATTAATAATATAAGTATAACTATTAGCTATATCAAAATAATTATATAGCACTAAATCTATAATAATACTTATAACCTATATAAAATATAACGTTAATATATATATTTCTATATTTATACTTTTATTTCTTAAGTATATTTTTGTCTTATTACATTCGGAAAATATTTCTAATCCAATATAAAAAATAATAAATTTACTATTCAATTTTTTTGCTACAAATAAATAAAACAAAAGTCTAGTAAACTTAAACCTAAACCTAACTATTACATTTATTTTATTTTATTTAATCTAATTGATAAATCGGGTAAATCTATATAAAACTATATATTACTTATTTTTAAAATAGCTATAATAGTTATTTTATTTATTATATATTATTTTTAAGCTTAATATATAAACGTTCTAAATGCTTTTTTAGCAAATTATTTTATATATTTTTAAATTTTTTAATATTTATTAAATATAACAATAAATAATCTAGTAATAATTTAAACAAAAAAATAAACATAAATAAAGTACTTTTAATTAGTAAGCTTATAATAATGCTTATTATTATTAAATAAAATAATAATTTAATTAATAGTACTATTTATAATGTTACAGTTAACAACTTATAAAGTATATAGTTAACTAACGCAAAAAATTAAAATAAAAGTAATTATACTAATAAAAACGCTTAAATCTAAATTTATAATATATTAAATAAAAAGAAGAAGCAAGGCTATTATATAAAAAGAATAGTTATAAAAATGTTTATAAATCAAAAAATATATTTGGATACTATACGGACTAGCATAAATTAGATTTTATTTATTTATATAAGGTCTATATAAATAGCAAATATATAAATCTAGGAAAAAATTACTAAAAAAACTACTAAGTCTTTTAAATATAGCAGCTATTTTGTTTAATATATATTATTTATAAGCTTGACCGGCAGTAGTACTATATAAATAATAAGAATTTTGAATAGGGTGTGCTAATAGATTAGTAAAAATATAAAACTATAATTATATTAATTTTTAAACTAAAGAATCTATATTTAAAATAAAATAAAAATTAAAAAATATTTATATTATATAATATTAGTCCTATTTATAATAAAATAATAATACTAGAACATTTAAATAGTAGTATAGATATTTTTTAAATACAAAGTTTAGTTAATTTTAGCGTTAGAGTTAATATAATATTATAGCGAAATAATTGCTAGTTTTAGATATTTAATTAGTAAATATAAGCTTAATAAACCTAATCTTGGTATATTTGCTTAAGTAAGAACACTAGGACACTAGTATACTATAGCTATAAAATTACTACTTTTTTAAATTAATTATTAAAAAAAAAATTTATTTATAATAAGACTAGAACAAAAATAAAATTTTAAATATATAAAACTACTAATATATAAAATATTTGTTTTAATTTTTTTTAGGCTTAGCTAACTAATACAAATAAAAATAAATACTTTATATAATATAAAAAAAAAAATTATCTAGTAGTAACAAAAAATATAACCTAAAAACTTATAAAATATTTTTTTAAAACAATAATACTAACTAAGCAAGCTTATTTAATTTAAAACTATAAATTTTTAGTAATAATATAAACTTTAAAATATTATTATTTAAAACTTTTTAGAACTAAACTTTTTATAATAATTAATTATTAAACTTTACTATTTTTTTTAAATAAATAGATTTTATTAATATAACAAATATACTAAGCTAATTTTTTATTAAACTTTAATATTATTTTGTAATACTAACTAAAATAAAAAAATATAATAATTAATACTTTATTAAAAAAAATAGCTAAACTTTTTATAATTAAAGCTAAAAAAGCTAAAAAAAAAATAATAGTATTAATTCTGCTTAATAAAATACTAAATTTTATGTTAATTATAAACTTTTTATTTAATACTTTTTAAAAAGCTAACTTAATAAACTTAATTAAATAAAAAAACTAGCTATAAAATCTAAAAAATAAAAATAAAAAATTATATATATTTAAAATTACTTTAAATAAAACTATTTTTTTTTATATAGCTTTAATTTAAAAAGCTTATATATTTTTAATTATTATATACTAAAATTAATACAAAATAATTAAAATATTAAAACAAAAATATTATTAATTTTATTTAAAATATAATTATAAATAATATATATATAATTATTATAACTATAAAAAAAACAAAATATTATAAAATAAAACTTTTAGTTTTTTTTACTTATTATTTATATTAGCTATAGTATAATAATATATAGTAATAAATAATAAAAATATGCTACCTAACTAATAAAGTTATAACTATATATAAATATTTATAAATAAGTTTAATTATTTAATTATAACTTTATTTAATAAAAAATTAAATATTATAGAATTACTAGCTATATATTATTATATAAATTTATATAAATTTTTTAGTATAGTAAACATATAAATATTAAATAATATAAAACTGTTTATTTTTAAATTTATAGTAATAATTAATAGTTTTATAAGTATTAAGTACTACTTTAGTAATATTTACTACCTTTAGATTTAAAAAGCAATAAAATTAACTAATTAAAAACTAAACTAATAACTTTATTTTTATATTAATAAATACTAAAATAATTAAAGTATTTATTTTTTTATTTTAGATTTTATATATAATTCTTTATAATATTTATTAATTAATATATTATTACTAAAAATAGTAATAAAAATTAAAATATAAAACTTTTTAATAATAAATATTAATAAAACTATTATAAATTTTAATATTAAATAATAAATATTTAAACTAGTCCGTTAAACCTAAAACGTTTAAAAAATCATATATAATATAGCAACTTTTATATAAAAATAATATAAACTATAAACTAACAAAAAGAAATATTTAATAAATTAAAAAAGAAATAAAATTAAAAAAAAAAAGCTTTATAATATAAGTACTAACTATTAGATTAGATTTTTAATTAGTTAAACTTTTTAAAATTTTAAAAAAATAAAAATTTAGCTATATTTTTAATTTGCTTAATTTTTATAAAATAAAAAACTTATTTTATACTAATTAATTATAACAAATAAGTAATAATTTTTTATTTTAATAAATCTAATTATTATTTTTAGCCAAAAATATTAATAGTAAAATAAAATTTAAAATTAAACAAATTAAATAATTAAAAATATATAAAAAAAATAAAAAGCTATAATACTAGGTTGCTTAAAAAAGCTATAATTTTAATAATATTTAATATATAGCTTAAAATTTTAAAAATATACTAATTAAGCTTAACTAATTTTATAAAACTTATAAAAAAACTTTTAAATTCTTTATAAAATTATAAAAATAAATATATATAGCAATAGTTAATAAATTTATAAGTAATTATAAAAATAATAAAAAAGCAATATAATAAAAAAAATTTATATAAATTTAATATTATTAGTAACTTTAAATTAAAATTATATTTAAACTTTTAGTTTTAAAAAAAAGTAATATAATAATTAGTATAGTTTTAGTATAATTAGTATAGTTTTAGCAGGACTTATAAAAACTTTAAACTTATATAGTAATAAAATAAAAAGTTTCTATATAAACTAACCTATAACTTTATAGCTATATATATAAAGTCTATATTTATTTATTTTATAAACTTTAAATTTTTTTTTTTAATTTAAAATCTTTGTTTATAGTATTAATAAACTAGCTATAAAAGCTTTACTTAATTAATTATAATATATAATATATAAATTATATATTATTTTTAGCTAGTAAATATTACTAATATATATATTTTTTGCTTATTATAAAATATATTATTAAGCAAAATTAATTATATAAAATTTAATTAGGTTAAATTAGTTTGTTTAGTTTTTTTAAATTGAAATAATATTTTTTTTAAATAATAATATAATTTATTTATTATTAAACTTTATAAAATAAGCTAGCTAGAACTTTTTTTTTTAGTTTTATATAAAACTTAGCTTACTATAGTTTATGTTTTTTTTTACTAAAAAGTTTAATGTTATAAAAACTAAATATATTATTTATTTATAAACTAGTAATATTAAATTTTATAAATCTATATAATAATTATATAATTTATAATATAATTTTATTAAAATATTTTAATTTTAATTTAAATAATAATTATATTATTAATAGGTTTTATTTTAAATAATATATATATAACATATATAAAATAAATCTATAAAAACAAACATTATATAATATATTATATTATATTTAATGCTTTATTTATATATAAAAATTTAAAATTTTTAAAAATATAAAAAGTACTAAATATATTTTTTATATAAAATATAAAAAATCTATTTAGTTTTTAGTTATATAAGTTTTTATAGGCCTAACTATTTAATTTAATTATTAAAATAATTAAAATAACTATATTAAATATTATATATAATTAATTTAATAATATTATTTTAATATTAATTATTATTATTTTGTTATATTAATAAATTAATTATATAAATAAAATAAAACTAAATATAAAAATCTATATTTAAAAAAAATTTAATTTTATTTAATACTAAAATAATAAACTTTTTATATAGCTAGTTTTATAGCTAGCTTTTTTTGTTTAGCTAAAACAAATATTTTATATAAACCAAAATAATTTTTTAACTAAAATTAAAAATAAAATAAAAATCTTGCTAAATAAAAGTTTAAAAGCAAATAAGTAGTTAAAATAAGTTATTTAATAATTATAGTTTATTATTAAAAAGTTAAACAAATTTATTAATATATAATATTTTTTAATAAAATTTATATAATTTATTTTATTTAATTAATTTAATTAATTTAATTATAATATTTAACTATTTATTTATAAAAATTATTATATATTTTTAATATTATTTTATATTTAAATATAATAATTATAAAATATATTATAAATAGTTTTTAGTTATTTATTTAATATATTTTTACTAAAGCTTTATTAAAATATTGTTTTTTTAATTAAGTTTTTATATAAAAATTTAATTAAAAGTTTAATTATTATAATATATAATAACTAAAAAAAAATTGTTTAGTTATTTATATAATAAGTTAATAAAAAAAAAGTAAGGTTAATATAGCTTATATAAAGTTAAAAAAAATAGCTATATAACAATATTTAAATAGTTTTTATATATTATTTATATAAAAAGTTAAAAAAAAACTTTTTTAGTTTATTTTGTATAAAATTAAAAATAACTATATAAAAAAAGTATTTAAAAGTTTTTTATATATAAATTAATTATATAAAAAATAAAAATTATAAAAAAGTTTATAATTAATTTTATAGTTTAGTTTATTAAATAAAACAATAGTTATAATTATATTATATATATAAAAAAATTATATGAAACTAATCAAAATTTTTTTTTTTTAGTTCTACTAAATAAAATATAATTAAAAATAAATAGTTTAATTTAAAATAAAAATATAAAGCTTTATATATAAATTGTTACAATTAATTAAATAAAGCTTTTATAGCTAGTTTATTAATACTATAAACAAAAACTTTAAATTAAAAAAAAATCAAAGTTTATAAAATAAATAAATATAAACTTTATATATATAATTATAAAATTATAAGTTAATTTATATATAAACTTTTTATTTTATTGCTATATAAGTTTAAAATTTTTATAAGTTTTGCTAAAACTATACTAACTATTATACTATTTCTTTTTAAAACTAAAAGTTTAAATATAATTTTAATTCAAAATTATTAATAATATTAAGTTTATATAATTTTTTTATATTATATTGCTTTATTATTATTTTTATAATTATTTATAAATTTATTAGCTATTGCTATATATATTTATTTTTATAATCTTATAAAAAGTTTAAATATTTTTTTATAAACTTTATAAAATTAGTTAAGTTTAATTAGTATATTTTTAAAATTTTAAGCTATATACTAAGTATTATTAAGATTATAACTTTTTTAAGCAATTTAATACTATAGTTTTTTATTTTTTTTATATCTTTTTAATTATTTAATTTATTTAATTTTAAACTTTATTTTATTATTAATATTTTTAGCTAAAAATAATAATTAGATTTATTAAAATAAAAAATTATTGTTTATTTTTTATAATTAGTTAATATAAAATAAGTTTTTTATTTTATATAAATTAAATCAATTAAAAATATAGCTAAATCTTTATTTTTTTAGGATTTTAAAAAGTCCAACTAATTAAAAGTTTAATTTAGTACGTAGTACTTATATTATAAAACTTTTCTTTTTTAAAAAAACTTTATTTTTTATTTTAAACTTTATTAAGTGTTTTTTTTTATTAGCTTATAGCTTATATTATTTTTATATAAAAATTGCTATATTATATACTATTTTTTAAATGTTTACGGTTGAAAGGATTAATTTAAGCGTTTATTACTTAGTATTAAAATTTATAACTATTTTATTAATATTTATTATTAAAAAGTTTTATATTTTAATTTTTATTATTATTTTTAGTAATAATATATTAATTAATAAATATTATAAAGCATTATATATAAAATCTAAAACAAAAAAATAAATATTTTAGTTGTTTTAATATTTATTAATATAAAAATAAAATTATTAGTTTAATTTTTAATTAGTTAATTTTATTACTTTTTAGGTTTAAAAGTAGTAAATATTATTAAAGCAATGCTTAATATTTATATATAGTTATAATTTTATTAGTTAAATAATATACTTTTATTATTTATTATTATATATTATTATATTATAACTAATATAAATAATAAATAAAAAAAGTTAAAAGTTTTATTTTATAATATATTTTGTTTTTTTATAATTATATTTTAAATAAAACTAGTAATATTTTTGTTTTAATATTTTAATTATTTTATATTAACTTTAGTATATAATAATTAAAAATATATAAGCTTTTTAAATTAAAGCTATATAAAAAAAATAGTACTATTTAAAATAACTTTAAATATATATAGTTTTTTGTTTTTATTTTTTAGATTTTATGACTAGTTCTTTTGTTTAATTAACTTTATTAAGTTAATTTTAAAAAAAATATTAAATAAAAAGTTTATAATTAATATAAAAATTAATATTTTATTAAAAAAATTTAATATTATTATTTTTTTTTTGTTTTTTTAATTTTAATTATAAAAAGTTTTATTATTTTTTTTAATAAAATATTAGTTATTATATTTTTTTGTTTTAATTAGTATTAAAAAATAATATTAAAGTTTAATGAAAAGTTAGCTTAATATATTTATTATATTAATAAAATTTATTAATTAGTTATTATAAAAAACTTAGTTTTAAAAAATTCTAAATAATAATATTTTAAAGCTTATATTATTATTAAAAATTTATAGTTTTAAATTAGGTAAGCTTGTTTAATTAATATTATTATTTTAAAAAAATACTTTATAAGTTTTTAAAATATATTTTTTTATTATTACTAAATAACTTTTTTTATTATATTATATAAAATATTTATTTTTATTTATATTAGTTAGCTAGGCTTAAAAAAAACAAAAATAAATATTTTATATATTAATAATTTTATATATTTAAAAGCTTATTTTTGTTTTAGTTCTATTATAAATAGGGGGGTTTTTTTTTGTAGTTAATTTAAAAAAATAGTAATTTTATTAATATAATAAATAAATATATAAACATAATTATAAAGCTTAAAAAATAACCAAATTAATTTAGTACTTTTAAAATTATTAAAGTTCTAATTTAAAATTGCTTAAATTTTAATAAAGTTAATTCTAATTTTTATTTTAGTTTTTATAACTATTTTTAAATACTTAATAATAAATATATTAAAACAAAATTATTTAATATTTTTTTAATATTTAGTTTAATATAAATAATAAATTATTTTTTTATAATAAGTTTAATACTATTTTTTAGTTTTAAAATAAATTAAAATATTATTTATATAAATATTTATAAATTTATTTAAAAACTTTTAAATTTATGTATTAATAAAAACTTACTATTAAATAGGTTTTATTTTTAAACTAAATAATAAAACTTTTTATTAAAATATTTTTTTGTAAGTTTAAAAAAAAAAAATTAATATAATTTTATAATTAATAATAATATTTAGTTTTATAAAATAGATTATATTATAATAATTAAATATAATACTACTAATATTTAAAATTAATATAATTTAATTTTTTAAATATATATATATATTTTTTTAATAATTAATTATAAACTTATGTTTAATTAATCTAAATTTAAATATAAATAAAATAAAAATAATATTTAAGTTTATATTTTATTCAATAAAGTTTATAGCTAGCAGTTTATTTATAAATTTTTTTTTAAATAAAATAAACTATATAAATATTTAATATTAATAAAGTTTAAAAATATATTTTTTATTATTAAGTTTTAGTACTATATTAAACTTTAGTTATAATAGTAGCAAAATTTTAAATTTCTTTTTTAAAAAGACCTTTTTTAAGTACAATAGTTAAAAAAGTAAAAAGCTTTATATTAATTTTATATCCTTAGGGGTTTTTTTTTTTAAATAAAATTAGTTTATTATTAAAAATCTTTTATAGTACTACTCAATTAATTTAAATTTATTTTTTTTATAAAATATTAATTATTTTTAAGTTTTTTTTTAGTAGTTTAATATAATTATTTTTAATTATTATAAACTTAATTATAATAAACTTTTTTAATATTTTTTTAATTAGTTATTTTTATTTATTTTAATAAAAATAGTTTTAAAAGTTTTATATAATTTTTTTAATAGTAGCTTAGTTTTTTTTTTTTTTAAATTATTATATAAACTTTTTTTATTTTAAGTTTAAAAGTGTTAAGTTTTTTTTATATTTTTTTAGTTTTAATTATTTTTAAAATAATTATTTTGATATTTAATAATATTTTTTAGCGCTTAATTATATTAATTACTATTTTTTTATATTTTTAAGTTTATATTTTATTATTTATAGTTAAAAAGTTTAACTATAATTATTAATAAAAATTAAACTAATAAAAATAAATTATTTAGCTAAATTAACTATTATTTTTAAATTTTTATTAAAATATTTTATTTTATTAATTATTTAATACTAATAATAATATTATAACTAAAATTAATAACTTAAAATATTTATAGATTTTGCTAACTATTTTGTTTTAATAATTATAAAATTTTTAAAGTTTAATTAAATAAACTATTTTTATTTTTAATTATTGTTTAACTTATTATATAAACTTATAATTAATTATTAAAAAAATATAAACTTTAATATTATATAAAATTAAAGTTTTTATTTTAATATTATTAATTTATAGTTAAATAAATATTTTAAAAATAATTAATTTGTTTTAATTATATATTTTAGTTAAAATAAAATAAAAAACTAATAAAAAAAATTTTATTAGTTTTATTTATTTTTTAAATTAAATAAACTATTAGAGCTATTTTTATTATAGGTTTTTTTTATTAATTAAATACCTAAAACTTTTAGCTTTTAATTAAAACAGTTAATTAATATATGCTTTTTTTTATTATAAATAAAACAAGTTTTATTATTTTAATAAGCTTTTTTTTTATATAATTAATGTTTATTTTAAAACTTTTAAAGTTTATTAAAAATTAATAAATAAGTTCATTAAAAATTTAATTATTTAAGTTAGATTTTTATTTAATTAAACTTATAAGTTTGATTTATTAATAGTTTTTATAAGTTTATTTAGTATTATATATTAATTTATAAAAGTTTTATATAGATTTTTTTTAAAGTTTATATAAAAATAAATTTATTAATATTTTTATTAGTTTTATATATATAAATTTAAAATATTTTATAAATAATAACTATTTAATTAGAATTATAATAAATTATTAATAAAACTTAAATTATTTTAATAATATTAAATTGCTATAATGTCCTGAATTTGAATTGGGAAAATATTAGTTTAAAAATATGCAAGTAAACCAATAATAAAATTAATAATAGTCTATATAATTAGAATACCAGAACAAAAAACAAACAAACAATATATTTTTATTTTATATATATATTATATAATAGCATTATTAATTAGTTAAATCTGGGCTATATTAACCCTACTAAATAGGCAACTAGACTATAACTTATTTATTATCCCTAATAGTTATTTTAATATTAGCTTTTTATTTAATATAAAATTAGATATTTAAGTACTATTATTTATAATAATATTTAAATTATTGCTATTTATATTTAATCTTTTATTTTTTTATTATTTTCGTTAGGCAAAAAAATCAACCTTGCTAATCTATTAAATAAAACAAAAAAATTTAGACTTGCTATAAAATCTATATTTCTAATATACCTAAAATATAACTTTAACTTATCTATTTTTATATAAAGTATTAAACAACTATATTTTGTTTAATACTATATAGTTTAGAAATTTTATTAGAATAGTACTTCTTATTTTTATATTATTAAAAAATAGAACTTTAAAAAAAATATTAAAAATTTGCAGTTTTTTAATATAAATAAATATTATTTTAATATTGGTTAAACTAGAAATTAATTAACTGCTTAAAAATATATATATAGATCTAAAAATAGATTAATATATATTGGTAGTAATATATAAGAACTAAAAAGTTTATAAAAAAAAATATAAAATAACTTTTAAAAAAAAGTAGTTAATATAGAATTTAAAAAAAAGTTTATATTATATTTTAAAAAAATAGTATTTAAAAATTTAATATTATATTACTTTAGTATTAAAGCATATATAAATAATATATTTTAGTTATTAGTTTTTAAATATATTATATTTAAAATAATAAAAAAATAGGTCTTATTTATAAAAATAATTAATTAGATAAATAATTATTTAAATAAAAAAATATATAAGTTATATTTTTTTATAAGTTTATATATTTAAAATAAGCTCTGTTTAAAAACGATTGTTGGGTTTTAACTTATTTATTAAAGGGGGGCCCTATTAAAAGGGACCTATATTTTTTTATAAGCTTAAGCCTTTTTTTTAGGGGGGAAAGATTAATTTCTAGGAGGTACTACTTTTTTTTAAGTTTTTTTTTTTTATGCTAAAATAAACTAAAACTTGCTTTTTTATAGTTATAAATTATTAATTTGATATAGTATAACTTAAGTTTTTATGCTTATATAGTTTAATTAGAATATATAAAATAATATAAAATTAAAACCTTAGCTCTTATTATTATATAAATAAGTATTAGAATATATTTTTATTTAATAGTAATCGCGGACACGCTGTTGTGCCCCCTGGGTTTAGCGGCCCTCCTGATTGGGCATGGCGCCGCCCCCGATCACGCGCCGCTTTGTCTGCCCGGCCTCAGAGTCTCGCGCAGCACCATAAATAGGACCATCCTCCCTAACGTCCCCTTCTTGTACTCTTGACTTCACACACACACATACGTTTTTCCCCCTTCAGTCTCGCCGGCCATCACGGACGCGCCCTGATCCTCATTTCACCAAATGTCCTAGCTCTTGATGCCTTCCCCTCTCGTCCCCCCTCACGGCGCTGTTTTCCTCAAACCGCGCCGCCGCATCCCGTCATCGTGTCGTGCGGTATCTGAACGCTGCCCCTTCGCACCGTTCGTTTTCTAGGGCTATTCAACTCTCCCGTTCATCTCAATCTCAACTCCAACTTGACCTCGACTTGCTGACGACACCTGCAATATTTTGCCTTGTTCGACCTTACAGATCCTCTTCCACCCGCCCATTTCGACCGCCATGCTTCCTCCCTCTGTCGGTGAGGCCGACTCCATGTCTGCCTGTTAGATCCTTGTCGCAAAGTCTACCATCTGTCTATCCTGACCAATCACAAAAATGCCGCAGGTATCGATGGCGTCAATACAGAGAACGCAGGAGGCCTCCTGCCTTGCATGGCTTGTCCAGTCCATCTCTATCTGCAGGCCGGACGCCTTGTTGGGTATGGTCGGGCCCATTGTCAGCACAACCGCGGCGGGACATGCACGAGGCGGGTCACGCGGGAGGCAGGATACCTGCCTGATTCGACGGCCGTATGTTTCTGATTCATAAGCTGTAATTCAGGGTGTCGCGAGCGGGGATGGGCTGGAAGCGAGACCATTGCGAAACGGTCCAATTAGGGTGAGTTCTAGTGAGCAAGAGAGGGGACATCCAGTGCAGGTGTGAGACGAAGGATGATGTGGCCTCTCTCTAGCGTCGCTAAGTGACTCATGAGCCACCCTGCAGGAAGCTGATAAGACGTTCGTGACGAGTCTTTACCTGTGCACGACGATCCATGCGTCGTTTAAGCTGCGGCGAGGCAGAAAGCGATCGTAAGAAGCAGCTGGTAGGCCGAGACGACGGTGCGCGCAAGGCAGGTCGGTGAGATCTTGCCCTGCTATTGCTGGTGTCCAGAGTGGCACGATAAGAGGAAGGGGCGAGATCATGCAAAAGGAGCAGAGGGGTTGACGAGGCGCCTGCGTCACATTGGCTTGGCCGTCCTGAGTAATCTCCGGAGACGCCGTCGATCAGATCAGAGATGTAATTCGCAGGGACGATGATCTCCCTCGAAGGCCACCTTCTCCGGATGCATCCTGTCTGTCCCGGCAGTTACATGATTGGCAGAGGTACGAGGGAGTGAGGAATCGATGGTCTCCTGTTCCCTGATTCTAACGCTGAGACACGTTTGCCTGAGTAGGTTCATTGTCAGCCGCTCGGCGTTGGTAGAACGGAAAGGGTTGTGAAAGATCAGGACTCCGATCCTTGCTGGTGGCGTGGTCGAGCCCACCCCTTCTGCGCGAACAGATATATTTCCCTCGTATCCGAAGCTCCAAGACTAAGATGCTCCGCTTGCACACCAAATACTCTCCGAAATCCTTTTTTTTTTTCCCCCAGTCTTTGGCATCTTGTTCAATCCGACTGCGTCTTAACACAACACGATGGCAAATATCTCTCTTGACAGCCAGATCTTTTTCACTCCCCTGGTGGCGACGGGTCAAAAACCTACGGGCCGAAATGTTAGGGCTCAAAATGGAGGCGTTTCTGTAACCTCTTCTAGAGGTCTAGAAATGCGACAGCAAGATGCATACGATCGTCGGGGCGGGGCTGCCGGGACCTCTCAGGGCGATGCAGTCCTGATCTCTAGCGATGACGAGTCTGATCACGACGAGCTTGATGATAGTCGATCCGACATTTCTCTCCCGCCCATTGAGGAGCTACTTCTACGTGCTAAACGCGGTATTACCGGTACGGGTATATAACTGATTTCTCTATTCCTAGGTGAGCTGTTACGCTGATATACCTGTGCAGGCGTGGATTTCAACGCTACATCCAGCGTCAGTGGCGACAGCGACGCGAAGGAGCCGTCGGCCACTCTGGGAGCCAACCGAGATGATGAGCCTGCACCGAGCCAACAACAACAGACGCGAAACCTGAAGCACTCCCCCGGGCCGCCGCATACTCCAGCACTGTCGCGACGATCGTCTGTGTCGCCGGCGGTTCTACATGCGGAGCAGGACCGGCCGGTTCCTCTAGATGGTGCCGCGTATGAAGAGGAGCGGGCGTCCGTTTCTGAGGACACTTGGGGTAAGACGGCCGAGGAGATATCCCACGCGACACCGTCAGGAGTAGAGTCTCAGCATGTGTCCAGCCCAGGCCGCCTTACTTCACCTTCTCCAGGACCAGAGGGTGCCACCCATCGAGAGAGCACGCTACGCCGTGACTCGGCAGTCGAAAATGACAGCAATGACGAAGCCGAGCCGCTTCCGGTCAAGCTGAGGTCCTGTCGGAGGAACGCTGCGCCTCATTGCGAAATCCGTCGTCCCCTCAACACACCCACCGTCGATTATGACGAGGAGGACGACGTCGAAGCTGTGCAGCCACCCAACAGTCAGGACAGCCCCCGACGTCATCTAGGCCGTCGTTCGAGGGCGGCGGATGAGGACATGTACCATCCTCTGAAAGGTAGTGAACGAGAGCAGAGCGAGGAAGACGATGATAACATTCGCCTGCTACCTTCCAAGCGCCGCAAGACGAGCTCTCCTACCCAGCCAACCCTTCTCAGAAGATCCACTAGGCAACAGACCCATTCAGACCGCGGCGCTTCCCGGTCGCGACAAGCCCGAACACCAGTCCCTGGTCAGAGGGGCTCTGGTCGGCGCAGCATACCCAGGCCCCCCTCCTTTCAGAGTTCCGGCGATGAAGTAGGGCCTGTCCAGGTCCCTGTGGCAAGCTTTGAGGAGTGGCCCCTTCAGAATGCCGTTCTCAGGCAGGTAATTATAGACGGCATGGCGACTTTCCAGATACAGTTCACTCGGGACTCGTGTGCGAATCACAAGCGCAGGGAATCTGCACCTGGAAACCGACCACACAAGCCACCGGTCAAGAGACGTCGCCCCACGAAGCGAGGCACAGTAACGAAACTTGCCTTCACGCTTGAAGAAGACGACCTTCTCATCAAGCTGAAGAAACGGGAGCTGTCATGGAAGGAGATCCATTCACAGTTTACAGAAGCGTTTGCACAGCGAGAGCGGAGTATAGGGACGCTGCAGGTAAGATACTGTACGAAGCTGAAGGAGAGGCAGTCGAGCGGCGGCAGCAGTTGGCAGGAATGAGCTGCTTAATCAGAAGCTATTCATGCATGGCAGAAAGAACGTTGGTTTCTGTTGACTGACTATCGTCAGCCGGCACCTAACGCGACAAATGCCTGCTGAGATTAATGCGGTTCGCTCGGCAAGGGGGCGACTTGTTCGTAGCTACAGATGCTCGTGGGCATCGAGAATACAGAGCCTGTCACGGGAAAAATTGCCTTCGGGCGGCAAGGCAGCGCCGGCTTCCCGCTTCAGGTCTCTTCGCGCCTAATACCGTAATCTAGTCTTCTAATACAATTCTAGTTGAGCGCCAACGATCGGACCCTCGATGCACGTATGTCGTTTGTATGCAAAACAAACTTTATAACCTAAACAAATTATCGTGGTTTTTATCCTGAATTCGTTCGCTGGCATTAATTCTACATAAAAAACATTGGACGAGCGCAGTCGGGCAACGGGAGAGTGGAGTTGCCGCGCGAAGCACTCGCGGGCCGCAGGCCCGTTAGCACCTGGCACAGGGCCTGGTAGTTGGCGATAAAGGGCAGCTGGCCTTCAAAAATCCGGGCTTGCCCAGATCAGGCGTCAGCCTGTCATTACTCCTGTATTGCCTCAGCATCAGCTACTAACAACGCAGCACACAACACGTGACACTCGGCAGCTTGTTAAAAGATAACTTATACAAGAACTGTACAAAGTGAGGCCCATATCACTACATTTGTGGCGCAGAAGGCTGATTAGATCGCAAGGAATAAAGGCGAAGCCCGTGCTAAGTTCAGGTCACAGGGTCCTCGGGTTGGTGCCTACCGGGATCATCATCGTATGACGAAACCCAAACTCCATGTAGAATCTAACCTCTTCTGATCTCTCTCCACTTCGGGTACAGTATCCCCGCTGAGCTCTTTACGTGTGCGTGGAAGTGCGCGCGTAATGGTTGGTCGCCGTGGATTGATTCCTACCGCGCGGGGTCCGTTGACACAGCTTGATCTCTTCCCGACATACGACAGCCACACAAATCTGTCCATCGCCCTTCCAACTTCTACTTCGTCGCCATGGCCCAAACTCGAGCCCAGGGAGCAGCTAAAAGGGAGCGCAATCCAGAGGATCAGGGTATGTTTTACGAAGCGCTGACAGGCCATAACTGACAATGAACAGACCAAGACGCCCCGACACGCAAACGCCAACGTCTGAAAACGTATCATAAGTCGTCGAAAGAGCCCCCTATCCGAGGCAAAGGCCGAAAGCAAGCCATCGAAGATACACGCGATCTTGGTCCTGCGCCGTCCTCGAGACCATCTGCCGCTGACGACACTTCCGGCAACAGCGCGGCAGACAACGTTGACCCTAATAACCCAATCGATTTTTGGAGAAAAGAAGGACGCTGGCCGAGTCAACTCTTCGAACCCGGCATGGAGCGCCTACTAGCGCGAAAGCGGTCCTTATCCTCTATTAGCGGACGCAAGCGATCGAGTTCTGCCTCGTCTACGACACCGAGCGATCAGAAGCCACGAGAGGAGAAGAGTGCACCCTACCGAGATCCGCGCTATGAAACCCTCCTTCAGACTAAGGGAACTTATATGGAAACATCAGAGCAAGGTATCACGGATAAAAGCAAGCAGACTTGCCGAGATTTGCTTTATGGTATTCAGCCAAGCCCGAAGGGATCTATCTTCGATGACTCTGTCTTCGAGAAGGCTTGCAAGAACCTACGGAACAAGAACGAGGCCAGGGTTATCCAAGACTTATCTCGGCTCCTAGTCCCTTCGGCAGAAACCCTTGCACTCCATAACAAGAACAAACACCTCGCCATCCTGACGGAAAGCGTCAATGAAGGCTGGAACAACTCAATCCCCATAACCGGGACCCGCCCACAGCCAGATTATTCTGTTGGGTTCCGGCGGGATGCATTTACGGATGACCAGCTCGCTAAGCTGTCGCCGTTTATTGGCGAGTTCCTCGGTGGTGACCTGTCCTTTCTTATGGCCACGTATTATATGTACTTTCCCTTCCTGGCCTGCGAGGTGAAGTGCGGAGCCGCGGTACTAGACGTGGCGGACCGCCAGAACGCCCACAGTATGACCATGGCGGCACGAGCCATCGTCGAGCTCTTTCGCCTTGTTGGGCGCGAGGATGAGGTCCACCGACAGATCCTTTCTTTCTCCGTCTCACACGACCACCAGTCGGTGCGTATCTATGGCTACTACCCGGTGATCGATGGGAAGGAAGCTAAGTACTACCGCCACCCAATCCGTAATTTCTCTTTTACGGAACTGGATGGTAAAGAGAAGTGGGCGGCATACCAATTTACTAAGAATGTTTACGACACTTGGATGCCAGATCACTTCAAGAGAATCTGCTCGGTCATCGACCAGCTGCCGTCAAAGGTGGATTTTGACATCCAAGCGCTTTCTGAATCGACCGGCCTCTCCCAGGGTCTAGAGAATCTTGCAGCGTCGGGGGCTGACTCCGCATCGCTACTTGTGGATGAGGATGACCAGTCTAACAAAGCTGGCCAGGTAGCAACTCCGGGTACTTCATTCTCCAAACCCGGGCCTGCCAAACGGAGGAAGAGCCCAGTCAAGAAATCCTAGGATTATGTCATGTAGTTTCTAAGCCCCGAGTTGTTCAGTACGCTACCGCCAGCTCTAGATTGTTAGACGGGACATAACCTTCCCACTCCACTTTCTAGGCTGCTCTCTAGCATCAGCGCCCTTAGACTCCTCTCCAGTCACCTTTCGCCAATTGGTTCCGCGCAAAAATTATAGTCAGAAGGCGCTCGGCACGAGACCATGTCGTCAGACAACAGTGCCATATATCTGGGCACCTTCAAGAACAAGCAAAAATCCGAACTCTCTCCTAGAAGTCTTTCAACCATTGCCAGCAGAAAGACAACACAAGCGGCTGAGCGAGGTGCATCGCGGTCCCGCTACTCATCAGAATCGTTAGCGCGTTGTATACCGAGCCACTACCTACAACATAATTCCTTTACTAAAAAGAAAACGATCACCGCTCGAATGCTCCATAAACCAACTACGCCTCGAGGAACTTTAATGCCTCCTGAGATCGTGGATAAGCTGGTGAATGTGGGCCGCTCAAAGGGTTCAGCAGGCATTCAGCAGGGCCAACGAACGTGATCACCCCGAGTAGATTCGTCATCAAAGATTGTACAGCAACAGCCACAATGTATTGTAAGATGTTGCTTTACATCTCTGATTCGAGATAGCTTGTAGCCGGCGCATTTGAAATGCCGTGCTGGATGCTTCTTGTAGAATGGACATGCAAGCGCCGTGTCTTTGTCTGTAGACTGTGCCGTTGGACGTTTACGTTGGGACTGGGGAGAAGAATTCTTCCGACGAACACCGCGAGGGTGGGCAGTCGGTATCGCCTCTCCCTTGTCTATAATGAGCGCACAGATAGATTGAGAGATGGCTAGCGAACACGCGGCACAGAAGGGGCCTAAGGAGCCATGTTCCATCCGGATGAAGAGGCGACGTGTTGACTCGGGTCAAGCACTACAGAGCCCTGCGCTAGATCTTGACCGTGACGAGATCAATGAACTAGGGCAAGCTGCTTCATTGTTTTGAATAATACAACTCTTCTAGCACACCACTTACCACACCAACTAGCATGCCTAAGACTATCAGCTTATGGCAGGCTTGTACAAAAGACCATATACAGAAGACGAAATAGAACACATCAGGCTTGTTAACTACGAACAAGGTACCTAGATATAAATGCACATCCCGATAAAAAGATAGACCAACGCGAATCTGGAAGATAGTCACCGCCCTGCGGTGTCCAAAGACTATGTCTAACCTCCAGTTGCATGACCCTCCTGTAGTAAAGCCCACTGAACAGCATCCTTGCATGTACAGGCGAAGTGTGTTGGTATATGTGTAGGGGGGCTTCCAGCTGCGTAGACGCCCGTTTCGACTAACACACTCTTCCAATTTGTCCCAAAGGGTGAAATGTAGTTGTTGCAACCCTTAATATCGGAGTTAGGGTTGTCCCCTATCATGTAAACTGTCTTGATGTAATTGTTAGTACCATTTTCCCTATTTAGGCGGTTGTTGTACTCTTGAAGTGTTGTTTCCCCATATTCGAAGGTCTTCTGTGTGGGTTTTCCGATTGTTGAGTATTTCAGCTCTACTTGTCCGTCGGTGAGGGCTTGCCATACTCCTTCCAAGGCAGAAGTAAAGGCGCCTTGTGCAAAGCGTGGAAACTTATGCTGTGTTGTCCATTCCAAGTCGGGGTTGCAGAAGTAAAGCTTCGGTTGGCCGTCTTGAATAAAACCATTATCTGGCAATGAGGTATTTCCGACACCTCTAGACAGGAGAATGTCAATGATAAGTTGCAAATCTCCACACCAGTCACGGGGACTGCTAAAAACCAGAATAGCCGCGATTTCCCGCTGTAGCATGTGTTTCAGAGTCCCTCGTGGTATTTCAGCAATCTCCTTATGCTTTGGTTCAGTCATCTCCGGAAACGGGTGTATATGCTGAAAGTACTGTTGGAGATCTGAGGCGGTGATGACTTTTTTGAACCCATAATGTGTAGCAATGTTTTTGATATCGTTATTATACCCCCCGAGGACAAGAATGTTTTTGTCCTGGTATTCGGGGACAAGTTCGCGGTAGGGAGAATGACTCTGTATGAACTGGGCTTTCGAGACTTCCACGCCGAGGCGCTCGCCAATGCTAGCAACATGTGCCTCTTCCGTCTTCCCGCCGCCATTGGTTAGAAGAATGAAGGGAACATGCTTTTCTTGAAGCATCTTAATTGTCTCTCGGGCACCCGGGATGGGTTTGTCCCCTTTAACAAGGACACCGTCAACATCAAACGCAAATGCAAACGAGATCCTCCTGACCCCAAATTGATCGGTGTCAGGTTTGCTTAACTCCATTCCTTGTTGGGAGTTTGAAGGCGTTGGGTTGTTTACTTTTCTGCCCGTCCAGCTAGTGATATAAAAGGTAGCGGCAGAATAAAGCTTCACAAACGAATGGAACCAAGCGAAAAGATGATACGCTGGTATGGGGAAGAAGAATAAGAAGAAATCTTGAGGATGATGCCAGAAATATCCCATGAGCTTTATGGACTTGGCAAAGTAAATCCATAACCAAAGGCAGAACAGCAGCTCCCGGTGATTGCTAGATTCCAAGTATAGTTTGGATTTCGTGAAGATGTGCATCATCCCGAAATCCCAAAAGAAGGCTAGGTTGAAAAGACTAGGGATAAGTGTGGTCCAAACTGTCAATGGTTGGCGATGCCATACTGTGCGCTCTGTTAGGAGAGAACAAAGATTCGACCTGAATGTGGTACGCGCCCAACGTAGGCACTGTGCGACGAACTTGTTCGGTTGGCCAAGCGTTGTCTCCACGGTAGCTTCATCGGTGTACTGGATCTTAATATTCCAACCGTGTTGCGTAACCCAGCGAGTAAGGAAATTGTCGTCATCAGGTGCAAGCGGCCCAAGAAGTCCGAAGAAGAAGCGCTCGTTCGTGTACCTGCTAAGAAACTCCTTGTCCTTAACAATATTGGCCCGCACGAGTAACGCCCGTCCCGAAACAACGAAAACTCCTCCGTCTGCGGCATTGGTTGCTCGGATCTCGAAGTTGTGCCGAGTAAGATATAGGGCACCCATAACATTCCAAAACGACTCCCAATACCATCCCCAGAGGCTGTCTGCTTCCGGAGCTTGGCGGCGCACAGTCTTCTTCGTCCCACACAAGCCCACGAGGGGGTCTTCAAAAGCGCACACGACAGCATCAAGGAACCGCGGCTTCAGGAACACGTGGTCGTCGAGGAACAGTACCAAACTGGTTGTTACGAGACGAATTCCAACCGCTAGCTGTTCCCGTTTGTTGGAAACTGGGCAGATTTCGATTTGAATGGGTACATCGCATGTTTGGTGTGGGTTGTAGCCTTTGAAAGTGTCGTCGAGTTTAAGTCTATGGCGAATCTCGGTCACTAGTCGCTGGAGAGTTCTGGCGTTCGCCTTTGTATCGGTAACAACGATGATCTTGGCGGGATGAGTTAAGAGACAAGTTTTAATACATTCCCTTAAGTCGGATGCATATGTTTTCGGATCAAAGACTGTTGGGATGATGACCGTGACATCCTTAGGATATACTGTTCGCATCTTAGGAGGGTAGGCCGGCTGATACCGCATGTAGAACCACATGTTGATGAACAGTCGGGAGTAGCGCCATATCCACATAGCAATGAAATTGGTCAAGTTAGGATCTATGGAATTACGCAGGAGCGTGGTCCATACCCATAACAGCAAAGGGGGGATCAGATGAAAACATAGGACAAACGCCATGATTCAGTATATTAGATGAAATAAGCTCGAGTATACTCTCCGTCACCGAGATGCGTCCGCCGACGTGGTGGCAGAAGTCGAGTTTATACACACGGTCCCAGCATACACAGCTAAGTCCGTGTTTTCCGTCCCCTGACACGCCACTTGTAGGCCGACGGAGAGCAAGCCATCGGATATTCCAAGTTAGAATATTACATAGATTGCAAGGAGCTAGAAGAAAACGAGACGGCTACAGTATGGTAGACCCGATAGGTCGACAGAAACTAGATCAGCAACGCAAGTTAACAACTGCAGGCGAGGGGCAATTAGGATTAGCATCATGCATCTAGAACGCTGGGTTGAAGATGTATGATACTTGATTGATTGTTGAGCTAGAGACACCCCCTAAAGGGCCTTGCTATTAAGCCCTGATGACATGTGTTAGAGCTACTCTTGCATAATGAATGCATGCATCATTCCATATCAGGCCCGCGAGAAGCACCTAGGAAACTACAGAGGAATGATACCGGGGATTTGTTTCGCCAGTTTGAACACATGTGTTGTTGAGTAGCTCTAGCTTATGGATAGTAATTACTGGGCGAAGTTCAATATGATGAGGTGAGACGTATTGGCAGCACATTTTTTTAGTATTATTCAACGACTGGAGATGTTATCCCATTGTCACAACACCTGGAACAGTTCCTCGTCCACCTTATTTCGCTTCTCGACCTCTCAAGAATAAATGGACCAATACTCGGTTTTCTGCTGAATGGCATTGTCGTATTAAAGTCCTGGATCACTTCTAAGATGACGATATGCAACATAAGCACCTCGAACTATTCGTCATACTTCTTCCGCTAACATTGCGTTTGGGCCACCCGGGGGAAAGAAAGAAACAGACGATAGCATCTAGGTCACTATACCAGGAGACCTAGCGCTCCTCGAACTAATTGCAGCCACATCTTAGAGGGTATGCAGAGCCAAGTCAACCCTTCCCCGTTCCTGAAACCAGATAGTACGAGACTTTCCCACGTGGTTACACTTTCTGTTCGGCTCATTGGCTAGAATCAGAATCTTCTCAATGGGCGTACGTTGCTTTCCTGTAACATACCCTGTATGTAGTGTTCCAGATTCCCGCGCCACCGGAGAAGACCCCAGCTTTGAAGATCTCTTAGTAAACGTTGTGAACGGGCTATCTTGCAAGGTGATTATGGATGCATACCCAGTTATTCTGACAAGATGTAGACGTAGTCAAAGACGGCATCCTGATGGGCCCATCAACGCTAGGTGGTATGGATTTCCTTGTCTGGAATTGGAAGTCTTTCGATAGCTCGCATACGCATATCCTTGCGCTCAGCACCTCTCACATATGACCCAGATGGTCTCCAATGTTCACTGGCCTTCACCTCGACCAACACAGGAATAATGCGCACCCATCGCTGGTTAATACAAGACGTCCAAGCAAGAACAAGAGAAGCTGGGAAACAGTATGAGGGTATACGCTGAAATGGTACCTACCCCAGAAGATTGAGTCGTTTGGTGACCTTGATTTCTTGCTTGGGCTAAACGCATGGAGTTTGTTGCAAGAACTATGGCGGTCAAGCCTCGGGCCGCTTGGTGCGTTGGGAGTGTCAATGTTGCTTACCCTATAGAGTAGGCTTGCTAGAAATCCTGCGATTTCCTGGTGGACAACGAAGTGCTCATTCCTCTGTTAAGTTCGTTACCTAGTCAATGTTCGAGAATGGTACGATCCTACTGCCTCATCTCGATTCTAGCTAAGGAACGAGGGAACCAGGGGTGCTGGAGTATCGATCAACACACCATACGTGGTTACTTAGGCTCATGCAATTAGATAGGACTTCACCACACTAATTGAGCTAGATATAACAGATCGTATCCTCAAAAGCCATATGCAAGGTGATCTTTTGCATATTTCATAACATATCGTTCAACAGGCTAGCAGACCTGCGCCATCTGCCAGCTCCAAGGATTCATTCAAGGTGCGGTTGCAACTCGACTAGGCTCGGCTTGGGTCCGAGACTTTTCTCCTGACAATAGCTTGCGTCCCGCCCTCAATATCCATTGATGGCTGTATTATTAACCGGGTATAGTAGAACTCGCAACAATATACGAGCTGGGTGATGATACCTGCAGCACCTCTGCTCTATGCTAGCTGTCTGCAATAGGTAATCAGCCTCGTGGAGCCTCAAGCAGGCCGAGACTTTCAGAATGATTGGCATTCATTTGTAGCAAGCATTATAGATGCCGAGACTGGACGGGGATACAACCTAGTAAAAAGGATAAGCTGCTGGTTTGATTCAGCTACTCCGCGCAGGCCCCACTCTTCTACTTTCACCCCTGAGAAGGCTTGATCCCGGGTCGTCAACGAGGGGATAGAAAGGTGAAGAGGCAGGACAAAAGAGGACTAGTACTTGTAAAAATATTTCCCGATCGGAGGACGCCGAAATATCCTTTATTTGTATATACGTAGGGCTAAAACTAAAAGTGGATGCATTGCATGAAACTTCTATAGGATATTTCCTGTCGGAAAGCCGGAAAGCGGCTACGAAGACCGGGGAGCTTTGATATCCCCTTGATCGACGCGTATAGGTCTAAGAAGTGGCCAACTCAGACTTGCTCTTGGCCACTAACCGGACCCTATTTTGGCTCTAGTATACTTTGTGCTACTAGTTGCGGATATACTACGAAGCATTTCGGCGTGGATGTTGTGCTGCAATGGTACAAAGTAACATTCACAGTGGCTGGCCTAATCCACTCAGGCCTGCAAACAAACTCATGGCTCAATGCTGCGGTTTGCAAATTTATGACCCAAACACTTTTTGCGATAGCCGATTACGGTGCAGCCTGGCTATGAGAACAAGTTTCTACAATGACCAATCTGCTCTAATTCCGCATTGTGTACGCTACTGTGCACGCCGCGGCGTAACGCTGTAGGTCCCGCGTTAGAACATGCCGCGTTTTGGAACGGATTGAGCTTGAAAAGGGCTAGGTCTGATTGGTACTGACGCATATTTATTGATGCTATTTTGCTATTTTTAATCCAGTCGCTGTAACCCCCATTCTTTGGACCAATATCAACAAGATCTGAACAGCATTATTGTAATTAGTTGAAAGCAGGTACGGAATCCTTAGGCCGTAAAGTGGCCCGGGACCATTCAACTGGCCAATTAAGAGGAAGCGTACCCAAACTACCTTTCAGTCCCACTTTAAAATGACTTTCACTCAAGTTTCCGTTAGTAAAGAGTCAAAATTCCAAACATCCTTTTCCAGACTCAAATTTCCCTTTGCCAAGAGCCTAGCTTGGTCCGCACCCTTCCGCAACCTCGCCCGCTTTTGCTTACGTATCTTGGGGCCCCCACCACACCTTGCACCCCTCACCAATCGCCAATCGAATTACTGACTGGAAACCATTTTTGGTAGCCCTTATTGCATTTCGTCAGCGTTGTATCGTCCGTTCGAATAGGCCGAACCCTAAGTCCCGCATTCTACCCTTTCTCCCACCAGGCCGGACATTGCGATGCGAAATTAAGGCCTAAACGATGCCTGACTTCCACTAGTCGATATGCTTCATCTCTACAAAGACTTCCTCATGAACGGACGGGAAAACCTCTCAGGCGCACACTCCTCTCGATAGCGATCACTCGAAATTCCTGCGCAGCCTGCTATTATACGGACAGACGACGGTAAACACCGCAGACAGCGGTGTAGATAACTGTTTCTATAAATCAGCCCCTGATGGTGCGCTTATCTTTGCCGTGCAATAGAACGTTATCTGACATAGTACTAGTCGTTTGATCGGGAGACCCTCACCAAAGCCGACGATTTTTTCGAAGGTGCGGCCATAGGCGCTACAGTTGTTGGGTCAGGACAAATGGTATACTGGAAGCAATGTACCATCAAAGTTTTTAAGTCTGGAGATGAAAAGAAACCTATCGAAACGATTGGAATGTGCGATGGTCAAGCACTTGTGAAGAGAGGTATCAGTCTTTTACTTGAAGAGGGCAAGGTGAAGGAAGTATAAGGAGTTTTGTTTTCAATCATAGAGCTTCTTCTTGAGATTGAATGCATGCCACTCTCCCAAAAATAGAGTTATTTTGGCGCCGTCCCTTTCTTGATTCGATATCGTCATTGAGACACCATCCGTCTGGTCGCGCACCTCCTTCTCCTCGCGCTGGTATATAGGAGCAGATGAGAAACCAATATCTACTTCGGCGCCAAATACATTCGAGATCATGTCTCGCCGACAAGCCCGCAGCGTGATCGACGGGTCGGGCTCGATTTTGCTGCCGCCTGGATAACGAACATATCTGACACCATCTTTGACCTCTACCTCCACGTCGAATAATTTCTTGGCATACGTTACTACTTTCTCTTTCGAGATTCCGATTTCCATCTGGCATCCAAAGTAGTCCCGAACGTGCCCTCTCTGTAGGATCATTGATATATCTGCTACCAATGTGTGGGGTAGTCGTCTGCTTGGTGTTCTTTGGATTGCGTCCATGAACTCGATAGGGAACAAGGCTTTGGATGCCTGGAGAGAAGCATCGACGTGCACCCCGTCTTGATGGACCACACTGCTGGAAACCTGTTCTGGGGCGCTATATTCCAGATCGGTATAATTTGTGCTTGGGCCGTTTGACGTCGCTGTCGGGGTAGAAGGAGCTCGTGTGAAAGTATTGACGGTAGTGCCTAGGCTGTGTTAGATACGGAAGTAGGTCATTGGATAGAGTGCGTACAACGCCGCTTGGGGCACTTCCTTGAATCGTTGCCTCCATCACTTTCCATCGATTGTATGGTGTCTCTTGCTGTCACCAGAGCAAGCTGCTTTGCGAAAGCATACTGGTATTCGACAGGCTGGATGGTGAGATCATTCAGCAAACGCGTTAATTTGGCTTTGCCAGAGAATCCATGGTCCGATGCTGTCGCCTTTTTCGCAGCGTAATATGCACGCCAAGCTAATTCGCCCTCGCTTAGGATGATTCTCTCTATCGAGTTAGCGTCGGCGTGCTTTGCCTGCTGCAACGCCTCGTCCACCCCATATGAACCACGCGTCAATTTCTCAAAACGGTGGACCACCAATCGGACTAGCTCGTTGGGGGATTGTGAGCCACCCTCCATTTAGTGGTCGTGGTGTTGTGTGATAGGAAGTTTGGGAAGGAAATTTGAAGAAGATGGCTGGTCTAAATAGTCTGAACGCCAAACCCCCTTGTCAAAGATACCAAACCAGCCAGCCGATCTTGTACGGATGTGTCCCATCCAACAGGCCAGTGCTACGCTTGTATTCGCTAACAGACAGGAGCATCATCTGCAGGCAGCCAAAAGTGGAACTTAGCGGCCTGCAGCCTATCTAACGCGTTCGAACCTATTGCGAATCGCGCTGTATTACGTCCGCTTTCCTTACAGTTGTGAATGTCTGCCAGCGGGACCTGAACCTTTCCTCCCACTTGGATGGATGGCCAACCAAGGATCATAATCTATTTCCGGCAACCCTGCAGCGCAGCATAATGATCGGCCACACGTTCATGAATGAGAGCGTAGCTCGGAACCACCTCTTGTCTGCGGTAAAGGTTCGAACGTCAGCCTCAGGCCGGAAGCGTTCCGACCGGCACAGCGTCCTCAGCTCGCCGTCCTCTCAAAAATCTATTGACCGTAAGGCGGTGTTCGAGGAATGGCCGCTTGGGAATGCAGTTCTCAAACGCGTGACGGTGGGCGGGACGACGACTTTCCAGGTACAATTTACTTGGGACTCCTGCGCGACGTACGGGCGCAAAGACCGTGCAACTGAAGACCCGCAGGATACCTACCCAGTCAGGAGAAGTCCCTCTCTAAGGCGAGGCGGAGCAGCCGGACCACACTTTACACCTGAAGATACCCTTATCGAGCTGACGGACGATGACGTCCAATCCCCGGCGCTGACGGAAGAAGAAGCTGAATGGGAGTTCGAGAAGATTCTGGGACTAGGAAGCGAGGAAGAGGCAACCAAGTACTCGTCAAATGGTCCCACTTCAAGAAACCGACCTGGGAGCCCATGAAGAACTTTCTCGGGACGGAAGCGCTGCACGCCTACAGGGCGCAGCATGAGAATATCGCACCATGACTTGGCGCCTAAAATAGGGGATGAGCGACGGTCATGTCTTGCACCGAACCCCTGTGAGGGCCCCAGCAGCCCGCTGACCCCTAAGCGCGACCTCGTACGGACATCACGCAAGTTGGTTGCGTTCATCTGCCGGCCTGCGTTTTTATCGCAGTGTCTCGGTCAATCTATCTCCTCGCCTGTAAAACGGAGTGCCTTAGTTTTTGCTTAGTGTAGTTTTAAGACGCAATTCAAGTGTAAGTCTCGTCGCTTGTTCGCTGCCTAACACAAATTGTTTCATGGTCGATCTCTCGAGGTAGATCCTTCCGCCTTCACACGCGTTGCGCCCTCCTGCACGCGGCCGCCGCTGCCGCACTTCGCAGGAGGCGCACCACAATTAACGCTCTGTTCCGAGCTGTCTTGCTTTGAAGCAAGGCCACTCGAGCGAGGCAGAGCCGTGGTGGATGATAGAAAAGCAGGAAAGGGAGTAGAAGGAAATCAGTAGATCGAGGACGTAGCCCGTAAGCTGCATAAAAGCAGCAGCACTTCTATCATTACATTCTCTTGGTCGAGCTACCTCTGTGCCGCAATACGGTCCTTACGCTCATACTGGCGAACTCGCGTCGCGTGACGTGTGATACGAACAAACCAGACAAAACGGACGCGATAGCGACAACTCTATTTCTTGCCAGAGTGAGTCTTCCAACAACAGTGTTGCCATGCCTAAGAAGGGGCGATGGGAACCCCTCGATGAGGCGCGACTACGCGCATGGATGACGAAGGGGAAGGAGTGGTCATGGATTGCGAAGAAGCTGGGGCGACAGTTAACTAGCTGCAGTACTTAAGTAGGCACGTCGCCACAGACCACTTAAAGGCACGACATACCAACAGCGATAGCCAGCAATGCAACCAAGGGCCAGATCTGCTGAACCAGGCTTGAACCAACAGATATTACAGGCGACAGAGTCGGTGGCGTGCCTATCGTAAAAGAAATTGTCCTACTCTGCAACGAACGTGTCATTGCTGTACAGGGTAGTGCTGTGCGGAGCTATCCGGAGGCGTTGGTAACGGTGACAAAAGTAGTCTTAATAATAACTGGAGTTGACTTTCTGAGACTTGTAGTTTTGCTTGTGCGTCTACTAACGAATGTGATATTGATGGGCTGGCGGCGCTGGGAGCCAGTGATGGGGCTGAGAAGTAGTGCGTGTAGCATTGATGATGGTCTGGGGTGGTGGTATTGGGCGGGTTGAGAATTGAGCTCAAACCCCACCGTCTCCAAGCCTGAAACGCCACAATAATAGAGAGCACGAAAATGAAGAGAAACATGTTCATCTTTGTTTCGAATTCAAGGAAGCGTGATTAAGATGTTCGCAGAACTATATATAGTGACTCGAGGGATATCTCTTACATACCAGCATTAGCTTGGTAGATCTAATGGCTGTTTTTAAACATCAGTGGCGGTTTTTAAACACTATGGCGGTTTTCAGACATACATAGGGGATTTTAGACAGGCCTAAAATAACACCTTCTAGGTTGGGGCAGGGCACTTCCAGAACAGGCGATACCAATGTACCTTTGTTGATTTATGGCCAATGGATTCCCATTATGGGATGTTCTTCTCGCGTGCTCGTTTTTCGTTTTTAATATACCAATGTACCTGTTTCGCACATTTTCAATAAGTGAAGTTGTGGAGCCGCCCGCCTCTTATAATCCCCATAACAAAGACAGCATTCTGTGGGTTGTAGCGACCCGATCGTGTACGTCTTTATATGGCGTTGGATTGGTCGATTCCTTCGCCTTGTGAGATGAGTGAGTAGGTGAGCCGCTAGCTCGAATGAAGGTAGTGGGGGGAAGAACATTAAACTTTTCTCCTTAATATTCATCTTACCGACATTCTGTCTGTTTTAAAATCTCTATATGTTCTGTGCATGTTTAAAAGAAAGGCCATTCATAGTCTGCATCTCTAGCAGCAGCGGTTAAACTAGGTAGAATCACACCTACCTAGGCACCTAGCCACAAACCTAGCCCTTGCATTACGCACCTACCCAGCCACTAAGCTATTTATTTATATGCATACCGCCCTCCGAAATTGCATTCTCTTAAGATTGCATACATTTAATATCTCTGTTTTAATGCGTAACATTTCTCATGATTTACTTTCATCTCTTCACCTCCTTTCTATCCTTCCCTCCTACCAACATAAAACAGTCACAACGCCCCAGACTTGCGCCCGTAATGGAGCCCTTGCCACCCCGACACACACACCCTGGCGTCACTTCAAAACCATTACTGGGCCTAGGGGCTTTATCTGTCTATGCCAGAACCCGCCGCCACCCTCAAACACGGATTATCGTTGAACCTTTGCTATGGACGAAGCTGCAACTTGAGCTCCTCCAATGCACTTTCAGCGAACCTTTGCATGCACCGCCAACAGTTATGAAGCTCAACTACGATGACGATTCTGACCGTCAAAGGACGTTTGCATACCACATGTTCGGTTCCCGTGGGTATGGTAATAGAGCAACTGCAGTGCAATGTCTTATAAGCGGACCCGAAGTTCCTTTGCAGTACTTGTAAGTTAGCAACGCCTTTTATTCTTTGTATCTTCGCCTAACCTCCTTTAGCATGAACTTCAACTTCTCTTTTGGGAGCTACGACAATGTTTTACTACCGTGCTCATTTTTTTGCTTGCGAGATAAGTGTGAGGGCACTAATAAGCCCACTCCTATCGTAGCATACGTCGACCATGACAAGATTGTTTATCTGCGGAGAAAGAAGTTCTCCAGAATGTACGGCATTGAAGACCCCGGTATAAGATTGGCCAGGATCAGACTAAAGAGTTATAATTTCGCCGAGCCATTGCAAGACCCTTACTTGGTGGCGATCCTGATTGCCTTTGCCCAAAAACAACGGAGGGCTTTAAGGCCAGCAATAAAAGAGCAAGTGTCTGGCGTCTGCGTATGTGAGCAACGTAGCTAGTCCTGTTGTTACACAGCTAACAAATGTATATAGCCTAAGCTGTTGCGCACATCTGGCAACACTGACGTTATACACTTATACTCGACAAATATGTCATTTACTTTCTTAAGCATGTTTGATGACCCAGCTGTTCCTCCCCCGACACCTCAATCTCTCTCCATACAGATCACTGCTATTCCCTGTAAGCCTCTTAATACCTTGCGCGGTCGCATTATGGCACAAGTGCTTTCAGTAACAACCCTTGAAGAAGTGGGCGGGTCGGATCATTTGATTGTATTCAAATAACCAATTCTATAGAGCACACCTAGAACCTGTAGGCAGCTATGCCATAGTTTAATAACTGTATGATGCATCCTAATACCATTCTCCCACGTTTGGATATCTAAGCGCCCACATGTTGCTCGACCTCTCTATGCGCCCAATGAATGAGAGCCAGGAGATGAGATACAATAACCTTTCGATGCTTGGACTGCTTGATGTCAAGCCAACAAGTAGAGTTAACCCGTAATAGACCGTCTAGGCTTATGTCGCGTGGGTCACTTTGTGAGATGTTGTTATAAGACTCTGTGTAGGTTTTGGAGGCGTGAAAGTGAAAGAACTTTATGTAGTGAGTTGTAGTATGAATTGTAACGAAGCTGGCGATGGAAGCCCATTAATTAGCTATGAAGCCGGACCTGGCCCCACGTTTGTAGGGCATGAAGTGACTAGCTACTTACTTAGCGGAGGAGATACCTTCCGTTGCTGCTGTTTCGTGATATGGCTGCAAAGATAATGCCAACACTTCCCCGACCATCTGACCCAGAAGCTCATCGGTGATGACGGCCTCCCCGTCGACAACTTTTTGAAAGGTTCGCTTGCCCTCTAGGAGAACCACTTGACGAAGAGCACCGGATTTTTTGATAAAGACTTGGATTCCACCATCATCGACCGCGTGGACGGTGCGCGCCCCCATGATTTCGTGGGAGTAGTGAATTCTTTCGTCACGAAACTCAAGAAACGGCCGTGGGTCGTCCGCAGGCTGGGCGTAGTTGAGCACGCAGCGGATAAAGCAGCTCGCTAAGCGGACGACAGAATCTTCGAGAAGTGGCGCCTCAGGCCTCTCCATATAGCCCACACTCGAGAAGGTTGAGTGAGATTCCGCGGTCGCCGGACGCTGCTTGTAGTCAGGTGAGCTCCCAATATTTATCTGCGCCGATGGTACGCCACATCCATAGTGTTCTGGGGCTTTACGCTCCCTCTTTCGCGGCGGCGTCGAAGGCACGTCTATTGCTAGCCGATCGGGCTCTGCAATGCCTCTCAGGAATGGTACTAGTGCCGCCCAAACATACGCGAGGCTATCCGGCTGGTAGCGCTGCACTATCTGAGGTTCCGAGTTATTCTTCATTGCACTGAGACTTTGCGGGCCCTCAATCAGCTTGGCAACGCAATCATGTACGGATGCGAGGTCCGGAAAGAAACCACTGAGAAGTGGCAACTCTGGCATGGGCTTGCTGCAGACAACGCGATGTGCTAACAGCTGCTTGCGCCCCCATTGGCTCGCAGCGCTTTCCCAGTCGGATCGGAGGAGATCTTGAAGGCTCGGGCTTCGTTCGGATGCTCTTGCAAGAGTCGATTCATCTTTGATAGTATCGTAATAAAAGCTTTGGCTTCTTGGTGACATGTCTTAGGGGTCAGTAAGTGTATAACTATAAAGAACAGATCGTGAGCACTAGTTATGGCGATGAAACTGGATGAAGGCCAAGATATGGATGTGGAAAATAACTTTCCCGCCAAAAGTGTCGAGTCTGGTCTGTATGTTCAGCTATGCTGTACCATTTTAAAGGTGCTCGCGAGAAAGGCAGCGAAGGGACCATCAACATCCAGAATTTCTACTAGCTCTCAGGGTTTTGTGTGCCTAATACATGGCCTCCGAGGACTTGATTCGGGTCACACTGCATGGCTTCACTTAACCGCCCGAAGTATCACCCTCCCCCCCCCCCCCCCCCCCCCCCCAGTCGAGGGAGAAGAGAAGACTGCCTATCGTACAAAACGGCAAGATTACAGGATGGTTTTCTGTATGGGACGGTAACTTGACTCTGGTAGAGTCGATGCTGTAGGGCTTCGTTGTTGGCCTTCAGTTGCAGAAAACGCCAAGTGGCAGAGTGAACTGGGTTCGGCCGCATGGGTAATCGTTTATTGGCTCTGGCTAGGCATCTGTGAGAAAGGGGAAAGGAGAAATGCTCCCCGGGTGGTTAGCATGCAAGGTGATCCGAATCCTGCGGCCTGCTACCGGCGATTGGGAGCGCTTATGAATTCGCTAGGCTGAGGTTGCTTCATCGCCGCCAGGGTCTGACTAGCAACTGTGACAGGAGAAGTCGGGCGTTCTAGGTCGCACTAGTAGACAGGAGCATTGGCGAATGGAGGTGTGCCGGGGAGCGGGGCCGTGGTTATTGTTATCGGCCATTGGAGCAGAAACAACAGAAATCCGACATTTTCTGGATGGCAGTTCTCGAATTGGATCAAGATGGCCTGGGAGAGAGTCGGCTTAGGGCTGAACGCTGTGTGGTGGTCCTGAGCAGAGAGAAGATCGATGGTGAAATCAATCGAGAACACCATAAAAGACGATCTGCATGAGAGGAGACCTCGTCGTGGTTACATGCATGACGGACTGCGTACCATGCCCCACTAGCGGGACAATTTCGAGGGAGTTGAAACCGTTAGCAAGCTGGCATTTAGTCCAATCGCCAGAGGAACAAGGGAATTTGCGCCCTATTAATTTGTTAATTGTATTAGTGTTACAGGCTAAATTGTTGCGAGATTAGACCCTACATCTCCCCCATAAGGCTCGTGTTCAGAACTTACAAGTCATCCTCGTTCTGCGTTTGGCCAAGGCACCATCGCGATGCGCGTTTCCGTTACGTAGGCATAGAGGTGTATAGGAATTGAAATCCAAGTCAGAACGCGATCCGCCTTGCCGTGTCAAAGTCAAAAAGTATTAAGTTGGTCATCAATGTTGCTCGACCTACCACGGTTTGGGTCAAACGCGTACCCATCGGGTAGAGACTAGTCTGCAAACAAAACCCACCGGACTCGGCCAATCAAAGATAAACATCTTCGTTCCTAATACACGCCTAAAAATTGCTTATTCCTTTATTCGGTAGCGTTTCTTTCAGCGACACCCATGGTGGGTCGAAGTTTTTGACTTGTGTTGTAGCACCCGCTCGGTTGGCACGTTTGTGTATTTAGGTTTATTTCGAAGATCTATTCGGTCTAAGTTTACCGCACACTACCTCGGCCAAGTAGCAAACAGAAATGAGGTGGACAATAGGTGTATCGGGTAAGTAGGAAGTATGCTGGTTACTCCGTACTCTTGGAGCACGTGTTTGGTCAGAGATGCGCTCATCTAATCTCTTCATGCAGCAGGGCACAAAACTCACGGGACCGATGCAGCGTGGGAAGCTTGTTCTCTATCAACCCCGGCGACAAACTTGACGAGTTTGCCAGAAATGCACAGGTGCAGTCCACTGTAGCTAGCGACCCGAGCATTATTAAAAATAGTACCGTTAGGTCGTAAACAATAAAGGGCGTTTACGAATAACGAGGGCGAGAAATATAGCATGTGTTCATGACTAACCAGATAAGATGCTCGTGAAATAGCCTAGTACGAAAGGGCATGTCAAGAGGAGCATTGAAGAGAGTGCTGTCGTACCTTTCTGGTTTGACCACCTTTCGATGTGTTCTAGCGTAATCGGTCCTCCTCCCCAGCCAAATGCTTCCATAGCGTCCGAGATGTGTACGGGCTGTTCATGGTGCAATGTAACGAAGGCATCGTGGATGTATTGATGTTTGACCCTGAAGTAGAAAATCTCCTCCGGGTTAAGGCGATAGTGCTAGAGTACTGTTTTAATGCATAATAGTCCAGTGCCCTAGCATGCAAAACACTTAGGCTGAGTGCCTCGGGACGGAATATATTCTGCCCGGATAAGCTTATAATGGGCTGTATTGCATTCTACTTTTGTAGCCTTCCTCCACCCCTTGCGATTCAACTCCCAGCGTCATGTCCGACCAAGACAACCTAACACCCCGTGTGTACCTTGTGCGCCATGGTAGGTTCTATGTCTGACTACACTTTCCAACCGCTCTTTAATAACGCACTTTCTGTAAATAGGAGAGACGGAATGGGCCAAGTGTGGCCGCTTCACGGGCACTACAGAAATTGAGCTCACCAAGGCGGGCGCTGCGCAGGTCTCTTCAGCAGCAGTTAGTCTTGTAGGCACTGGTAAACTCCTTGACCCGTCCCGCCTTGTGCACAGTTTTGTCAGCCCGAGGACGAGGGCTAGGCAGACCTTTGAGCTTCTGCTGCCGTATTGCCAAGAAGAGAAGGTCACCTTCACCGAAGATATAGCGGAGTGGAATTATGGCGACTATGAGGGGCTTAATTCCGGGGAAATCAGAGACTCGAGGAAGAAGAGGGGTCTGGACCTGGAGATGGAGTGGGACATATGGAGGGATGGATGTGAGGGTGGAGAGTACGTTAAGCTTTATTTATGTATTTCCGGGACTTGTTATTACTGATGGGCTAATACCTCGCTCAAAGATCAAGGCAGCAAGTTACCGAGCGCCTGGACCGGCTTATATTGCAAATCCGAGACATCCAGAAGCCTTACATGAATGGGGAGAAGCCTGTTGATGTGCTGCTTGTATGCTCCCTCCCTCCTCCATTCGCCGTTGCTCACTTTCTCCCTTATCCATCCCTCCAATGTTGTTCCTCCAGCTTCGCCCGCAGCGGCTGACGCACGGAAACCGCAGGTTGCACACGGCCTCATCCTGCGTTGTTTTGTGAAGCGCTGGCTCGGCTTCTCCGTCGACTTCACCCTTCAGATGATGTTGGCACCGGGGGCAATTGCGGTTCTAAGGTACGTGAGTTTCCAAACTAGGCTAAGACAATACGTTGATGTTAAACTTCCCACCTAAAAGTTACAAAAATAATAACGTTAATGAACCCGCCCTCCACATCGGTATGGCGCTCCCGTCTGCGGCATCAACGGAGGAAGGCGGGTCATAGCATGACGAGGGTACTATTTCCCTTTTTCCCTCTTTTTTTATGGACAGAACTATAAAGTTAGTTTTGAAAGTCGTTGACACCGCTACCTTTTAAGTATCTCATTAGGGTTAGGCTCAAGAACACTGCTATAAAATTCAAGGTTTTCTGAAGCAAAAAGCCGTCATGAGCTAGTAATTGACATGGGAGCTGCTACGGATCATTCGTTAATAAATTATCGTTTCTTATAGCTGATTGATAGTAGTACACATTGTTATTCGAAAAGGAATTAACTACTACATGTAGAAGCATATAAAACAGCGACAGGTAATTAGAACGCCGTTGCGAAAACGCTTTACCTTAAAAGAAAAAAACAACAACACTAAGTATATCTCGCGGTTTACGGCGGTACTGATAAGAGAAAAAAAAGGAATTGGACAGAAGGATGTGCTGCTCACCCTGGGGCTGATAAGGGACCAGAGTAGCACAACTCCTCGAACGCGTGGCACAACCTCTCATCATAGTCCTTTCGCTGCTGCAGGGTCTCGCAGCCGGCGGCGACTCCGCTTAGGCTGAGACACTGCTTCAAAACCAAGGACGACGCGAGGATCGACATTGTCTCCACGTCCGCGTGCTCGGCTATTATAGGCAGTAGCTGGGGCCCCTTTCCGCTTCCGACGTAGTATTGGTCGACGAAGAGCTTTAGCACCGTATAGCTGTTATAGATTATAGCCGTCGTAAACGGTGTATGTCCGTTGCTCGACACCTGGTCTATGTTGGCACCGTGTTCGAGCAGGATATGGGCGCACTCGGCGTTCTGTATGCTGGCCACCCAGTGTAGCGCCGTCCGACCCTCTGGGTTGCACGCATCGATGTCGGCGCCATAAAAGATAAGCAGCCTTACCATCCCTGCCAGGCCGCCAAAACTGGCCGACGTGAGTGGACTGCTACGGAACAAGCCTTCCGGCATTTTAGGGTTGGGATCTGCGCCGGCCTCGAGGATTATGCGGAGGGCTTCTTCGACGTGGCTGTCGACTGCGTGCAGGACAGTGGTTCGGCCCTCGATATCCATCGTGTTTAGGTTGGAGCCGTGGGCGATCAGTAGCTTCATCTCCTGCAGCTGAGCCCGGGCTGTGGCCCAGTCGAGCGCAGTACGGCCCTGGACATCCATAGCATAAACCGCATCCGGGTTCTCCACGAGCTCTTCCATGAGCGGCTTGTTGGATAAGCCGAGGATGATCATATGAATAAGGGGGAAATTCTGCTCTTCGATCCAGTTCCTGTCTTCGCTCTCTGTGATACACCGGAGCGCCTGTACCTCCATTTCATTACATTTCCCGCGTAATACAAAATCCCACACATGTTCATACGAACTATATTGGAGTGATGTGTTAATGATTGGCGCTGCTTGATATCATCTTCACACTTACTCTTTATCGATGTACGCCCCTTGGCTAAGCAGAAACTGGACAGTCTCATACTGGTGCATTCCACCATAAAGCGCCCACTAGCAATACTCAGCATTTTCTAGCAAGCGGACGTAAGTTAGTTCTCGGAGAAGAAAGAAGCGGCAAGACATACCCTCATCAAACTATACCCTCGAGTATTGCTCACGTCCTTTGGAGACGCGAGTCCTTGGCTAAACAGGTACTTCAGACCGTCTACGTTTCCCCTCATCGCGAATAAAATCGACGGTGCCGTGTCCGAAACCCTCAGCTGCATAGCGAGCTGGAGCTGGGGTCCGGTGTTGTAATCTAGTTGCCAGGGTGGGTCCCAGATAGGTGGCACGGAGTCGACAGTAGTACCCCCAGCCGCTATGGGGGTGGCTTTTAGCAAGGGTGAAGATATCTTAGGGGCGTGTAGCAATTTTGGATCTGGAAAATTGAGCTGGCTAGATACTTCACTTTGGGTACCTGGTGTCTGAAGATTTTCCGATGCTCGATAGCTGATAAGTATAGATGGTATTTTAGAAGGGGCAAGTCTATTCTGGGTAGGGATGTTTGTCTTCCCTTGCGATATGTAGAGTGGAAGTTGCACGTCCGTTGAAGACAGGTAACCGGAAAGTCGTCCCCAAGGGGAAGATTTTTGAATTGAAGGAAAGCGGCTTCGGGTGATCTCATGGCTGTTATACTTATCTGCTCTCCCATTGTATTAGTTTATTTAGATATGCTACAGCTAACAAAGGACAGTATTCTACCGATATACCTTTTCGGTCACTCCGTCGCTTCCGCTTTGTGGTCTTACCAGCACTGGTGCCTGGTACTTCATCTAAGATTCGATCAGCCCCTAATCCTGCTGACCTCGGCGGCAGATCGACCTGTTCAGCAGGAACTTGTGTAGGCTGGCTGTGGTGGACCCGTTCGAGCACCCTGTGAACTGCCGTGGATAATGTGTGAAGGTCGACCTGTTCCTGGTCTAGGAGCATGGTGAACACTGCAAAAAGACGGTCTTCTATCGTTGAGTCTTGTTCCTCCGGCACGGAAACCCGGCCAGCAGGAGCTCTAGCCCCCAGGTCAAAGATTAGCGACGTCGGGGACGGTGTTTCTAGTGCTGATGGTGATGAAAAGGGCGTTTCAGCACTTTTAGCGAATCCTGTATCTTTCGCCTCTGGGCGGGCAAAATCAGATACTCCTTCTACCACGCAAGGTGATGACGATGTACGTATGGATGATGTTAGGGGTGATGCAGAGCGCGACTCCGCTTTCCGATCGACGTCATCCTCGCTACCTTTATTGCCACATTCCCAACAATACTCATCATCGCTATTCACGACATCATCCCCTAGAGACTCCGTGATCTCTGCGCCGCCATGGCAGACGCCGAAATCTCCACAGCCATCACCTCCCGTGGCTTTGTCGTTATCAGTAGTAGCATCGCTAACGGCAGCGAGGATAGCTCTTATATCTTTGCGTAGTGAGGGTGCGCTAATCTTCCAGTCGAGATGCTTTCCACGATCGACTGCGTCAGTAAACCCCCAAGGTTTTTTAAGGAACTCCTTAGCGAACCCAAGGACATATACTCCACAGTCCGTACAATTGGTCTGTCGAGGAACCTTGACATCTATTTTCCGCACCATCAATTTGTTTCCACAAGCTTCGAGATAGTTCTCCCAGCAAACGAACGTTTCTTCGTGCGATGATCCCAAAGAATCAAGAAAACAGACAACCCATTCGTTTGTACCAGTACCAGTAAGGAATCGTTTGTACATAACCAGGAGGGACCAGTGATGCTTATCATTAACGGGCATTAGAACGAAGTCTGAGGACAAGGGATGCTTGCCACTTTCGGGCCGCCACTTCTTCATCTTACTACCATACTGACCGAGGAAATGGCTATTGAGGAAACAGGTCCCAGGGTGTTTTACTGCGAGGACATGCATATATGCATTGACTATCCTGTCGTCAATCCATTTACCTTCGTCAAGCAGAGACAATGGTACAGCACTCAACCAGGCGGACGTTAAAAGTGGCCTTGATGGCGAAGTCTCTAAGGGTGGTGACGATGGCGGAGACGGTCCATTAGATTCGACACTAGCCGCCTTTGATGGCGATGGCGAGCATTGTTGGGATGACGGCAGTAAGGGCGATGGTACGAGAGTTGACCCATCGTAGCCGTCACTGCCGAGGGTGGGTTTGGGATCTAGAAGCTGCTGGGAAGATGATGACGGTAGTGGTGATAGTGCTCGTGACTCTTCCGCAAATTTCGCTCTTACAATGAGCCCATATTTGTCCCGACCATAGCCTGGTAGTAGGCCGGGAAAGGCTGGTCGACGATGCTTTGCCGTTTTGACATAAGCCTTAACATATGCTAAATCTCGACGCTCAATCGGATTCGAGGATTCTTTCATTCGCGTCCGTCCGTCATTCTTTCGTATCCTTTGATCGATTGACTGGTTGAATATCGCCACTGCCTCGTCCCAGGTAGGAACCTCCCGTGCGATAGCATGGAGCTCATCACAGTAGGTTCTGTATCGTGAGAGAAAGCCGTAGTGAATGATCACCTCTTTGCCCCAAACATCGCTGACACCGATAAGGCTCTTGAGGCATTTGGAGGCTTCTCGCGACCGGACAACAACCTCGTCGAACTTATCCCATGCCTCTCCCTGTTTTTTTATAGAACATGTTTGGAAAACAAGCCAATAACAGACAAAGACAGCCTCAAGGCCCTTATAGCAACTCAGCAAATCGTCTCTTTTTCGTTGGCAATGCTCAATCCTTTGCCTTAATTGGAGATTCTTTAAAGAATTGCGGAAGCCTCGAATTTCCTGAGCAGCCTCAGGGGAGATCAGGAGGAGGGCTTTGTCAAGGTCAGCGACATCAAGGTCGGCAGGCGTGCGCCTTCGTGAATCCATCTTTGGCGATGGAGAGCTAGTCAGGTCTGGATAGAAAATGGATTGACGTAAAGAATGTGTCGTGTCACCTGCCTTGGAATGACAACACCTAGAAACCTAAGGCAGTACCACAAAAGTACCTGGGGAGAAATCAATTAGTTATCGGACACTACGGAACCTCACAATGTTTCCCCTGGTACTTTACAGTTACCTACCAAGCATATTACAAACCTTGGCCTAAGCGGGTAGAAGTACACCACACTAAGCTGTTTCAAGGTCAAGTGCCGTCTTGAAATTGTCAGAATTGATGGGCTAATTTGGATGGACTAGCTCTGGACTAAATGGGAGCAGAGTCTGCTCAACCCCTGAGAACCCGCCACACTATTTATTAGTACACACCCGCAAGAAGCGCTCTCACAACAATACAACACAATACACCCTCAATTGACTGGCTCGCTTATTTCTGACAGAAATCTTCTCCAAATCCCGGAGTGGATCTAAAATATGTCGTGCAGGTGCACTGTCTTACATAAGCATTGGAATCATTAAAGGAAAAGCTGTAGTAGATATACGCGTTGCCTTGGCCTCGCCTTATATTTGAGGGCGTGACCGCTACATAAAATGCGATACTTTACCTATTAGCTCCGTGCTTCGTATCATGTATTTTTCTCTGTTCTAAGTGTTTCTAGTATATTTCTTCTGTTCAACTTAAGTTCCGACAAGAATTCCGACGAATGCCGCAAGCCGTTCCTGATCTTACTAACGTATCTAGACTAGGGAAGTCAGCTTGTTGGAGGGATTTGTCCAACTGCTGTTAGCCCCGGCAACCCAGCAAAAGAAGCTGGAACATCGGTGCAAGGACTGTGGTATGACAGATGAGATCATGTCTGACAAGATAAGGAGGGGAAGTCAAGTCCAAGCAATTGTGATCGTAATGACGTGCGTCCACGACTTAGCCTAAAGTCATCGGTGCCCAACTTCAACGGTCGCTCGGCCAATCTCGGGTTGCTTGACAGATCACATGCTTTCTTCAACCCCACCTTGGGATTCTCTAGAATTAGCCATTTAATTCCCATGTGGCAGTCAGGCTGCCGTATTTGTCACACCAGTCCTGACAGGCCTTTACATCCACTGTTTCGCAGCACAAACCGTTTGGTTTTCTACTCGACAGAAGCAGCAATCTCCGGCGACCTGTATCAGCCATATTCATCCGCAAACTCCCTCCACGAGATCCAAGGCGTCTCAGATGCGAATTATGGCATATGGAGCGGATGTTCCCGGCCTCAATAAGGCTCTGAAAGAAGAAGACCTGAACAAAAGCCGAAATATGTACAGTATTAAAGCCTCTGATATCAGTTAGTTATAACTAATTTACACAGTTACAACGGACTCCCGGGCGATTCACGACAACCGGGAATCCTCGAGTCACACATACGTAGCCTTGCCGCACTCTTCGTTCGGAATCGCGCTCATGGTATCTTCGGCATACATTTAGTTCATGGCCACTTCACTATCCCAGAGAACACTGTCTTACTCGGAGCCGACCATAATATGCCTCGCTGCCGCTGGGCAAAGGCCTGTACGATCCAGACCGTTGATCTCAGCAAAGTACATGGGCACATATTCGTTCTCACAGACCACGGCTTCCACCCATACGAGTACCAGACAGGGCCCGTCCCCGATCTGTCTCGAGTTAACAGCAATTTCCTCTCAGAGCTCGCCAATTTTCTAGACAAGAACAACTTGGCAATGCTTGTTGGACTTCAGGTCATCGCCTCATATCCCTCAAACATGTTGGAGCTCGTCCTCCCGCAGGGAACTATCATGTTAGATGCCTTGAAGCTGAATGGATGTGTCTCAACTAGGCAAACTGGCTGGAAGTTCGGGGTCGAGAATGGCGAGCCACGTGTTTGTCAAGCGAATGAGATGCACGGCCAGACACGCACAGGACATGAGGTTTACAACCAGGGTGACCCTCATCCGAAGCTGGGAACGTTTGAGGACCTCAAGCACGCACTTGTAGAGGCTGGGATTCTGTCTGTTGCTTAGGACTGGCACTTATTGCGTACCGCCTTAAAACCATACAATAAATGCTGCCATTAAGAGTCCACCTCAATTATCAAATTGTGGGATTCTCATCTTTTATACCTCTATTGCTGCTACTGTTGCCTGCCTGTCCCTCGGTCTCCTGTGTCTCCTCTGCCTTGTCTTATGGCCCTTCCTCCCACCCTCCTCTTTGCCGCCTTCCCTCCATCGCCATCTCAGCCCTTGGACATGCCTCCCTTGGACGCCAACGCCGATGCGCCCCGTGGAGTGGCCGTTGTCAGTAGGGGCCACGGAAGTTGTTGGCAACGGCGGACGCAGGGATGGCGGTGACGGGCTTACACAGGCTGGCCCAAGCTCCGCCTCAATCAGGACGGGTAATGCTGAATCGAATATTTAAACGATAGTGAGAAAATCGATGCTTCCCAGTACAGACAAATGAAGATTAGTAATATATCTGTTGGGCCTGTTTGCTTAATATTTCGCCCAGACCCTCCGAAAACCAAGCTGTGAGAAATGGGGGTTTTTGTCCCAGTTCGTTTGTGGCCCAAGGTTTCGTTAGGTATATCTCCTTGACATCGTCGCCAAAGGACAGAGCGTATCGCGCGGCGTCTAAAGAAAGGGAGAACACGTCCCCATATTTTTCGGCCTTTTCTGCGGTCGTGGCGCTGGTCTCGGTCTCGTTCTCGGGTTTGTTCTTGTTCTGGTTCTCGTCCTCGGGCTTGTTCTCGTTCGCGGTCGCGCTCTGATTCGTCGTTGCCGTCATCTCGCTCCTTTCGCTCGTCACATTCCTTGCAACCTGATTGTCCGTGGATGCGCCGCCACTTCCCATATCGTCGTGTTTCCGCTTACGCATCTGTAGTCGAATGGCGAGGTGGTCTGGTGCAGTTAGCCTTGGTCTGATTTGAGATCTGTATCATGTTGAATACCTTGCATGAATTTCTCGTATGACCCATCGTCATCAGGATCTGTGAAACTGGCATTGACAGCTTTGTCCACATCAGGGCGATACAGAAGGCGGGAAAGCCCGCCACGATGGAAGAATTCCACTCCACGATTTTTGAGGGTTTCAAACTCTCCATCATCCATTTTGACGATTTCTTCAATTGTATAAGATAACCCAAAAAACTTTATAGCGTTGCAATCCAAGTCGCGCAGCTGCTTATGTCTGCCCCCTCCACGACTCTCCTTTCGAAAAACGAAGCGGATAAAATGCTTCACCTTCGTAGCTTGTTGCTTCGGGAAAGCTTTGTCATTTGGTTGCTGTCGTAGCAAGTTTGTAGTAGCTTGCAATGATTTCCGCACATTGACTTGGACTCTTAATAACGACAGTGTTTGGAGCACATCGTCGAGAACCTTATCTGAGACATCAATATTCCAGAGTTCTTCCCCACACTTGTGCAAGTCATGGTTAATCTTCTCTAGCAAGTCGGCAGACATGCTGCGAGACTACACAGGGCGGTCGAGTGAGAGTGTTGAGCTCACTGCAAAGGTTGGTAAGATTCGATTGCACTAACGAGGGGGGCGAAAATAAATGTCACTGGCGAGGTGGCGAGAATTTGAAGGCACTGATAAGGTGGTGTGGGAAATGAGTGAGCGAAAGTAAATGTCACCGACAAGGTGGGCGAAAATAAATGTCACTGGCGAGGTGGCGAGAATTTGGAGGTACTGATAAGGTGGTGTGGGGACTGAGTGAGCGAACATAAATGTTATTGGGGTAGGCGAGGCACCAATGCTAGAGCAAAGTGGGGAACCTAGTAGGGTTAGCGATAGAGTAGTCCCTTCGAAAATGATTCGTCCAGAACTCTCGGCTCGCCTTGCGAAAAGATATCAGGATTTGCTCCACTCCGGAGACAGGGATCTGGAGAGCCGCATACAGGAACTAAGTCGTTTTTAGGAAATGGAGGTTTTATTTTTGGTGAACGTGGCCAGCGAGAAATCCATCTTCAGGGTCAGGAGCCACTGGAAACAAGACAGAGTCGCCTCACCCTTGTTAGGCCGGTAGAAAGACTCACGGTTGTCATGGTCGTGCATGACAGGCCTCTAACGACTTGACCGCTAAATCTATGCGGCTTGTGTCCAGGCCGTCAACTCGGGCTGAGAATACGACAATTTAACATATATAGAGTAACTAGCCCATCGCACCTGTTGGACAGGCTAGGGTCACATAGCCAGGGGTGGCCATTGGGGCCAGTGAACAAGGGCGACTGCTGGGCTTGAATCGATACTCATAACTCACATCCAAGCTTTGCAGGAAGGAATTTGCAAAGCACGAAAGCACAGTCTTGGGCACACCGAATCGGCGTAGCATCGTCATGCATGAGACTCATCGCTTTTAACGCAGCTCACCATGACCCAACGTGGTGATTTCCTCCAATCAACCTACCCGATTAGAGACAATAGTCGGCGAGAGGGCTGACTACCGAGCTGTGGCCTAAGTTCTCTGACAGCCAAGTTGCATAGGCATGGACACGTTCGTCCTTCTCGGCATGCCGGGGTACGGGATTACTCACATTCACGATAAATATAGCTTAGGAATGTTCCTCCGTTTATGGAAGTGATATGTTGGGGTTGATCGAGCTTGGAGATTCTGACGCACAGCGGTTTCCATCTGAATGCCGATCGTCAGATCAGGTCGCCGAAGAGAGCGTGGGAAGGGACGACTCATCCAACGGGAATAAGAGTATCCCGTGGGGAGAGGCTTAGTTGTGGAAACTAAACCGATGTTCTTGCATGAGGCATGGACACGTCGTCATCTCACAGTCAGGGTGAAATAAATGTGACTTGTAGAAACAACGTGACGAAACATGAACTGGGAGGTGGGGGTAATCGAAGCCTCTGACGCGGCGCAATTCCCATTTCAGTACCGATCTCCTCGTATAGGTGTCTAGAGTGTACTTTGACCGCCTAGATAAAGGCCCGTTCATGACTCTTCTTTGACATCCTTTTCCTACCTAGCCATTTGTTCTGCTGAGATATCTGACTTGCCTCTCGCCATCCATCATAGGTTAGTGAGAGCCCCTTTCATACAGACCATGCTAACATGAAATAAGAGTACGCCATCTCCGTCGACGCTGTCTCTTACAAGCGTGTTGACGTATTGACCGTCCATGTCCAACTAGACAAAGCACGAATAGCCATCTCCGGGACCTGGGCAACCGTAGCGAAACAAACAGACGAGACTCTCCAGAGCCAAGATGCCCGACGAGAAGCAGGAGAACAAATCCAATACCGAGAATCACACTGGCGGGGAGGAACATACCGAAAAAGAGCAGACGGACACAAATGAAGGTCTGGGAAAACATGAACAGAAGGAACTGGAAGAGCTAGGCTTTGGTCAAGGTGATGAGGTAACTTCCCTGCCTTCACTTGGTAAGTATGCACCCGCTGACTGGACATAGGCTTGGCATGATAAGTCATAAGGAATGAAGCTTTCGCAATTGTATACGAAGGCTCAGTTTTAAACGCTCACTTCGAATTCAGCATTCAACTATTTTATTAGTTCTTCAGTTCTGGGGCTTGAATTCAGGGATGTTACGATTGAGCCACAGTAGATTGGCCAAATACTATGTTAGTCAGCCTACTGTCACGTGCCTACGGCTGCCTTACGCCTCGGGATTAATTACTAGAGAATTGCCCCACATTTTGCTCTATCTCAGTATCTCAGATCGTGAATGAACCAGAATTTCCCACGTTGCGCAACGTGGCCGATGTGGTAGCTAGCTATTTGAAGACCGGGAAAGACTTGTTTATGAGATTTAACCCGTTTCCCAAGCTCTCCTCCTCATAGCCAGTCCATCTCATATCATAATGTACACACTCGAGACTTCACCTGAATTTCAATTCTTTGCATCTGCTAGCTACGGACTCGATAGGCTCGAATCGTTAGGAAATGGAACGTTCAAATTGGACCTGGTCAAATTACCTGAAATATTTAAAAATTTGATCCGGAAATACAACGAAGACAAGCTGGTACGTTTGCCAAAGCCATGTATCATTCCTATTGTCTAATTCAAGGCAGCCAGCCAAGATTCGAAGCTATGCAGAGAAGAAGGGTTGGCAGATCGGACCAGTCGCGTTCGGCCCAGATCTTCTGTGGATAGTCGAAAGCAGCTTTCCAGCTTTCCACCCGGAGTCCCGATGTCACGTCCTCTTGGCAGTTGCACCGCCTACTCAACCAGAGTACCTAGCAGTGAATAACCCCACGGTGCTTACTATTCAATCTGCGAAAGATGGCTCTAAGATTGCTGAGGTTGAATGGCATGTTGGCCATGTCTACATGTTAGAGGAGGGAGAGATTGCAAAGGTGCATCACGGAGGCTTTGCATTTATTGGCATTCAATATGGGACTAGGACAATGAAATAAGAGCTCATCAATAACGAAAACCATCCCAGTTGATGTCTTCTATCTCAAACCCAAGACTGGACCATTCTTGGTTATGCTGTGAGAGACTACTCGCGTCAATGTCTATGCCAAGACCAGGAGAGCTGATCACTTCGGTGCTCATAGGCGAAGCCTGTTTCTTGTCTAGCCACGTGTTGACGATCTGCGATAATGTCTCGGAGAGAAGAGGTATCATCACAGAGACCAGATCCGCTGAGTTCTCATGAGCTTGCTGCAAAAACTGATCAAACCCGACAGGAGCCTTTAGATTACTCGATTGGATGAGTTGGGCTAGCTGCTCGAAATCGTCAGCCGCGAACAGATTGAATGCTTGCTGCAATGTAGTCAACTCAGCTTTGGCATCACTCTCGAAAGCGGACCACCTATATCTCATCTGTTGCATCATAACACCCTTTTCTGCCTCGGCTGGACTGCATTCAGGGTCCACGCCTAGTACAGCAAGGTTAGGCATCCCGAGGTGATTGTAGGCTTCGCGTATACTACACTCAAAGAATCAACACATAGATAACACAGACAGGAAAAGACAATACCCACTCTATCTGTGTGACCTTGCTTATCCAGCCGGCAGGATTGTACACTTTGTAGCCACCCGGCAGAGGGACCAGTGTGCCGCGGAGACCGTTGGCTACTGTTGTACTGATCCGATCTTGTTCAATATCCCCTTTGTATGCCGCATCTGAAAGTACGGAGCAACGCACTATATCGGTCAGCTTCCTTAGGAAATACCAGGAGGTTCTGCTTACTGCCGAGTGCCGGAAGTATCGTCAAGGCGTTGATGCCTTCCATGGGCAAGAGCTTGTTCACGATCGAAAACATGAGTCGAGCCGCGTTTGATCGCCGAGTTCTCTTATAATCCCCTTTCGCGTACAAGATCTGCCGAAGACAAGCAGCGTACAGCCAGCTAGTCCAAACAGAAATCTTGTTCTCCTCTCTCTCCGTCTTGAACTTATAGAGAAAGCTGGCTTCCAGGTCACCAAGGGCTTTATAGAGCTGCTCAGGGTCTCCTTGTAAAACTTGGCACTTGTCTTCTATGGCTCGGATGTCGAGGTCGATTTGCAGTGAAGTGTGCTTGGCCAGTTCTTCAAGTCTTTTCATCCCGTCGATGACCCTTGATATCATGGCTGTCGTGATGTGAGATGTCGAACGGGATCTTCGTGGACGCTTTGAACGAAGGGATGCAGTCTCGACCACATTGGTAGGAAATCGCTTGGTCTTTGGGCCCTTTTGCGAAGTGCTAAATCTACTCTGAGATTGAGGGTTGTCTTCTTGAGAGAGAGATCTTCTGTTGTCACGGGGCGCCTCGGAGCGTCGATTCGATGGTTTATGAGCGATAAAGCCGTCAAAGTTGGATTGTGTCATCTGATGGCAGGTGAGATCGGATTCCGGCAAGGGAGACTGACGCTCCAAGCTATTGCGTGTCAGTTCTGGGCTACTTCATGATTGCTTCCTCGTACCAGTCCCGTGTAAACTTCCATCTAGCCGCCACGATATAGGTATCGTAAATTTGTTGGACGATCCTGCAAACTTGATCGGGTTCGTCGCCAACTGACTCATTATCCGCTTGATGGCACGGGGCGTATCGTGCAGAGACCTCATAATACGGGTTTTGCGAGTGAGGGTTGGAGATGGGACACACATAGATCTCCGCAGCAGCCATGTGGTCATTCGAGAGTGGCACAGAGAAATAAAATGAGGTCGACTGTCCCTGACGTAAATAACGAAGTTTTTGTATGTCTTTCTTTGCCAAATTCGGGGCCTCTTTTACATCTTGTATTGATATGTACTGGGAGAATTCTCCGCAAGGAAGGGCAAATTCAGCCTTATCCATCGCTGTATGGTTGAAGGGCGCCGTTGCTGTATAACCCACTGAAGGCCTGAGCAGACTGGCAGTCCGGGGACAAATTGTGACGATACCCTTCTCCCTCCTGCATCTCAGCACTTACATCGACTTAGTTGGATATGCTCCACTTTTGATGAACTTGAGAGGTTTAACAAAACAGGAGACTGCACAGGGACGGATCTATCAGGTACGGTGACCCTCCCCTGGTGCTACCACATCCCTGAACTAGCTTGAACTAGCGACAGCGCCACCGACCAACATATCTTCTTGAGGCATCGTGGCTCTGCAGAAAAGCTGCGACAAGGGTGCTTTCAGACCAGACATCGACCCTGCTCTGCGTTATACGGCTGTCTTCCACAGTTCCCACCTTCAGCTCGGCTCCTAGCACCGGTGTTCATGCCACCTCCGCAACTGCTTATTAGCAATGGGTCTTGACCCATAACCTTGATCACATCAGATCACCCAACAGTAATATTTCCATGGCTTGTATGTAACGTACCGGTTCACACCATGATCTCCAGCATTAGTACTACTATTGATAGCGGTAAGCAGCTATCAGCTTTAGCAAACTCTAGACAAATGACTAGGTTCTTCGCGCCCCTGGCATGTATCTAAGGGAATTTCATACATAGCTAGATTCCCTTGCGAAGTAGGCTTGATAAAAAGGCGGTTGTGTCGCTTCTGAACGCTTTCTGCACTTTGCCTTGCTACTACTGCACCCCGGGTTGCCTTACTTCGACTTGTGTCGCACCGAGATACATCAAAAATGCAGGACTCAGAACTTGCAGCCTACGTGGCATTCCCATTCACACTGCTAGTTGTGGCTGCTAATTTGTGGTTCGCATACCGTCATTACCGTGTTCCCGCCCATTTCCCAATAAAACTCTGTGGCTACACAGCCGAATCATATGTCTTTGTATTAGTTCTCATCGCTCTCTTTGTTTATGTCGCCTTTGAGACGACCCTTTTCGTTCTTACATTGGTTGATCTACACGACTGGGCTACCTGGTGTTGGAGATGGTCCATAGGAGGAGCATTTCTCTTCGATGTAAGACTATCTGCGAATCGTTGAGAGATTGGGCTAATTCAGCAAGTCTATCTCTGTGATAGCACCAAGCGACTCATTGCCAACACTACCATGTCTGACCATTCCACAACCACTACAGCTACAACTGCCTCGTCAACTTAAACTGCTCCAACATTGTGGCTTTTTGCTTGCGATGGCGTCAGTAGAGGCGGTCCTCGTCATCATCGGTCCAGCAATTCCCAAGCACGTCGTTGTACAGTACCTTACTGTCGGTCTAATCATATACCATTCTGTATGGACTGTTTTACGGCGAAGGGACTGGCTCCGCTTGGGAACAAGCTGTGGCGAGCTTCTCGGCGTGGTGCTCATGTTTTGGACAAACGTGGCATTTGTTGTCGTATGTACTTCCTATCTCCTGAGCTTCATAACTAATCGCTGTAGCTTTCGTGCTTCCCTGCTATTGTCTACCTAGTAGTGGAGAGTTGGCTTCGACGATCCCTTTCCCCTAAGCCTAGCCCCGCGCGAGCTTCCGATCCTTACTCTGAGCTACAAGAACTACCAAATTCGATTCAACACAAAATCATGTTTATGGGCGATACTAAGATGAGGTCAAAATCACTTCACGAAATAGTTGGCTGGGGACCGACTACTTGGGGAGTGAATACAATAGGTCCGTACGCGCACCCAACACGAAACGATACCTATCTCTTCAATGTGAGCCCGCAATTTATAAGAGATGAAAAATACAGGCATACTGTCCAGGAGTCTATTGCTAAAAAGGCTACCGCGTTTGTCCTAGCTGTTGATCTATGTCATCGGCCTTCTCTTGTATACCTTCAGAATTTGGCGAAATCAATGGCGGCCCAGCCTGGACTCCTGGTGGTGTGTCAGACTGTAAATAGAACGACCGAAATTACTGACGATGAAGTAAGAGATCTTGCAGGCCAACACGGGTGGCTATTGGAAACGCCCCAGCGGGTGAAAGATGGGTTTGAAAAGCTGCTTCGAAAGGTGGATGAACGGTCGGGAAAGCAGGACTGGTGAGCAAATCTTTGTCGGGTAGGCAAGAGATCAGAGCATATGCGGGTTAATTACGCGCTATATGGTTGCTAAGTTCGTAGCAAGCAAAGAGACTGACAAGGCCTTCCACATTGTTCGTCCAAACAAGGGGACGGTCCAAGGATGAGGGCAGCTGTTGCATAGTCATATAATCATAGGACGTGGATGGTTTTTATGTACACAACCTGGACACAGCTCGTTGCCTGGGAGCCTAAGTCCTATGAGGCTGTGTATACCGCCAGGTCTGGGGCAATGATTGTAGTATTTTGATCTTATAGCATGTTTAACTGTTCTACCTCTTCTTTTCTTCATTAGTGCTATTATTTCCTAGACATCATGTCTTTTGTAGGAGGCTATATATATCTTCATATAGTGGATAATAATTGGCTTCGGTCGCAGGATTCCCTATTTCTGTACCTTCCCTAAACTAAAAGTCTGTACTGGGAGGTTAGCAGTGTCTGCATAATCCCATGCTCGCTTCTCAGCCATAAAGTCCCGGTCCCCCTCTCTTCCAATTCGCGGTAAGCCCATCCGTCATTGTCCCTCCGATTGTTCTCCCACTACAGCTCGTAAAGATGGCCAGTGTTGTCGCCGCAACGACTGCGAAATGGTCGTTCCATTTTGTGCCCAACGATGTTCGACCACCTGCGCCCTCACATTTTCACCTGGTTGGAGTTACTGCCGACGGTCGATACGACCAACTCGCGATCTCGAACGGACTGAAAGATTGGACTAACCTTCACTGCCACAGGCTCGAGACGGCAAACGTGTCCCAGCCATCAGATGGTCTAATTCGTGTCCAGGGCATACGCCAGGCAAAAAAGATTGCGATAAGGAAATTCCGAGGCAACGCAATAGACGGCATCGAGCATTACGGCAGGCCTATAGGTGAAGCCTATCGTCGCCATCCAGAGTATGAACATTGTCGCCTCTTTGTCGAGTGGTCCATGTTCCTTGATGATATTGAGGCAAGTAAACACATTGACTTAGTGACCGGAGACCTGACAGTAGCTAGGGATCCTTTTTTATGACCCAGGATCGATTCATCCAACTTCTACTACAAATGAGCACGCACATCACCCGTACAGACCGGACCCGATTAGCTAAACTGACTGCTCAAGACTTTGTGACAAGGTGGAGGCAGACACTACGACAGTTGTATAACACCGACAATATATGGGATGAGGAGGATCTCCTTCATAAGCTAGCCTTGTTGCGCCGTATACTCGAACTCTCTGGTGGCTGTGAGGATATCATTCAGCGATCTAGATATCTCCAAGATGCTGTGCCGACCGACAGAATAACTGCCATTGGGATGTCCATTGATGTTCAGGGAACCAGTCAACTTGACGTTCCGGATCTAGATCAAGCGTGTTGCTTCCTTAATAGGTGCGACGTGTTTAGGAATAAACCTATTGCGGAGGAGGACATGCAAGAGTGGGAGGCAAAATTATATGTTTGCGTCCTTGACACTACATTCTAGTTGGTGGGTGTACCCCATGTCCTAATAGTAGATTGGTTTGTACTGACCACGGCTAAGATATTTGGATATGGCATCCCAGAAGGCAACGCAGATGTCTCCATGGCCTCTTTCAACATGTAGAGCGACAAATAAAGCCAGTCTTCTTGTTGGGTCTCTAGAAGGCTTGGAATCAGGCCTTGTGTGTCAGCGGGGCAACTTGCCAGAGCAATATACTAGCTGTACAGCCTTACGTAGTCTTTTCATTTAACTACTCTTCTTCTTCTCGTTGTCCACCCTAAATATTTTTGACCTTAAATTCCTTCTATATGTAATCCGTATTCTGCAGCCTGGGGAAATCTCCTGACCTTGGCTGCATGCTACAAGGACAGAATGCTTGGCAAGTATATTGACAAAAATACACCGAGTCATCTATTTGCGCGGACTGTCGATTTCTTTCAGATTATTGACGATCCGTCGAGCGCACTTAGAAATCAACAGAACATGATTTGATTAGATTTGTTGACAGTGGCTGCATTCTAGTAACGCGTATTATCGGGATGATCGTACGCGAATAACTACACCGGTCTGGCGGCGCATGAAGCTAGGCCTACTGTAGCCTATACCCAACAGCTACTACAACAGCCATGACCAATCGGAAAAGAGCAGAGACTGATACGAACGAGTGGATTTTCTTTTGTGAGATTACAATTACCCGCGAATTAATTTGTCCATCAGATTTCACGCCTATCCCCTCCTCTACACTCACTTGTGATAGTTGACGTAGATATAAAATCTTGCGGACTCTATTGATATTTTATTCGTCTGAATCGAAAAGCCGAATTGTAATCACTGAGACATGAATAAACATGGAGACTGATCAGGTGCTGTCGAGAGAAGTGCGCAACAGGGACGTAAAAGAATTCAAGAAACTTAAGGACGAGCTAGAGAAGGACATTCGCGAGTATAACATTTTCTCTTCCCGGCCCAGTCTATGTACTGACTTTATAGGCTACGAGGTTGTTGGGACCCGATTAGTAAGAAATTAACTGATATTAAGACATCTCTCGAACAAGCTCAAGAAGGGATCGACCGAGCTTATATCGTCCTGGACAACGTTAAAAATTCCTCCTATGTCAGGCTACCCTTTCGAAAAAACGAATCTACCTCAAGGCCTTATGGGCTACAAGGACTCGATGTACCGAGAAATCGCCAAGTTTAACGTAGTGCCCATTCACTGGATACTAAAAGCTTCTTCTGGTATTTGAATCACGTCAACTTTCACCATTTGAATTACATTGGTTTGACTTGATGTAGACTCGACTACATTGTCTCGCAAGCTTACCGACCCTACTGCGAGGCGGCTCGCAAATTTTTGGACTCGTGTTCTAGGTGGTAACCGCCGGTATCTTCCGGGCACGGTTATTGCCCAACTCTTTAAACAAATATGCGAGGAACCAGGTACTCCTACGATTCGAGGACAGGTACAGAATTGCGAACTAGTACGTATTGCAACTACACAACAGATATGCACTAACGCAAAGCTTGCAGCCGTCATTAAAAGCGCGGACTGGCCAACGTCTCCATTTTGAATCCCGTAGGGATGCCGGTCATTTTTCGCACTTGCCACAGGAAGCAGGGACGAGGCAAATACGAGAAGCAACGTGTTCCATTCCAAGAAAGGCAGTAGAATCTTCAACTTCCGGCGCACGGCCTCGAGTCCGATTCAACTTGCCAACCGGTGGTAAGGAATCCATGGCAGCAGGGATGTGAACCAGAAGGTTTCTTTAGGTCAAGCTTGATATTGAGATAGGTCGCCCTTTTAATGCTGCGAGTAGTATTGTATATGGTGGTAAATGAGGGAATTAGGTAGTAAATGTCAAGGGAAATAGTCATATAACCCACATGCCGGTTAGAAAGATCTTCCTTTCGTCGTTCTTGATTACTTTTTTAATTCTTACAATCAGCATGCAAATAATCTGCTTACAGCAGCCGGGATGCCTTAAATAAATAAGGCTAAAGTATTCTTTTGTCATATCTCTAACTGCCTCTTAACTTTCTTTTCTCTCATCACAACACCTGCTTCCGGCTTTACGATATGCCGTTAAATAAGGGTTGGGTGTGTAAGTTCTGTGAACAAGGTCCCTCTGTTCTCTTGTTATCGACGGATCATGGTGACCATCTACATCACCAGAGGCTTTGCCAGGGCTTGGATGAAGCAGGCCATCCCCTTGGTATTCCAACATTCTGTCTTGTCTGCAACAACACCCCTGAAACACCTAGGAATGCAAAGACATGGATAGAGCATTACCGTCGAAAACACAACATAGTAATTAGCGACACTCAAGACCTCAAATCCTTGAGGTTGCAGTACCAGAGACACCTCTTTCCGGATTTAGATCTAAATGGGTCTTTTGGAAGTTTCTTCTCCAGAAACAGTCCCTTTACCTCGTCTCCGGACCTGAGAGGTTTTTGGGAAGACTACGCACGAGCCCCGGTGATTACAGCAGCAAATCTGAAGACGATACTGCAAAGATATCGGGAGAAATTTTGGTATTAAGAGCCACTAAGCTATTTGAGACAAGAGCTGACCATCATCAGGGAAATATTCGTATCCGTTCCAATATCATTCTATACACACGTGAGCGATATACATCCACAAGTGATTGGGTCTACTATTCTTCAACTTATTCAGAACTCCGAGAATAAGGCTTTAGCTTTGTCGCCTATTCAAAGAGAGAGATGCCGGATCGCCGTTTTATCGGGTACATATGGCTCGACGTATGGATCCCAGGTATGCAAACTAGCCGACAAAAACGTCCAAGCCGCTGACAGACGAAGGCGTACCATTCCGTCATTTCCTCAAACAGGTCCTCCGCATGCGGGCACCAACCGCTCGCCATCAACCCTAATCAGAGCGAGGAGAGTTTGCGACGAGAAATAAGCGGGCTTGCAAACCAAGGCTATATTGGTATCACTGTGGAAATAGTATCAGCCGATGGGGGGTTAGTCCTGCCCGCCGAAACCTGGAACCTGTTAGCTGAAGCGTGCTGCGAGGCAAAGCTTTTTCTGATTGTCGACGAAGCTCTGACAGCGGTGCGATGCGGTGCTCCGTTTGCCTTTCAGCGAACTGAATACGCACGCTATAGGCCATCATTCATCCTCTTTGGCAAAGGTCTACGGGTTGGCGGGCTTGCCGTGGATCCTTGCGGTGTGACTATTTCAGAACTTAAGTATACGAGGGACGAGCTCGTAGACTTTTGCAAGTCTTGGGCGGATGGACTGCCGTCTTCTGTTATACCCTTCCCAACCCTCCTAGAGGCACTAGGCACCCTGTATCGTATGCAGAAAGAGGACTGGGTAGCGCGAAGTGGCCGAATTGGCTCCCATTTCCGGCAGCTCATCCAAAGTCTTCAGCAAGGAGCTGTCCCCTTCGGGCTTGGAGGACTAATATATTTGGAGAAAAACACTGCATCAAATGCTGGCCTTTATGGTGCTGCCGCTGGTCCCTGCTACATTCGCTGGATCCCCTATTTGGATGAAGGCATGGATAATTATAGCAAGGTCCAGGCCTTGTTCGGACCTAATAGTCGATCGCTACGTGAGGAACTGCAACAGTTTCTGTCGACACCTGTATGCATACAATGCGGCGATTATCCAGAAGGTGGGAAAGTTGAGTTTTGCAAGACTTGTGGAGGCAAGGTTTGCACCGATTGCTGGGATGCTTCACCCCATAAATCAGGGCAATGCTTAAACGCATTGTCAGCATCGTCGTTCTCGTCGACATAAAAGACAACAATAAATGAAGCAGAGGCTCCTATATACTGTGGCATGGTTCACAGCCAACCAGCGTGCCCGCATAGAATCGATGCGGGCCTTATGATTGGTTCTAATCCAATCTATACAGTTTAAATAATTTGAGACACTGTAGCCCAAAAAGGAAAAGAGACCAAGTGTCACGGGATGCAACCATCGAAGTTAAGGTGGAAATCACTAGTGAAATGGATAGCATCCAGGTCCTGGATATTAAGGAAGCTCATGCAGAGAAATGATACATGCGGGGATTGTGGGAACATTGCTGTGCCTCCTGTAATCAAGTCGTATAATAAATGAACAGATCCACGCATGTTAACACTCGTCATCCGCGCAGCGGAAGCAACGTAGTCTGAGCCGCGAATCTACTTGTTACTAGTTTGGTGTCTTGAAGTACTCGAGGTAGAAAACGAGCGGCTGGCTAGCAGTGCGTCCGGACCCACCAATGGATGAAAGAGGAAAGGTTTTTGCTCAAAAGAACTTGCATTAGCGCGCCAAGGCTGCGGGGACCTTTCTCTGGGCAGAACTCTGGGAAGCACGTCACGCTAATGCATGCCCCACTTATACTGCTGTCTGGTCTAGGCATCGACGCCGCATCTACTTCGCCTCTCCTAACGGCGACCCAAGTACCAACGTCGCCATGGATGGCCGTGGGATCCAATCTTTATTCTTGACCATACTATACGACACTTTTGCCTGGCCGCAAAGTCGTTCCCAATAACCCTTCTGGGCCTGCTTGTTTTTGGTTTCTCAATCATTTTTGGCGTCCTCCCCGCCCTGGCATTCATCGCCATCTGTAAGGTATTGTGCCTCTGCGGGCGACTTTATCGAAGCATGCAGTGTTCACTAGTGAGACCACCCTTTACGCCGCTTTGATCGAAATTTCTTTTGCCTGACGCAGCTTTGTTGATTTCGGTTTCTTGCAGTACAGTGCTACCTAAGACTGGCCCTTGTCCTCTGGGTCTCGTAGCTGGGGGTGGCATGAACTGTGATATGGTTGGACACAGTGGTAGTCGGTCAAGGGGGTTTCAGGGAGGAGGCGTCCAAGACATGTCAACGTGCTATGTCTAGGGTGAGGGGAGAGGGCGGGTAAACGGAAGGTGGTGCAGGACTACTCCCAGTATTCATGATTGGTATACGACTCGTTGATTAAGCTTGCCGAAGGCAACGCCTCGTTGGATGTGCTGTAATGCTATACTGCACTGTACTGTACTGTCCTTGTGCAGCGCATCACTAGCAGTACCATCCGGAGGCTGCCAGACGCCGAGGGGGGCATGCTTATTGGCGTATATAAGAAACCATGTCTCCCCTTTGCTCTGGAAGAAAGAACCAAAAAAGATATTTCACACGGAACAACTACCTCGCCTTACTAGTCTTGTCACTCTAAGAACTACTTCCCTAGCACCTTTTCTCTATACTACCAGGACTTGCTCCAACCACACCGGCATCGATAACATGGGATTACTTGATGTATTGAGCGCTATAGTGCAATCTTTTTGGCCGTCCCAGGAGCAGTTGCTCCAAACACGAACCAAGGATGCTTTCTGCGCAACAGGACTTCTTTTAGTTCCAGTATCGCAGAGAGAAAAAATAAGAAAGATGCTCCAGGAACGGGAAATACCCCCGACCCAGCGCGATAAAGGAGAACGGATTCTCGCTGAGATGGGTATGTACTAGATAGTAATCTTTGTCACAAAAACAACACCGTTAATGCCTTGTCAGCAATAACGGTTTATATAGCCCACTCCGTGACAATCTTAAACTTGGAAAAATGTGCTAACGCCTGGCAGATCGGTGCAGGCACCCTTCACAAGAAGAAACAGACTATTTCATCTCGCACCTAGGGAGACTTGACGTGCCTAAGAGTGCAAATCAGTGGATTGTATTTGGAGATGCTTTTGAGGGCCTTATTTGAAGTAGAATAAACTGCATGATGGTAGTCTGGGCAAAGTCAACCAGAGATAAACTCACGCAATTCTTCGTGCCTGTTCTACGTGTGATAACCTATAAGCTCCGCTATAGAGTGAGCTTTGAAGGAGAGAGTGCAGGGCAAATCTAGGTAGCTAAAACAATATCAGCTGCTTGGTACAACAAAGTACAGTCTCTTTCATATCGTGCTCGTGGACTCCCATGAACGTGCTGTCGACCAGGGTCTGCTTCGAGGCACGCTGTCCATGTCTCGAGCATACCAGCGGAGACCCCAAGGACTTCGCAATCTTTCCTGGCCTAGTTATCTGCAGAACATCGTAGCTAGAACCCCCTGCACCTTCAGTATGTCATACACTGTGTGTAGTTGGATTGCCTCACTATTGGTATTAAGCTAAAAAAAGATCTCGAAAAGGTAAGTTGGGTCCGGTTGAACTACGTAGTTGACATCCTCTGCTGGTTCTAACAGGGGTGTAGCAACATAATTCCAGGCCAGGGTCGGCCGTTTGGTGGTCGGACATGTTTGGGAAACCTACAGCACCCGTACAGGAGCAGGCCTAGCCACGTCCCTAGGATTATTGGGTGTCTACCCTTGCAGCTGGGCCAATACGATTTCTTCGCTGCCTCTCCTGGCGTTCCACGATCCTTGATAGTTTTGGTTGCCTTGTTACTAGCACCTAAAGGCAATATAATACCCGGAGGAACAAGATCCACTGCGTCTTCGTCCCTGACTAGCTGCGTGGTCATTCGTAACGCTTTAAAGAGAAGTCGCCGAGTCAGAAGGTTCTACGATTGATGGCTCCTGATATCCTCGACACCGTGAAGTAACATAGTGAAGTTAGTCAGACGATGTTGGGGGGCCGTTAGGGTTCTGGGGTTGGGACGAGTTTCAGAATGGCTGGATTGTAGACTCATGAGTCTCATGAACAAACGATGGATCTATGTGCGTGTAAATACTAACCATTCTATCATATGTATGGTGGTGCCATGCAGATTCAAGCGGGACAGTCACACTACCCCTCGCAGGTCTATCCAAGTTATAGCTTATGCAGCAGATAGAGGAACGTCTATGTCTATATATAACTTGCCTTGTGCCTTCACTTCTTCTAGGTGGTGGCTTTGCCGCAGTCGTAGCAAGTTGCCAAGGCTTGATTCAATCGAATCCGACGGCATATTGGGCTATAAATGGATTTTACGCGACTGCTGCTACTCTAGCAATTCTCAAAGATCATGGAGTCATTTAGGAGAGCGTGTGATGATCGCTACATACTATTCTGGTGATGCAAATAGAAATAGGGATGTTATAGTATTCAGTGGTATTTTTTGATAGCGGACTTAGAAATCATGTAACTAACGAACTTGGTCCTATCTTTCTAACTCACCGCCCGTTTCAAAGTCTGCAAACACCATGAATACCTACCAACCTCACTCTAATTGACTTGCGGCATACAGCGCTACTAGATGTATATAGAAAGCCAGTAACTATTATAATCATAGGGCAATGTAGATCTAAAAGGGTATGATATAGAGTAGATGAGTCCGCAGACCTACACACCTTCCAAGGCGTCGCATAACCGTCGGTCCCAATATTTAAACATCGCGTGTGTCCATTTCCTATCGAAAAATCGATTCTCCCAATTAAATCTATCTATTTGCTACAATGGATAAACCTCACGTCCCACTAAGCCTAGATAATCAGAGGGCAGTAGCTACCAGGGAACCAGCTGAAGCGATTCAGGATAGAATCTCCCAGTACGGTTACTTCTAGTCACACGACCCAAGGCACATTGCTAATCATATAGAATCCGAGAGGAGCTAAAGAACGAGAAAAATCGATCCCGTAATGAATCAGACCAACTTTATCTAGTTCTTAGAATTATTTAGATAAAAATAATTTTTTAATAATTTAGTAATACGCGTCGACCAACTCAGACAAGAATTGGATGAGCTAGAACAAGGCATTTCCAAATCGCAGCGCATGTTGAGCAGCATGAAAACTGCCAGCCCGTTCTCGAGCTCTTGAATTTTCAGCGTCTTAGGAGCCCACTTCGGTTGCTTACTTCCCACTATGTCTACGGGGGGCTTGGAAGATTAATCGCCGCAATGTTTTGTCTATTCACATTTATCTGTCACCTTACTCAGGGCCTCATTCTTATCTGCATGCCTAATGCACTACATCCGCAATGGAGTTGGCTCGTCATCGATGGCCTTCAGCGTTTCACACTACTTTTGCCTAGCTGCAGAGTCGTTTCCTATCATCCTCTTTGCTCCTCCTGGCGGAGATAGGGGTATGGACTACGATACGATTGGCGAGAACAGTGGGTACTCAAGGAGATTCGGAAACGATGGGTCTTCGGGGACTTGGAACAATAGGTGTAGTGCTAGGTGGAGGGCTAGCTCAGACGTTACTCTGCTTCTAATAGTCGGTCTTTCTTTATCTGCAAGCATAGACGTGGTTCGTATTGGTGGGTGTACAATGATTGCGACTCTGCCATCGGTGTGTGCATGAAGTTTATTATTAGCAAGCAAACATATACCGAATTTGGATGCCGTTCAATATTCTTCTGACTTGTCACTTAAACTTCGATCACAAACATATGAAATGTCCAGATACAGAATAGCCAGGCTGCATTATAGCCATGGCGCGATAGCCTCAACCGGTGAGCATACCCTAGCGTGGGCTCACAAGGATTGGCAGCAAGAATTTGGCACAGCGGTGGTTGGCTAGGTTGAGCTGCTCGAGAAATAGTTCTCCCGTCAACTCCATATGCACATGCAGACGGCAGTATAGAGGCGAAGTATTTTGATATATCACTCCAGGTACCTAGGCTAGGGGGTTGCTACATTCATCGGTCTAGCCATTCGTGCTCAACGTAGATTATATCTGCCGAGCTCCTTTCATGACCTCAATATTCTGAGCCTATTAGGAACCTACTGTAATTACTTGCTTTTCGCCATGTCTTCTGGGACTTTGAAAGATCAATTCCATCAACATCTCCTTTACTTTATTTTCCACCTTGCAATTGGCATCGTCGGCCTCGTTCTAATCTGCACGTATAATGCTATACGTTGGCCGTGGGATTTGATGGTTATTATCGACCATACTATACGCCACCTTTGCCTAGCCACCAAGTCGTTCCCAATAACCCTTCTCGGCCTGCTTGTTTTTGGTTTCTCTATTATTCTAGGCCTACTCCCCGCTCTAGCATTCATCGCTATCTATGAGGTAGTGTGCTTCTGCGGGCGACTTTATCGAAGCATGCAGTATTCGCTAGTAAGTCCACCTCTAATACCGTCTTGAGATAAAAATTCCTTTTGCCTGAAGCAGCTTTGTCGATTTCGATCTCTTGCAGCGCAGTGCTACCTTAGACTGATCTTTTCTTCCCGCAGAGGTTGTTCTTTGGGTACTCCTAGCTGGGGTAGCTACACTAGCTGTGATATGGTTGGACATAGCGGTAGCGGATCAACGGGGTTTCGGGGAGGTGTCCTAAATATGCTAGCATGTTATATTCAGGGGGGGATAGATGGGTATGCTTAGCTCTATGTTTATTTGTTTTTACATCTAATTTAGGCTAGGCACTGTACTTGTTCGACCTTTTGTATACCGGCCGCATGCCGCGGCTACTAAGAAAATAGTAAAGTGCCATGTTCTAGAAAAGCTCTGCAAATCTAACGCTCTGTTTCTTGTACGCGTCGTTAAAGTCTATGCACCGTAGCAACTATCAACTACAAACCGATACTAAGAGACTGCGTCTAAATACCCTCTAACAATGGAAGCAAAAATCGTTTCGAGGCTACTTATTGTATTACGCTACACGTACCCTTCACTTATTTTTCTCTATCTCATTGTCGCATCGATTCTCGCACTGCGCCTTCCCCTATCGAATGTATATTTCCCTAAACGAAGGTATACCATCTCTGGGCTCTTTTCACTGGCGATATTATGTTTTGGCCTAGATGGAGCTGTTGGCATAGCCGGGATCGTCTTCTGGCGTCTGTGGCCATCTCAGGAAGACATTATCGGCCTGTTCTCTTGCATTTTACTGTTCGGTATTATTGCACAATCGTTTGAGGGAACTTCTGACGCTGTGATATGGTACCAATTCTGCGGCTCCTGTGCAATTGGTTTTTTTTGCGATATCTCAACTGCGACGGTACAGTTTCTCAGCGCGCAGGGCACCCATACAGTTAACCCCGGCCTGCCACGGACTAGTAACAAGTCGAAAACTCTCCTCCTACTACACGCATCTCTCGCATGTACTCGATGCGTCATTTTTGCGGCCATCTCTCTGGCTTTTCTCTGCCAAGATCGACGGAAGCATAAAGCCTCTGACGATGAGGAGGCACCACTTCTCTCAAGTCCGGACCCGTCGTCAAGCTCCGACCGTTTAGACCCCGCGGATACCAGCGGTACCCGTCCACGATCGGAAAGAAACTGGTTTGTCCAATTCCAAAAGTTCCTTGTCCTATATCCGTACGTTTGGCCAAGAAACCATCGCAGCTTGCAAATTCGAATTGGGCTAGTTGGTCTCTGCATATTAGCAAACAATGGCATCAACCTCTTAATACCTCGCCAATACGGCATCCTGGTCGATTGTCTTGGTGCGTCATCGGAAAGAAACCCATGGCTACAGGTCGCCATCTTTATAGCTCTTCGGTTACTCTCATCAGAAGCCGGCATTCAATTTGTGCGAAAAGTGCTCTGGCTGCGGGTAGAGCAGTACTGGGAGAAAGCACTCAGCACCGCTGCATTTTCACACATCATGTGTCTTTCTGCCGACTTCTACGATTCTACTGACCTTATAGAATTGCAAATGGCCATTATGAGTGGTAATGGCATTTCATACGTAGCAGAAATGGTCTGCTTCCAGGCAGCACCTACAATGATTGACTTAGTCATTGCTGTTGCGTATCTTTCCGTCAAGTTTGGACCGTACGAAGGCATTATTATATTAGCAACAACAGCGGCCTTTGTGAAGTTCTCCCTTCGCACCATCCCTTCTGCTCGGGAACAACAGCGCCAAGTATGGAAAAGGTAGGTTTGGCAGAGCGCAGGTAGGCCCTGATCGGGTTCGAACGCCACCCTCTACCCGCACATTGGTTGAGACCCAAGTCCGAGAAGTGCTAATATAGGACGGCAGACGATCAGATGAATCGAAATCACGGCATCATAGTATTTCACGGTGGTTTACTGTTGTCATGTTTAACCAGATCGACCGTGAGATATCCGGTTATTTTAACGCCCTCGAATCTCGTCTTACAGCGTCAAAAAAAGCGTATCAGGGCGATATTATCTCGTCTGCGGCCAAATACCTAATCTTACTAGTTGGACAACTAGCTAGTACTTTGGTGATCATATATCAAATACGCACTGGCGAAGCTACTGCGGGCGACCTTGTACTTCTATTGTCGTACTGGGGTCAAATATCTGCCCCCCTTGGGTTCTTTGCCACGCTGGGACAGGGGATCGGCCAGCAGCTGACCGAGCTCGAACGATTGGTCGATATACTGCACAAAGAACCAAGTGTGGCGGACGATGTAGAAGCCCAGCCTTTGCAATTCCAATCCGGTAACGTGGAATTCCAGAACGTCGGGTTCAGTTACAATGGAATAATAAATGTGTTGGACGACTTCCACTTGTCTGTTCCGTCAGGTCATACTATCGCATTTGTTGGAACGAGTGGAGCCGGGAAATCGACGATTCTAAACCTTCTCATGCGACAATACGATGTTCAAAAGGGTTCTATTTCTATAGATGGGCAAGATATTCGACATATTACCCAGAAGAGGTATGAGAGAGTTGCCCCGTATCCTCTCGGACCCCGGGACCGTTTTCAAGTGATATATTCTAACTAGGACGTTGGGTAAACCAGCTTGCGGGAGATCATAGGTATCGTTCCACAATCTGCACAGCTTTTCGACGACACGATCCTAGAAAATGTTAGATATGCTCGACCGACTGCTTCGGACGAAGATGTTTATAACGCATGTAAAGCGGCGGCCATACATGACCAGATCATGGGCTTTCCAGAAAAATACCAGACCCGTATTGGAGGAAGCAATGGGTAAGCACCGAATCTATCATAGGAAAACATATCTTAACGTCCCGCAGGAAACTCTCTGGCGGCCAAATACAACGTGTTGCAATTGCTCGTGCCATCCTTAGAAATCCACAGATTGTTCTACTTGACGAGGCAACCAGCTCTGTTGACACGGATACAGAGCGACAGATTCAGAAAGCGCTAGACTCACTCTGCAACGGCCGCACAACATTTATTATCGCGTATGTCTTCCCGTCGTAGTAGGGTTACAGCACTGCTAACTTTTTGTACTTGGTACTAGGCACCGCCTTTCTACAGTTAGGAAAGCTGATATGATCTGTGTTGTTTCTGAAGGGAAGATTATCGAAAAGGGCAATCATAGCGAGTTGATCTTACAAGGAGGCAAATATGCCAGTCTTTGGTCCAAACAAACTTCTATAGAGTGATGTCTAAAGTAGCCGCCTTGGTTTCGTCACGTATACTTTGAAATTCAAAGTTTGAATTTCTAGGTACTAAGACAAGTATCGATTAATACTATTTCAACTGCATAGCATCTACTTACATAGTGAGCGGGTCGATATTTGTAGTAGACCTCATCACAAGCAACACTTCAACCAAATCTACAGGGTCCAAGGATCCAGAGCTAATGTATCTGAACGGAACAAATGTTACTGCTTAACTGTTAACTAAGGCCATACATCCTAGGTCAGTAGCTTGTATATAAGCTACCCTTCTTATCTTAGATATTACTTGAAGGGGCATACCGGACCTACCTTGACTACGTAACTGTCAGATAGAAGCGAGTCAATCAGTGTGGGATCCAACCAGTGATCGTCGTATAATGCATGTTGTGTAAAGCTGGTGTCCCAACCTCAGCCCCTGACAAAGTCTTCCTCAGGCTCCGAACTAACCCGTTATAGCCAGCTCGGAAACTATCTGACAGCAGCCCTCAGCCCCTTCATACCTCCTCCCAACGTCCGAGATCCATACCCCCTGCATAGGACCAGCCCCAGCTACCTCCCTAGGCGTCTACCGTTACATCTGTGCCAACACGACACCTTGGCTGGTTCACCGGACTTTCTAGGATCCTTGATGGTCTTGGTTGCCTTGTTTTTAGCGCCCCAGGGGGATACAATAGTCCCTCTGGTCTTCATACGGCCTTTGGTTGCCTTTATTTCATGGAGACGAGGCTGCCGCGACCAAAATGCAGAACATATAAGCTCACCAATATTTTGCTACCATTTTTCTCGCCTAACGTTCAATACCTTTTTTTTTTTTCTTTGTATTCTCGGCTTTTGTTTTGAGGCAAAATGTCAGATCCCAAAGAATCCACCATTGCGAATTCCTTCATCTCTCATTTACGCCAAGCATCCCGGGTTTCATGTCCGGTGGGAGGCTGTGGTGACACATTTCCTGCCATTGATGATAGAATTCGCCAACATTTTAACTCAGAGCACCGCGACTATATAGAAGGAAAGGATATCGGTGCTCTTATCTGTGCTGTGAAAAAAGGCTGGTATGTACCCTCTACATCCCTTCTCGATCAAATTATGAGGCTGATACGCCTCCCTACTTTCAGGAGCATACCTACCCAGGGGAAACAATCCAGTAGGGCTCGGTCGGCTAGTTTACCAAGGACGTCCAGAACTCGTTGTCCACAAACTACTACCCCCCCTGATTCCGACTTTCTTCGAAGGGGCCCTCAGCAAAGGAAACTCTGGGACCCCGAACATGCCTCTGTACCGTTGCCTTGTAGGGCAAGGCCGAACCAATCGAAGCCCTCAAAGACTTCGGCGGCACCCGGAAGAGTCGACCCGCCAGAGGAAGATAGTGAATCCCTTCGACTCATTAAACAACTCGAGACCCGCCCTATCAGCCAGGAACAGTTAGTAGCCGAAGTCAAGGGCATCTACGCTGGACTTATAATGGTTGAAACAAAATGTATCGAGGTTGACAACGCTCAGTCCTCTCAAAAGGATGCTAAACTTAACAATGAGCAGTGGCAAGCATTGATAGCTTTGCACCGTACCCTCTTGCACGAGCATCATGACTTTTTTTTAGCATCGCAGCATCCTTCCGCAAGCCCAGCCTTGAAACGATTAGCGTCAAAATATGCTATGCCAGCCCGAATGTGGCGACATGGCATACATAGCTTCCTCGAGTTGTTACGCCATCGTTTGCCGGGCTCTCTCGAACATATGCTGACGTTTATTTATTTGGCATATTCTATGATGGCTCTATTATATGAGACCGTGCCGGCTTTCGAAGATACATGGATCGAATGTTTAGGTGATCTAGGAAGATACAGGTAATGTTTACAGGCTTATCTATTTTCTCTTCTTCTAACATTTCCTGGACAGAATGGCAATTGAAGACGAGGATATTAGAGATAGAGAGGTTTGGACTTCTGTTTCCCGACATTGGTACTCGAAAGCTTCTGATAAAGCGCCAACGACGGGGCGCCTCTACCACCACCTTGCCATTCTGGCGCGGCCCAATGCGCTGCAGCAGCTATTCTATTACGCGAAGTCCCTTTGCGTCCCTATACCTTTCGCCTCCGCTAAAGAATCGATTATGACGCTGTTCAACCCTATCCTCGGGTTGGGCAATTATCAGCACAACCATCTAATCCCTATTGATGTTGCATTTGTCAAGGCTCATGGTATCTTGTTCAGTCAGAAGCAGCTAGACAGCTCACGCCTGGTTGCCAATAAGTTCTTAGGGTTGTTAGATAGCCATATCGGTCAAATCGCGAAGCGCTGGATGGAAGCAGGGTACTACATCGCCATCGCTAATTGCTGTTCTCTCTTGGAGTACGGGATAGAAGGTAATGTGATTATGAGATCGACCAACCATCAAAACGACGAGAAACAAGATCAAGGCATGGAGCCTGGAACTGAAATTTTTATGCCGTCGAAGGATTTCCAAGATGCCCTTTACCTTACCATGGGCACGCATGAGGTCGTCTTCCGTCGGCGGGATGACGCGAACGTGTTACCTTATATTCACGTTGTTATGGTGTTTATGTTTTACCTTACACGTTTTCCTAATGCTCTGCATCAACTCGACCAACTATTTCCATGGAAATTGCTTTCGTCGGTGCTCAACAGACTACTTGGTTCTTACAAGTATTATGATCGCATCCGCAGCAATGAGTTCCCCAGGGAAAGCAATAACCCGCCCCGTCCTGTGCCGGAGGACTTCGCACTTGAGGGCCTTCTCTTCGTCGACCAGTACTACCCTCCTGACTGGTTTGCTAACGATAAGATTGACGACGACGAGAAGTATTTCGAAATGGCTTCGATGACAGACGTTAGAAGGGAGAGAATCCTTTGGCTTGGCTGCAAGATTGCTCAATCTGGGAGAGCGTTAACATACGACGAAGGCACGAATCAGTTCGGTGTATCCCCTGAGTATGAGAAGGAGATCAATGACATTTCTAAAGATGCCGGCATGATGAACATTTTAGACAGCGATATTGGGTCGCAAACTATTTCAACAGGGGCTGGGGATGTAATGGACATCGATGAGGACTAAACACTCTTAATTGTTATAATAGGGTGATGTCCGACAGGGGGCTAAAAAGTTCATCTTGCGTTTATGTAGTATGTAATATTAATGCATATATTCTTAACAACTACTGGTAGGAGAGTACGCTTTACGAAATTAGGCCGGCGCGTCCGTCGGGAAACACGTACATCGGGGCCGCAGAAGTGCTTCGTGCCCTGTTCGCCGTTAGCATGCCCGCGATCTTGTAAGGAGTATATCTCGACACCTATATTTCCGAAGTCTCGACTGCGTCGCAATCCCGCGGTACGACATAGCCAACTCGCGCATCCCCGACCCCGTTGTAGTTAGTGAAGAGGTTAGTCGACGGTTGTTTGACGCTTGCGGTCAATATGCCCACTTTCGTCCCTACGGTAGAAGCGACCGACAAGTTCGCCATCTTTTTGTCGCCAAATACCCTTTTCAGAGCAGTTTCGATTCCTCGTGCCGAATATAAGTATCCGAATAAAATAAGGTGAATCCACTTTAGAACAACGAACAAATTAAGAAGAAGCTTGGGAACGGGGTTGCGAAATGCCTCCGCCGCTAACGATTCCAGTTTGAGGGCACAGGTCGCCGCCGACCAGCCCCTGTCGTACAAGCCTAATACTACCAGGCCCCCTATTTGCAGGATCAGTTCAAACGCCTAGAGTTAGGACGCAACACATACCAACGCTTACGCCGTATGCGAAGTTAAAGTGTTCCTGCACGGGAATCGGGAGGCCTACACAGTCCTCGATCCGCTCGAGTACGGTCGCCGGAATGACTCCCCGGACACCTCCGCCATCGATGCAGAGAATAGCGTGACCCGCCGTCGGAGGCCGAACCCGCACGATCAGATCAGCCGGCGCCTGACAAAGCGTACACGTGCGGAGATAAAAGAGCCAGGGGTCGTGGCTCTCGGACTGCCCGAAAATCTTCACACAGTTCTCGCAGATAGAGTGCCCGCACGAGAGAAAGTACTGCGGCGTAGACGCGAAACAGGTGAAGCAGGACCGATTGCTCCGGATGGTATGCCACTCCTCCACATATCTCGCGAGCATGGCCTGGTGTACGGTAAGTTTCGTGTCCGACAGGCAGTGGTGCTCTCCTAACCTTTCCTAGGCGTCGGCGTCCATCGGGGCAATAGCCGTGTTCTCTCTCTCCCTATTTCGACGCCGGATGTTCGAATTATTTACCAATCTTCACACGCTGCTGGTCACGGCTGTCTTGGTCGCCCTGTGGCTGCATCTGCCCTCTTCGTCGTTTCAAAGAGGACCGCGTCTCTACCTCCTTCTTGGCTCCTTCGTCTTCGCCTCGACCAAAGTCGGGCGATTGCTGAACGTCGTATACTTCAGCATATCCTACGCGGCCGGTAGTAGTATGGCCACGGTCCAAGAAAGAGGCGGGGGCGTAGAAATACGCATACGAATGGCTCGCCCATTAAGCTTCAAGGCGGGACAATACATCTATCTCAGCTTATGGCGATTCTTGGCCCTTTCGGCCTTCGAGTTTCACCCGTTCCAAATCTGCTGGGCATTCCGGGACGAAAGTGACCGGCAGGTGATAGTTCTGCTTGCTCAGCCCCGGCGAGGCTTCACGAGGAAGCTGCTGGGATCTTCATCCCGAAAATATCGGGCCCTCATCGAAGGCCCCTATGGCAAGTCGCTGTCGGTCGGCAAGTATGGGACGGTCCTGCTCCTCGCCACTGGAGTCGGCATCGCCGGACAGTTGCCTTACATCAAGGAGCTGCTCGAACTATACCAAGACTGCTAAGCCAAAACACGACGGATCGCGTTGTTCTGGGAGTTAGATGCGGAAGGCAAGGGACCTCTTCCCATTCTTTTCTTTTCTTTTTTTTTTTTTTTTTTTTTTTTCATTACACGCATGAAGCCCTTTGGGCTAAGGCGTGGTACGGGGACTAAAGAATCTACGTACGCAGGAAATCTTTTATAATACTTTGTAACATCAACCGGGAGATAGCTGGAATAGTAGACCCTGTGTTAACTTTGAAGGACTGGGTCGGCAGCAGTGGTACATCAAGAAGAGGAAATTCTTACCTTCTTGCCTATTATCAAGGTCAAAGCAAACATAGATTCGGCTTAACTGATTTGACGAAGCTCTTTGCTAGAGCGAACCAAGCATTAAACATTTCGCAGCAGGTCATGTCCAGGTCTACAAATAACCTGTCATGGCGGGGAATGCCATGAGCAATAATCTCATCCACTTTCACAGCTCGGGCTTGTAGCCGCCGAGAAGCGGTATGCTGTCATGGAGTAGTTGCAGTCTCAAGAACTGCGCGCAAGCTCGAATCACCTAGTTACCTGGTTTCTTTTCTCATCTATCTGCCTGAAGGCTATTTCGGGGCTTCAATCCCTCACTCCGCCACTACTGTACATGATACAAAATCTGCCTTGACCCAGCTGAAACGGTAACAGCCAGCTTGAGGAGAAGGTCCCTAGTTATTATTCGTGTCGCAGTAGCAAAAAACTGACTTGTTTGTGACGGCATAATACTCCATTTCCAAGTCTTAAACTTTATCCCAGGAACAATGATCCACGTTTTCTAGGCGCTAGAGTCGAGCACCGCCCGCACTGAAGCCAGCCACGAGGATCTTAGTTGTGTCGATGCCGGAGTGACTCGCACTGGCGGCGGCGTATGTCCAGGACACAGCCGCGTAGCAGTCCTCGATGGCTGCGGGGGCTGGGTGTGCAGGGGCCACGCGATAGTCGACACTAACCACGATGGCGCCACAGGTCTTGGCCCATGCCAAGGGTACTTGGACACCGATGAAGCGATTGGCGAGTAGCATGCCACCACCATGAAACCAGACGATACATGGTCGAGGCCATCGGATAGCTTCTCCGCAAGTATGACGTTCCAAGCGCGGTCTAAATATGGAGAGCATGATGCTGTTGCTATCCAGACCAGGGATAGCGATCTCTTCGTGTATATAAGGGGCCTCCGGCCCCCTATAGACCTTTGGAGGGTTCAGGAATTAATTGATCACTCTATTAAACCCTAAACACCTTCTACCTAGCTGTGACGAGCCTTCTATTCACTCCGGGACCAATACCTCTGACAGCCACCCTTCTCTTTCAAGTTGCTGCGAGGAAGACTTCTAAATCGGGCGTACGCGATCTGTTGGGAGGACATCGTCGAGAGGGTACCGCGCGTTGTATGAGCTAGTTGCTTCAACAAGCTTGCTGATGGCAGCTTGCTGGTTAACAGCTGCAGCAAACAAGCGACCTAGGAGAGTCGAGCTGGTGTCGGCGTTAAATTCGGGTACTAAATTGTTTGCGATGTCTTGGAACCTTTTGGCTGTAGCAACTCTATCGTGTGACTCGGGAGAATTATGCGACCGGACAATCGTTTCGTTATAGCGTATGTTGATATTGTGTGCTCTGAGAAAGTCTAGGAAAATTTAGCTAGATGTTTTAACATAAAATAAGGCCACTTCTTGCACTTGCTGCTTATTTCTTCTATCTCGCTACGGTGGACCCGGTGAGCGAGGCGTATGTCGGAGAGGTTTTGAGTCCTGCGCGTTGCTAGTCGCTCCTCCGAGTATTTCCAAGGTTAGCTTGTAAGTACTGACTTGACGGCCTCGGCAAGGACGGTTTCCTAAACACGTCCTAGAGCATGGCAAGACACCTGCAGTAGAAGGGAGTTGTCGTCACAAGTGATTTTGCGACAGCGCGAACATGGGTGCCCAGCCTTCACGGGGCAAAGGCCAGCAAGGTCTGCTTGAGCTGTCTGGACATTCACCTCGAGCAACTTATAAAGGTGTGTAGATAGAACAGCCCGCGTGTTAGAAAAAGAGAAGAAGTAGGGAAGGTAGAGAGTGTGATAGATGCAGATGGGTGGAGGGAAGGTAGGATAGAGTAGTGTTGGTGTGTTGTGCCGCCGAAGCTGCGGTGCCAATCTTTGGAGTCTGTGGGAGTCTCTGCGGCAGTGTCAATTTATTGTGCCAGTTGGTTAGCAGGTGGATATTCCAATAGGCTATGCGGTGCGGTGCAGTGGCTCCTGCGGGTGGGTGGTTCCTGTTTCTTCTGAGCGACCCTCTCGTTCCCTATGTTCCACATCACCCTCTTTTACGTTGATGTCAACCCACGCCATCGGCAATCGCATTCCCAAAGTACGCTCCTTCTCGATAGCATATGAACGCAATAGTCCTCACGGTAGAACAAAATGTCATCCGATCAAGCGATTTCCAACTAGATCACTGCAGGCAACATAATAGCTGTAGCCAAAGTCTAGGAATGCTTCGAGACGAAGCTAGTGGTACGTTGATGACACTCTTCAAGCCCCGTCGGTGTAGCTAATGCGTTTCTAGGTCAATTGGGAGAAGCTTGCTGTCAAAGCTGGCTTCAAAGATGGTGCCCCGGCCAAAGCCCACTACGAACCACTTCTCAATGCCGACCACCCCGGCGATGCGCCCGAAACACGACAGGGCTCGCACAACAATAGAGCCGGTTCGATGCGAGTGAACACCGAGACCCTAGAGACGGAAGATGGAACTAAGCACGATACCCGCTCCTGCACCCGCTCCACGCCCTGCTACCTATCCGACCTCGATGATGGAGAGGTCTGAATTGCCAACTCGACATGGAAGACCGGGTTGCGAGATGTGTCAAAGGGAGGGGTACCCCGGACAGATGCCGAGCATCAGCGTGCAAGCTCTGCTTCTTATATTGCAGATAATTCAAAATCAGCATTGTTATGTACCCAAGGCTTTAGGCGTCACGAAATAAGTGTAGCCTTCACGTAGACATGACTCAATTGAGCAGATATATGGCAACGAGTTGGAGTCCTCGACCACAATCCTAATTTCCCCCGTGGCCGCGCTAAGCGCTGCGAGCCCGTAGGTTTGGTGGTGGCGGGGGTAATCAGAATTAGGGGCAAAACGTACCCCCATCACTTTTCACTCAACCGCCTGGGCAGCGCACGACTTGCTGTGCAACCTGGTCTAATCGTGTTTACAGTACTGCTGTTGCCATCCCGGTCTCCATCTTCTCTGCTTCTTTTCGGTTTCTAAATAACATGGTTCCCCCATCGCCTCTTCACCGCTATCAATTGTCTCTCGAAGGCGTCATTGATTTCTCTACAGAGCCACCTTTAGGGACAGATCAGCGCTCCGTCGCCAAGGATAGATTTAACCGTATTATCGACTACTTTAACACCGATGACCCTAGCGACCGTAGTCCTTACAATCGCTCTCAACTTATCCGCTTCACCTACCAGTACGCACTTTCCGAACAATCCCAGGACAATCTATTGCGGGCCTTCTTTCGGGCCATGACGCTCTCAGTAGACGACAATGATAACAGTGACTTCGAGGAGCTCCGATCGAAATTCTTTGGCTTCGCGGATTATCTCCTAGATAACTTCTTTTTGCCTTGTTAGACCCTATATATAACTGCCTGCTTCCGTTTCCTGGTCGTTGCTAATGTTTGTTAGTGAAAGCTTCTACTAAAAAGACGCCCCAGCCCACACCGACTTACCATTCCGCAGTCCAGGAGGTCCAAGGAGTGGCGCAAGGTTTCGTGGGAACTCCAGCCCGAGTATCGGCTCTGCGGGGAGATTGCCTTCTCCGCGACCGCCATCGATGTGTAGCATCGCGGACATTCGACCTGCACGAAGCAATGAACCGCTTTAATCGTGATAACGATAACGCTCGAGATGACGATGGGAATTTATTGGAAGGAGAGCCGCTTGATACCTTGGAAGTAGCCCATATACTTCCACACTCGCTAATGAAAGCGAATGCAAACAACAAATTGGTAAATTTTGTTTCCCTGTAGTGATTGTCTCTCTTATAGCTAACGTTGTTTTTTAGGACCGTTCTAGAGAAGCTACACTCGCAGTCCTTAACATGTTCGACCATGGAGTTACACATCTAATAGAAGGAAGCAATATTGACCGGCCACGCAATGCACCCACTCTCACCTACTGTTTCTATAATCTCTTTGGCGACTTCAAGATTTTCTTTGAGCCTATTTAAGACGAACAGCAGCTATATACTTATCGGGTCAACTTATTTCTGCCTCCATCCGTCTCTAGGACTCTAGGCCTACCTGTTATCCGCACGTTCTACCTTACTGATACCCGGACAATCGACCCTCCCTCGCCCCGGCTCTTGGCCGTTCATCGTGCTATTGCGCATATCCTCCACCTCTCAGCAGCAGGGGAATATATTAACAGGTTGCTCCGAGATATAGATGAGAAAGGTATACTGGCGGATGGATCTACCGACGTGGGCCGCTTGGTGAAGCTAAGCTTGTCAGGGTGGCTGGATAGGAGTGCTATGTGTAATTAGATACTGAAGAGTGTATATATTTAACGATAGCACGTCCTGGAAGATCACAGCCCTTGCGCACGGGGCCTGGCGCCCTCTCCCGCCCGGCAAGCGGTCTCGTTCAGGTTCGGCTTCTCCCACAAAACCTGGAAGTGAACCCCTCCCGAATCGAGTTCACCGACGCCCTATTTTACGCGATTACGGGAAGCCTATTTACGAAGCAAGTTCTCGAGTAGCCTTACTTAAGGCGTTCAAGGGATGTGTCGAAGGACATGAGTCTCTATACAAGGCTGGTTTTCTTCATCGGGACATCTCGATCAACAATCTGATGATCAATGAGAATGACGAGAACCCTTCTTGGCCTTCGTTTCTAATTGATCTTGATCTCGCTATTAAGATTGATCGGCTACAAGCATCAGGTGCTAAAGAGAAGGCTGGCACGAGGGCTTTTATGGCAATCGGGGTTGTCTCTGGTGACGACCACTCTTTTATGGATGACCTCGAGTCTTTTTTGGGGGTTCTCTTTTGGATTTGCATCCATTTGGACGGACAGGGCCGAGGTCGCACAGAGGTTGCTGATTTTGACGAGTGGAATTATGCAAACTCGATGAAGCTAGCCACCCTGAAGCAAGGAACAATAAGCAAGCCAGGCTTGTTCCACCAGATTGTATCGGCGCACTTTACTCTGCACTACCAGCCGTTAATCCCTTGGGTTGTCAAGTTGCGCGACGTAGTATTTCCTAACGGTGAAAGTTGGGAGAAGAATGATATGACGCTGTATAAGAAGATGAGAGATATTCTTAGCGAGGCCCAAAGTGATCCCTTGGTAAACGCAGCAGATTAATAAACTTAGTCTATGTTAATTGCCTCCTAATATCATTGTTACTAGAGAAAGATAAGTAGAAGTTTGCACATTTAGGTACAGCAAGTCGCAATGACTAAGAACTACATGAGTGGTGGTGTTGCAGCAGTAACATCAAAAGAAAGGCATTTCATGGGCCGAGGTCTAACGTTGTCCGTGTCGCCAAGCGTGGTATGGCTTTCAAGGGTAATAGTTCTTTGTCAAGGTACATCAAGTAGAACCTCCGATGTACCCATGAGGGGGTCGCGTCGGGGTCGGTCCACGCTACCAGAAACCAATCCCTCCATTTTTCTTGCAGTTCAGTAATATGAAGACATTGTCGTCGATTCCGACGAAAGGCTCGCATCATCGCCGTCGACTTCGCGGCAAAGGTCGCCGTGCAGCTTTAGTCGTGATCCGAGACAGCGGCCGAAGAGTTTTTCGTACTCGGCAAAGATGTCGCCTGATCCCTGGACGAGAGGAGATCTGTCATCCTCTCTGCCATCGTGATGTCCGAAAAGGCCAAATCTAGCACGTTCCCATAGTCGTGCGTAGGCACATCTGGCTCGGAGATCAGGATCCTTTTAAAGAATCGAGAGAAGTCGGGCATCACCTTTGCCAGTGTATACCCTATTATAAGTAATTGCCATATCCCAAAAAATTGCATTTATGCATCTTTTTTCGGGAAAGTTACCATTAAAAATGAGGAGTAACGGACGGATGAGCATTTACCGGGGCTAGCGGATTATTAGGTGCCTCAGGGGGGACATAGAGAGAAAGAACTATTTTCAACTCAAATATTCGGCATCCAGGAACCGCTCCCAGGCTAGTGGGGCGGGCTGGCTCTATAATTCACAGACATAATTCCGCTGACACAAGTTTATGACACGTTCATAATAAGGATGGCTTGCATAAACTGCGACGTACCCCGGAAATATCAGTCTAGTTAACTACGTAGTAATAAATAGCTATTTATGCATTATGTGGCCATTCTTGGATAATATTTTTATCTGTAAGAACCTCCATTCTCCTCAGCGCAGAACCCTGGCACAGAGCCTTAGCAAGGGGCCTTAGCACAGGGCCTCAGCGCAGAACCTCAGCGCAGAACCTCAGCGCAGAACCTCAGCGCAGAACCTTACAGTAGAAGTCTTTAGCATAGAAAACTTTAGCGCAGAAGACCCCAGCGCAGAACCTTAGCGCAGAACCTTAGCGCAGAAGACCTCAGCACAGGGCCTCCTCCACCCTCAATCTAGCAGTTCAGGAATAATTCAATATAATTCTCCGCGTTTTTTGCCAAGCTATCGCATAGTTGAACTACCTCATTGGAAGCGTTCTCCTTTATGAATAGTGCAACTAATTTAATGGTGTGATTATTATAGCTGGAACTCTTGCTACGTAAAATTAGTTCCGAAAGCACTACGTCTTTTGATACTTACACAACTATGTCAACCTTGTCGGTATACGCCAAAATAAACAGAGGCGACGATCCTGCTAGAGTTTGGTAACGTTTACAATAGCGCTTTAGGTTATATAGCTGTTGTGCCCCGACCGGCCGCGTGGATGCTTCTCGGTATTTGCGATAAGCCGCGTTTTTCGTACTTTCGCGATCTTTTCGCTGCTCGATGAACCCACTCGAGCGCTCCTTCGCAATAATAGCCTCGAGTGTTTCTATAACCCGTAAAAATTGAATGTGCGCAAGTCTGGCGATAAGCTTTCCATGATTGCCAACTATCATAGAATCTAAATGGCCTAACCTAGTAGCAACTGCAGGATCCGAGCTAGCAATTTCGGCGGGCAAGGTAGTCAACTCGAGCAAGTGCAACCAGTCCTGTAGAGCAATCTTGGAATCGCATATTAATCGGCTAGCCGTATCGTTCGTCAAGAGCTTTTGAGCCAATCCTTTGATTTTCTTGAGTGTTTCATGGGATTCCGGCCCGATCGGAGCGCTATGCCGCGATATAATTCCCGGCGTCTCCGATACTTCAGCGCCAACTACACGTGGGACACTTGAGACCCAGAGTTGATCATCATCCGGCATTGTGGATAGCATAGGAGAAGTCGGCCGATCTACTATAACGACATCGCCGCTTATACTGCTCCCCGGCGGCTGGTCGCTAATATGCATCGCCTCGAATAGTTTAACAAGGTTGTCGACGTCCATCTTTGCATAGTTGTTTCGTAACGCTTCAAAGAGAAGTCGCCGAGTCAGAGAGGGTCTACGATTGATAGCTCCTAATATCCTCGACACCGTAAAGTAGTTTTCTAAACACGTCGTAGTTGAGTCAGGGCGACTGCAACCGATGCCATTCAAGTGCTTTATACAACACTGGGTATACACTGGGGGGCGCAACTGGTTTCCCGCTTCTAGTTTCTTAGCTCCAAGCTTCTGGTCTCCTCCTTGGTGGCTCACGTTTTGTTTGTAAGGGCCACCAATCGAAACGCACCACGGAGATCGCAAGGCTCGGAGCCGGTATCAATGAATCAAATATCAACCAAAACAATTTTTAACCTCGAATCTCTTGAATCTGAATTAACCTTGTCCCGATCAGAACGTTGGATTTCTACAGATACAATGGACTTCATCGATGGGCCGGCTAATTGATCCTTAACGCCTCCCGCGACCAAGGAGGCAGGGTTCCCCAGCGGTCGGACCGTCCGCTGACGAGAGACCTCCGACCGCTCGCTGACCGCTGCCGCCGGTCGTTATGTGGGGGTACGGAAAGAGGTCGTCATGGACTTTGTTCTAGCTTTTGTAGTGCCAAAGAAACGTGTTGTAACTAATCTTCGGGCTTGTAAAAGTTCCAACGGCAGCCTGGGCTCGTAGATACCCAGTTTTAACCAATTCCGTAAGCACAGTGCGCAGTCTTGTTCGTAAAGGGCCCACCATGCGCCCAGCCGGACTGAACTCGCGCTTTAGATCGGCTGTTGAAGAAGAGATCATCAGGGAAATCTGTAGCCCTGTAGGACAATAGGGGGAACCTTCTATACCCGACCTCTTGCCACGCCATTGGATCTTTAGCGTAGTGCTCGCTTTCGGTAGAGGTTTCGGCCGTCGCGGATACTTAGGAAACCAGTTTGGGTTTTCGTTCTGGCATCCTGCACTTACAAGATGCTGCCGTCAGTCCGATCAGCCGTCTAGCTGATCCTTGATCTGTTTTCCTATCTGCACGTGGAATAAAGTATACTCCAAGGACAGAAAGAGAAAACAAGAAAACAAAACGGTAGCATATATATCTGTCGCAAGTTTGAGTATCTTGATTATAGGTGTCTCTCCAATTGCGAGAACGAAGTTCTCGCAATTCGAGAGTTCTCGCAATTGCCGCAATTGGTTCTGGCAATTAGAGCGTCCCTAACAGCAACTGGTAGCCACACTCTTTCCCAATATATACATTGGTACATAACTAGCGTCCATGTATTTACTAGATCTAATTTGATCAACCAAAAAAGGTATAGCGCATAGGGTGATAGTGTTGGTGCCTACATCTGGTCGGGGTTGACTCCGCAATGGTGCGCGACCCTGAGACTATGCAAGAGGGTCCCCGCCTGCTCATAGTTAATAGACTAAAATCGCTTCAAGCATACCTCAGGCGATTGAGAGATCGATACTATGCACTTGCAGCTGCGCGGCAATTAGGACTGTCCTGCGGGCGCTTCGTGGTATGTTTGCTCTTTCAACAAATTCCAAGGCCCAATATAACATCTGCTAAGGAGACTACCTCGTGGCACGCACATACCTTCACAGATGGACCCTTATCCATCCCGGCCGCAACTAGCACAATCTCTATTGTCATAAATTCCACTGCTACCACCACACCTCACGATAACCCTAGTGAGCCGACTCTTGTATCTGTCCCCACAATCATAGGAGCCGTTCTAGGCTATGTGGTCAGAGAATACCTTACATAAACAGGGGAGAGAAGAAAGGGTGGGTGGCAGGGAGGCGGACAATGCCAAAGCATTGACAAATATCGAGTTAGAATCAAAAAGGTGTTCAGGGTCAAGAATGCGGGGCAACACGAGGAGCTAGGAGAGCTACTAGAGGCTTTTGAGGCTTCCCCACCCACAACCTTCACACGCGACCCCTCCACAACGAAGCTTTGCGTGGCTGATTGGACACAATTTACATCTGCACCAAACACTTAACAATTTATCTTGAATAGTAAAGTAGCTTTGCCATTTGCATTTTATGAAGTCTGAAAGGGACCGAGTCACTTGTACGCTAGGCCTTTGCCGCTAATCCACTCGCAAGCCTTGTAGGTTTGGGCAATCATTGGCTTGACTTTCTGTGAACCTAGAGTTGGCTGCCGTGAATGGAACTGAACCGACGTATCCCAATCCAAAGAGAGATATATTATAACATCAAATGCTATTATAGACAAGGGTAGCCGCAAACTACTTGACATAACACAAGGCTTTCTAGAAGAGATTAACCTTGTTTATTCTAGGACTATCTCATCACAGACTAGATTCTGCTTTGTATAATTGTTTTGCAATTAAATGATTCCGACGATGGCATGCTTCTTGGCATAGTTTATCCTTGGACCGACCTATTAGCAAATTTGCCTTGTCATTTGCCATATGGGTGACTAACCAGGTTTGGTTACTCTCTGTTGCCTCGCCTGATTTTCTAGCTGGGTGCGCAAAAGATCACATGTGAGCTCCCATGCGACAGCGGATGCTCGTGCTTGTTGTAGCTGTTTCTTCGTGTGGTTGTGAGCCTCAATTTCTTGGTAGTAAAGATCAGCCAAATGAGTGTGGTTCTTGTCTGGTCCGTCTTGGACCCGTGGCGCATGTAGATAGCGGCGTCTGTTTGATCCCGTCGTCTGCATGTTCATAATCAACCTTTGGGATTTCAAAACTTTAAAGAATACTGATTTTATTAAATAGGATAATTATTGATATGCCAAGTATTCCGCACCTAATGGCAGCTTTCGTCGTCTTCGGGAGCATTTAATATTCGAGCAGCTTCAGCACTAAGCCGGATGACCTCCTGTTCCCGTTCTCGTAGCCTGTCAATTAGCGCCGCCAGCTCTGAACGTGGAAGTCGTTCTACTCTGACCAATATTAGTGGGGGGGGGGGGTATTACAAAGGGTTCCACACCAACCTTGTCGTGCTAAAATTAGCCCCGAACCCGACCGGGACCAACGCAAATGTTCCAAATCCAAAGGCACTATCGAGAGCATACCAAGTCCCGCCCGCGCGCAAACGGGACTTGAGCTGCTGATGTTTATTCCTGTATTCCTGAGATGAGTCTTTCAGCGTTGGTCCTCTGGCCATGTGCGGATAACCCAAACGCATCAATTCATCAAGTACCAGGCTGTCAGGACGGTTGTACCTGTTTGGTTTAGATTTTAGTTTCTTGCTGGCCATGCTCTCCATAATTTCCTCACGCCGTGCAACCAAGTCCCGCAAAGCCCATCTTCGATTTAAATCCTGACCAACGACAGCCCCTTCACTCTCGTCAATAGCGCTCAGAGCTTGGGCAACATCACGATGGTCTCGATGACGGGCGTTAGGCGTGGTTTCGATCCAGATCCTCTCGAGCGCCTCCACGCGCTCCTGGCTCACGATCGAATCAGCCAAGGCAAGAACAAAGTTGGTAGGATGTTGGCTAATTAATCCATCATTTTCCAATTGATCATCACCAGTGTTATCATCATCTTCTTCTTCTTCGTCTTGTTCATCTTCATCTTCTTCTCCTTCATCATCTTCTTCTTCATCACCGTTTTGACCGTTATTTTCATCTCCACTTCCGCCGGTCGTGCCGTCCCCATCAAGAAGAGCTGATTCCACGTCATCTTCATCGTCGCTACTGGCATGTTCGGAGTCCTCATCATTCATGGGATTATCAAGCTCCATCTCTTCGTCGATATCGCTGACTAATGGAAACGACGCCGAGCTGACTGGCCGTAAAGATGCGACCGGCCTCCGGAAATTGATGCTCGGCTCCCCTATATCGTGCTCTAGGTCCAAGCTAGACAATCCGGGGTCAACCTGTGCGGGGGGAATCTCTTCTGACTCGGATACGAACAAAGACTCATCAAACAACAATGAGGGCAAGTCATCAGATGATAGAAATTGGGGGTCAATGCTAGACAGGTCTCTCTGCAAGACCTCAATCGAGCTTAATATGTTCGTCTGTAAGAGCCTCGTGGGGTTATCCTGTGAGACAGTCGCCAAGTTGGTCATGATTGAAGACCTAACATAGTCTAGTAATCTGTTGACTTCAACAGTGACGGTATTTGCTTGGCTAGGCGGAGCGTGGAACATAGCCTGTAATGCCGGGCCGAGTGCAAGTCTGGCACGTAGAAATATCTATTGTTTTGTTATTATTGAAGACCGTGTTGTGAAAAGTGATCGTTCACATACCTCTTCGATTTCCGATGTCATTTTAGTCTATGAAAGAGTGTAATGAGCAGTCCTGGAAAAATCCTTACGAGGCGAGACAATAATTAGCACAGAGGTAGTTTTCTCCTTTTATATCCATCGTAGCATGCTAGTCCGTCGGGTTAAAGATCATATTTTATCACGAGGATTTAACAAGAGTGACCCGACAGTTTGGAAAGGGAGGGTACCAGGTAGTCTCATCACACATATAGTCTTCGTTGAGTGCGGTGATAGGCTCAGGGGTTCCAAACCAATAAAACAGAAGAAAGCCTATAAGTGTATGCATCCATTCTATCTCGTTATAGCACAAGATTAAAAGTCAAGTTTGCGAGGTCAAGAGTAGCCCATTTTATATGTTAATATCAACATATGTGAGCTACCAGTACTGTTGCAGCAACTGGTATCTTTATACTGTCCGTTGTTTTCTGGCTAGTTTTTTTAAGGCTCCCAACAGCCCACTAAAAGCTGCAGTCCACTAAAAGCTACCAGCAGCCCACTAAAAGCTACCCCCTAAAACTGCTTTACAATCTATAGATTTCCACTCTACATGGTTTACAAATACATCTCTTACACCAGCGTTCGTCACGCAACCATGTACAACTATCAAACTTGCAACAAGATAGTCCATGCAAGCAGATCAGTCTGCTATTGGTCGTGTCGCAATGTATTATCACCCACTGCGCACAACATAACACGTTGCACAAGCAAACTTCATTCCGAAGGGCAACAAAAGGGTAAGAATTAACTTGCGCCACTACAAAATTTATACACGCTAGTTAACTGCGAGCAGATCAGTTCTAGGCTAGAGGCAGCGCGAAATCCTCGTCTGCAGGGCCGGGTAGGCTGTATCACGTTTAGATCTAGTCCCTATATTTGTTGAAAATTATACAAAGGAATATATGAAAACTGTTCCTCAATTTGTTTATAATATACATTGGCTGTACCACAAATTGCACGATATGGCTTGAAATGAGGCGACAGGGTGAAGGTGATTCCTGCTTAGCCTCAAATCTTTTATCTTTTATCTTATGCTAGCTCTGGTGCTTTCAGCTACCCGCAACATAAAGTCACGGCAGAATCGAGCTTTAGGACATTGGCAGTTTTTATACGATGAGCTTTACGAATAATGATTAAGCGACTGTTTTCATAGCGACAACCGATTTTAATCTTTTTTTGTATTTCCAGAAAACTAGACGTATGCTCACACATACGAAATACTGTTTGGTTAAGATCTGCTATATATATATATATATATATATCCCCTATATCACCGCCCATGATGTTAGTAGGACCTTAAAATCCTATACAATTCTTCTGTCAGCGTAAATAGCGTTCATACTACATCGCCTTAATATATTGCCATGTATTACATCAATCACCAAAGAGATCCTCGGCCGTGTAGGCCGAAGCCACTCGAGTTGAAAGCTGACCAAGTGCCACACCATCGCCCACCAACCCCATTTCCCTTTTCTCCGGCCCGCCTGCCGTATTATAACAACCCGTTAAAGAGTCGACATCGGTCACATAGCTACTCTACGGAGATGCCTACGAGAGTGCGGAGGGGGCCAGTACGTTGCCTCAGGGATAATGGTATCGATGAATGGAATTGGAAACGGAGGGAGCCTAAGGTTGCAGGACACAGGGTTCAGAAGCACATGAATAGGCCTGTGCAATCCTCAGAGATGCGCAACTCTCGAGTCGTCTCTTTACGGAGACAGGAAGATCTTACAAGATGTTTGCAAAACATGTTCTTGATAGATTAGATTACCTTTCTTGGGCTAGACCACTGAGGTATATATAGTCTTGCTTATCAGGAGATGTCTCTACTTGAATAGGAGTTGCTGTATACGTTTTTATAAGACTATAAACATCGTTTAATTTGCTCTTTCCCTATGTAACATCCTCTTAACTCCATGCAACGCAACTCGGCGGCGTATTATAAGTCACTAACACAGGCAATCCGGCCCCTAATTAGAGATACAATAACACCAATATCGACGCCGAGATAGAGTTAACAATATATTCCGCATTTTCTCAAGGAACACGCTCGGTAATAACGGGAACTCATAAAAGCAATATACAGATCTCTTCATGTAAATATAGATACGGAAAATTTTCTAACCTAATGCTTACACTATACCCCCCTTTGTAAAACTATGTGAATGAGTCCTGTCAATTCCAAGTTGTCTATCTGCAGTAACCCCCTTTCATGAACGCCCACCTGTGGCTACAAACTTTCCCTGCCCACGGAAGTCCCAGTGGCTATTCGCTCTACACGAGCCTGCATCTAAGCTTTCAATTGGAGACAAAATGTAGTCAGGAGCAGTACGTTATCAATACACCTTTGCTAGCGCATCGTGGGAACGCTATCTAAAAGAACAGTTAACACGTTGGGTCTAGGTAGAAATGCATAAGCTGAAGCCTAAAAATCGCCCTTGGCAGTTTACGAATGGCGCTTAGCACATTTCCGATCTAACTTCGGAACAGTTTTTAGTGCCGTCGGCATGAGATTATGCTGACGACCAAATACCGATTTCGTACCAGGGATGGGAGGCGGAATAATGTACGCAGTTACTTTTCAACACAATCAATAAGGGTGGTAGTGTTACTACAACAGTGAGAGGTGGCCGAAGAGTAAAAGAAACGTCATCGAGCTGTCTGCCAGATGCCGCCACACCTATGGAGGGGTGTGCTACTGTAATGTCCTCCATTCCACCATCGTGTATTGATTGATTTAAGCTCAACATCGGGACTATATTGCTCCTGCAGCTTTCTTCGCCTCCCAGTTGTGTTTACGAACACAAGTGTATACCATGGCGTTGGTCCCGTGGTCCTTGTCGCACCCCGGCCACGGGCATAAGAACGTAAGCGGCCTAATTTTTCGGGTCAGCGGCTGAGCATGGTCGACTTTTAGATGGTAAACCATCAGGGCTTCGAAAGCGGTAGTCACCGAACAATTTGGCCAAAAGCACCGTGTTCCTACGTGCACTGTTCGCTTGTGCGATTCTAGGCTTGTCTTATTCGTGTACTGTCTCAGACACTGCTCGCAAACAAAGGGCGGTTTAGATAACACCGAACGTTGGGTATCTGGAGGGATGTGTAGCGGACCTGCAGCTAGCATCGGACTGGGAGTTGCGATAATGTCGGTACCCAACTGTTGGCGGGCGCCGCCCGGCTGAATACTTTCAGCACTTTCTAGACATCGAAGCGGTGGTAGAGATTCCTGGGATTTGTGAATGGTGCTATCCAGATTCGGAAATCTGGGGAGACGGCATGGTATTGTGCCACGGCCTTCTTTTTGAGAGACATTGTATTTGCTGCCTACCAGATAATCCTCATAAGGCTCGAATGACGGCGGGGCAGCATTTCGCCCAATTTGATGTCCTCTGAAGTGTTCTCCGGCCTCGTTTAATGTCGTAGACAGCTTTAGAGCACGCGTGATGGATTGCTTAGGCTGGGTATGCTCTTGCAGTACCATGTCCTCTTGGGTTACGTCATTACCGCCAACAGCCTGTTGCTCTGCCGGTACTAATAAATTTCGGCTGTCGGGCGACGCTTGAAGCCGTAATGCTGCCTCGGCAACTTTCGCTAAGTTCACTTTGGAACCGGCAGTGTCGTCTGTGCCTATGGATGCGTTGTTGCTGTTGTTCGACAAACCACATATCCCGTCGTGGACGTCTATTAGCGTGCTGCACCGTTGAGCACGCTCATGCCTTCTTGCTTCCTGCCTGGCGTGAAAGTTGCAGGCGGACACATAGCCATCCAGCTGCCATACCTTGGGATCCTGGAAGTCCAAAGGCTGAAGGAACTTGGATGGTACCCAGTCGAATAAATCTTTCTCGGGCATCTTAAAATGCCCGCCGAGAGGTATGTCTAAGCTGTCGTCCAGGTACATGATGGGGAACTTGCGCTTAAAGGCATGTGGACCCCCCGTTTCGTAGCCCTTCTGCCATCGGGTAATCCTCCGCGCTTGCTTATCAAAGCAGTAACAGACCGGAATGTATTTGAAGAGGCCAGTTTCGGCAATTGAGCCTGACATGCCGATGCTGTCAAAGTCCCCGATCGGGAGCACTATGGCAGCATACCAAGTCTTGGTAGGTTGCCAGTAGGCACGGTATACACCGCCAGCTAAAGGGTCAATAACGCTGCTGAATGGTTCCTGCTGTTCCTTGACTGCCCTTTTCCGGGCGTTGCGCCGGCGCGGATTCAGCGCATCCGTTGACTTTCTAGCTAACGTGCTTTGCAGGTGGAACTCTAGTCGTTCCTCATTTTCTTGCGGCCGCCTCTTCGCTGCATCTTGGTACGTATCCTCTAGATGCTGCAGTCTGTCTTGAAGGACTTGTATCGTCTTTTGCAAATTTTTGCGCTCGGCTTCAAGCATGGCAAACTCCGAAAGTTCTGCCATCGTACAACTCGTGTGCCCGTTGCATGCCAAAAACTTGAAGATATATAGTTTCCGTTGAGGTATTTTGTAGTGAAATTTTCATTTTGTATGGCTAGTAGACTAAAAGGAAGGACGAGGGGCATACGCAATCCGGAGATTAGACACTATCAGGGCTTTATTCTTGCAGCGAGGGACACCTGGTGGGGAGGAGAGCATCGTGTCCTAGCAACCAACACATTAGAAACGGAGTTGGCCGGTGAGATCATCCAGAATTTACTCCTTAAAGTAGATCTTAACCTCTTTATGATGCACTTAAACCCGACAGACCGGTACCGATCAAACAGTAAGGGTTGAGATTGGCTAGGATTAGGCATGCACGGTAAGGCTCTCCACTTTCTTGCAGGGAACCCTGTTCAGGTGATCAAGTATCAAGTCACTGGTATCTCATATCCGAGTTCAGGGCTAAGGTCCCTGCCCAAACCCTCTCGCTCGCCAATGTCCCTTATGCTATCTCTCTCCACAAGCGACCCATACTCATCTTTGCTATCACTTCCGCGTCGACCGCAGTGTTTGTGGCACTAAGACCATTGATTAATGAACCAAACCGATGTTTGCCGTGTGTCATAAATATGCAGCAACATTAATGTATTTTTCAAGGTATACCTGCTATCGATACAAAAAAAATAGCTAGGATGGCATGTCAGTCATCTATCTGTAATACCCTATCCCTTTTCTAGACGACTGCGTGTCTGTCCCACTACCACCAGTACACTATGTCGGTGCAGGCAGGTCACAAGAAGCGCCTGGCAACAATCAGTATGGAGCTAGATGAGCCACCTAAGCTGGCCTCCGATGAGGATGTTTGGTGCTTGTTCCTTGAACTATTAGCCGAATCCGCTCAGTTACCAAGCCACCCTCGAACATGTCATCGTGGAAGTCAAGACAACCCTATTGACCTCACGGTAGAGGATGACAACCGCACAGACCACCCTTCTGCGCGGTACACTTAACCTTCCACTGCCTTACTGGCGTCAGCAGAACCTCCGCGTTCACCACGTGGGCTTCACTGGACCTGGTGGTGTCACTCACCAGTATCGGTGGACTAAGCGAGGCTGGCGATGTGACGCATTGAGCCTTGAGAAAGGTGAGGGCTGGGCAAGGGATTCGGTGTTCAAGGGGTTTACGGAAGAACGGCAGGATAGTTCAGCCTATGCTCCACCCGGATGAAAGCCACAAAGTCATGATAGTCGTTGAGATTTCCTAGATCAATATTTTAATTTACATGGCTATCTCATAGACTATATATACATCACACATTATTTATCATTTATAACTTATTACTTATCTCACATAAGTATTAATATGTCATCTATTAAGCTACTACTATTACTATACATAATAATAGCCTTTAATAGATTTAAGCTCTCTTATTAAACTATTAACATTTAACCACATATTATAAAATATTTGCCCTATGAGTCGCTTTTCATAAAGTCTTTTGCTGTCCTCCGGACAGGCAAAGGATAGACGGTTTCCTAAGAGGACGTTAGCAGCCATATATTTATAGGGTGTAAGGCTGCACTAGCCAGCTCTGTTATTGGTAAAGGAAAGAGCGGATCCTTTGAAGAGTTATACTCATAATAACGATGGTGACGCCGAACTAAAATGTAGACATCGCAGTTAAACTTCCGGTGTATCTTGTCACATCTTGATATGTAATTCTTAATCGCTCTTGAGAAGTTCTCATTTAACCTGTCTCGAGGCTTTCGGTTTTCCATCTCGAGGTTGTATTATTAATTAACAGATTATAAAACAGATGTCAAAAACATATAGTGGCAGAGAATTTTTATATAGGTAGATATAGTATTGTTATTGTTTTAACATGTGACTAATTTAAGGCTACCTTTTTTTAGTTTTTAAGCACGCGAAAACCGAAATAAATTAAGTGTTTTCCAGCAACAAGCTATCAATAAACTGAGCATATATATCTTTCAAGCTAAGAGTATATAAAATAACTATTAATGCCTATATGCTCTTAACTTTTGGCGCAGGTACCCGAATTATTCCTAGCCTAATTGTATTGTATGTTAAAATAATCTGTGACATAGCTTTTATAGGAAGACTATAAAAGATAGAAAAAACGTACAGGATGAGTTCATGTAGCTGAAATATCTAAATCTGCTGCTAAGCCTTGGTTCGAAGCCATAGCATCTGCTGATTGTTCTGCATCCTTTAAATAATTAGCAATTGTCTGCGGTATAAAGAACAATGCCAACGCACAGGAGCTGGGGAAAGGAGTGACTGGATTTGACTGGTGAGCTGCTTGATTTGCTCGTCTGCGGCAGCTAGGTCAAGACGGGCTTGAAGCAGCTCATTATACATGGAAGTCCACGCATCTTGCCAGGAAATGCAGCATGTATTTGATTGTGCGAGTAATGATTTAGTGGTGTTGTGGAGCTCAACCTCATGTCTAAGAAGAATTTCCCATAGGGCAGCATTCTGATCTGCAGTGGAACCCATAATCAAGACGGTTCAAAGTAATAGGTCATGCATTTCGTATTCTTGAAGGGACTAATGTGCGAAGGTTACTGCTATATAAAGGTTCTACAGAGACTGACAAGTTTGGATAACAGTGGTGGCCACCGTTTGGGTTATCGTGACTGTCCCAACCACAGCGCTTACCACCGCGGCCATTGAAGGCGTCACTGTCGCTGCTAATGATACTGACAATTGACTGGCTGTTGGCCTGCTCCATATCGCCCCTGTCCCATTGCCATATTTAGTCTGCGTGCTAGCGGTTATTCGAGATCGTTCCCCAGAGGACCTTGTAGTCAGAATGTGACTGGTCAGTACCGTTGGACGCACCCTTGTAGAATTGCCGGCGTCTATCGTTACTGTCGATGTAATCATGGTAGAAGTTGGCACAAAGCAACCAACTGAGCCTACTTGGTTAAATTGGATAGAGTCTGGTCTGTTGGTACCATTGGATATGTTTACGACATTGCAGGTTATTGTTGGTAATCCTGCACACTCCCTGCCACGCTGTTAGTGGTGGGGAAAGGTATTGATTGGAAGGCGGCGCTACCAGAGAACATAAGCCTCGCCGTTAGGCGCTTCAACGGGAACGGGGAAACTAGCTATCTGTACGCCAGGGCAAGGTAAGCGGTTAAACGAGAATGAGACAGGCAGAAAATCTGCATTGGCAAATCCCAGCGTCGCCTTGCATGCGTTTCCTAGTGGATTGTCGATTCTAAGAATACCTATAGTTAGGCGAGGCATTACGTGGCGTAAGGGGTTGTACTTACTTTGCTTCTACCCCAGAGCCAGCAACTACCTCGAGAGGGGGCAGGTTAGTACAAATTAAGGATGGTGGGGCTCTACCAAGAGCTAAACTTCCAAGAACAAATGAAGCACGCATTTTCAGGACTTGACTTTACTCGACTTGCGGTTTAAGCGCTAAGGCGCGGAGGGATGACTATTTTTTATAGCAAGTTAGTGGCGATACGCTTGGTCTTATTATTAGTTTCCTGGTTTTAGTTGTCTTGTATTCTGTTTTTAAAACTCTGAACTTTATTTCTTAATTCCTAGAATAGCCTTCGTTTTACGATGAATATAAGGTATATAAACTTAGAAGAATACCACCGTTCCTGACTATTTCACATTTACTCACACTAAGAAAATATCATGCCTGACTCAGAGTTCACTATGAATTTCGAAGACGATCTTTTTGCTAATCAGCAACACATGATGTCGGAATGCACCGTTCCTGGGCCCACAGAATCGTTGGTTGTTGCGAAAGGCTGCGGAAACTGTGAAAAGTAAGCCGCCTATATCACTATTGTATAGTCCTATAACCAACATGACTAGATTGCTTCTTCAGATTCTCCTTAAGCTTGAATATGTCGAGAGGGAGCTGGCGAGGAACAGAACCCTTGAAAATCGATTTGACAAGCTTGACTCAGAGTTGGCCAAGAATAATAGGCTAGAAACAATTGAGAGAGACTTAAAGAGGGTGGGAGATTCAACAGTTTCTCTCGCAAGTGATCTCAGAACATTCTCCGTCGATGTAACTTCTCGGCTCAAAGAAATTGATGTATATCAAGGAAACTAGATGGAAATTATGAGATTCATGTATAATTTTAATAAGGTTTAAACTAGCGCAAGCGCTTTGCTGTATTTTCTCATAAGTAACTTATTAAGGCTATAATATTGTTTAAGCTTAAAGCCCACGTTTTATAAACTATAGACCTAGTATTATAAAAGGCTAGCCTAAAGCTATTTGTATTATTTCTAAACAGGTAATATATGCCTAAGGCTTTACTAACCTATGTACTACTTACCGACAGAAAAATAAAAACCACAAAAAGAAACCTAATTACAAGAAAACTTTTCTATAATATAAGATTATCTATATTTTCCGGGCTAATAATTCTATAAAGAGTTGCTTACATTAACCTATACCGCGCCTTTATAATGTTCTTATTCCTGGGGATTAATGATAAAAAAAACCTTAACCCCCAGCATAGTTTAAGGCTAAGTGCGAATGGCGGCTGCCGACCAAAAAACCCTCCCCCCGTTGCCAAACCGGGACGATAGAGGTTCCATAAAAGCAGAAAAGGCGTTTTCTGTCGAAACATATATTCAACTCTTAGAAGATGAGAACGAGCAACTTAGACTAAGGAACCAAGAGCTGTCTCAAGAAGTGAAAGCGCTTGTAACACAAATCCAGGTGGAGAAAGGAAATAGGAAGTTACTCATGGAGAACATCCAGAACCATGATCAAGAGCTAGAACAGCGTGATAATATTGTATCTGGCATGGCCAATGTCATTGTACAGGAATTTCAACGTTACAAGGAGATCCTCGAGTCCGCTAAAAAGGAGAAGGAGGAGATAACTATTGGCTATAGCTATTTTGAGAGCGCTTCGTCGATCTAGCGAAGCAACTAAAAATAGCTCTCTAATCAAGGGTACCAAGTGCTCACTCAACTATTTAACCCAGAATCCGTTCCGTCGTGAAAAGAAAAGAACTTGTAAGAACAGTGACTAAGTTCAGCATGTCTATCACCTGTCGAGTTTTTGGCGCTACAGACACGCTAGTTAGAGGCGTGCCTGTTCTCCTTCATTGCATCGATTACCCCGAACTAATATTTGAAGCCACCACAAACGAAGAAGGAAGCGTCTTAAAATGGCGCTCTCTCAGTCAGGGGTCAGCCAGCGGGGTAGAGCCGGTCAAAATCCTCGGCAATACTAGCTGGAGCATGACATTTGACGTACTACAACATGTTGGGTCCAGCTCAAGCTTTCCACGAATCAAGTCGCAGTTCTATGTCCATACGCGAGCACACCATCGAATCACTCTTCTCATCAATGAGGAAAGCTACGGAGTTGTAATTGATGTTACAACTATTTCGACGAACACTCCCCCCGAAAGCAGTGGCTATCACGAGGCTCAGCCTGCACCACCTCCTTCCCTGCCCCCATACATTGAGTCGCTGCCACACATTGAGGAGGATTTCCAGCTGCCTGCGCCCTTCAATCAACTCATACAAAATGAAAGCCAGGATCTTGGGGTTTCTCTAGCACAGGTTGCAGAAGACGCCTTGGCCGTCAATAACGAGGTTCAAGAGATACCACAGCTCATGGCGTCTCGTGCTGGACCGCGACGATCACAAAGGCTGAAGAAGATGCATTGAAGGCTGTGACTTTTATAAACACTCTCATTAACCAAATCTCTCGTTAATCAAGACTATTATTAATCGGCTCTCATTAAAATCGAGCCCTCTGGTTGAATAAAACTTCTTGAACTTCCTCCTAGTCCGTCACTTGTAGTTGAAAAGTGATACGTATTCATGTCCTGTATTGCTTCGTTAGAAATTGATGATGTGGGAGAGAGGGATGACAGCGTCATGGAAGGCACCGCGCTGTCACTTTCAGGCGACTGATGCACAAGTCTCAATTGTGTGGTATCTGCTATGCGTGAAATCTCTGAAGTTTGCTCGTAGACGGTAGACTGGTAATTCCGCCTTTGATTCCGATTTTCTAGCGCCCAAGCTGCTGCAGACATAATCTGAGACGAGTTTTGCAGCTGAATGTTCACTAAAGCTGGTCCCACCAAGTTGCCAACCTGCGGTGTCAGAAATGAACGTGTCTCAGATGTTGAATCGTCGATGAGTTGCGCGGTCGGCGTCAAGCTGGGCTCTCGCGAAAACTCTGTAGGGAGGGTCTGCAAAGAACGCGAGACAGGCTGGTGGGCATCACTAACACCACTTGTGTCTGACTCGAATTGCATGAGACTAGCTTCAGGTGATTGGAGAGCTCGTAAAGCATCGAGGTCCGACAAGCCTAGCCGGCTGTTTCTACGGGGTAGGTTTTGAAGCGGTCCCAGATACGAGCAAATAATATCTCGCTGGATAAACAACGTCGTAGGGTAATCTTGCATGGGAGTATCCTCCATAAGACCAGGTAGGAATAGGTGGGAGTGAATGCAGTGGAAAGACCTCGCTAATGGAGATCCCCAGCGCCTGTTAAGATGTTTCTCTTGGTGATCAACTGCCACAAGCGTAGTGTCCACTGTTCCGTCCTCGACAGAAAGCTCTTGCAGCTCCTCGGCACCTGGCGTTCGGAAGCCAAGGATCTGGGCGCGCCGCAAAAACCTACTAACAGCGGTGTCTCTGCGGCTCGCTGCTACAGGGGTCATGCCTCGCTCGCAGCGGGGACCGGATGTCGACAAGTTCGGGTGGTCCCTGATGGCTACCATAAAAAGCTCTTGACATGCAGATTGAGGATCAGGCTGGTTTGCAATCTCCTCGAATCGATTCTCTTCATATTCCACGTAGCGTTTGGTGGGGCATCTCCAGATCTCTTTCAGTGCATGGAACACAGACTCGTCTCTTAACAGTTTGCCTAAAATGTTTGATTTGATTATTTTTAAGCCAATGCTTACGTATTTCATATTCCTGTGGAATGTTTTAAGGCTAGGGATCACCACCTTCAAACTTAATATACTGTCTTTAATACGTCTTCGTGTTTCTTGTTGCCAGATACGACTGAACAAGACTCGCTGTTGCATATGTTTCTGTAGCTCTTCGCGATCTTTTTGGCTTGCTGACGGCGCGCGTAGTTGTAAGGTTTGAACTGTCTCAATATCTGTGGCGGCTTCGATTTCATGGTCGCCCAGAGTAATCTGAACGAAAACATCGTAGATATGCTGCAAGCAATGAGCCATCACATCGAAGCCGTGACTTGATAGGTGGTCCTCGATATTGCCAAGCTCAAACCCGTTCCAAAGCCCAGGAAATTTGCCGAGTTGGTCTAGCTTATCGACAATATCCGACTTTTTTAGGAGCCTACCTAGGGCCTTTTGCTTATGGTTAGATAGCCTCAACCGCCATTCTTTTTCACGTTCAAGGTCACCCAATCTCTGGTACTGACGAACTTTCAGATATATGTCTCCATCTGAGAAGGGTGTCTCGTGGTGATATTGTTCCACTTGTTTTCGGAGTAGTACGGTAGCGTCGCTGCCCTCGGGTATACAAAATATCTGCACAGTCCACCAAAACTCTGGCCCATGTGCCTTAATTGCCGCCTCATATCGCTGTCTGCCGTGAAGGCACTGTACCTTTTGTGACGCCCGCAGTCTGGCATAAGGTGGCACGCCTTGAGACAGAGCTTCAAGTGATGTATCAGAACTCGTTAGTACATCGTTCAACTCGCTCGGCCAGACTTTAACTTGGATCTGATTTGCGTCTAACGTTGGACTGCAGTTAGCACGAAATACTGGTAGCAATCGCTCTGTCGCTGTGTCGAGCCTATCTCTACATAGGTCAGTTGCAAGATTTTTTAATTGCAGCTGGCCTCTACCAATGAAAAACTCTTCCATCGTATATCGTGTGATCGTTATGGCCTTTAAAAATTGTGTTGATATCTAGACATCTAGGCAAATAAGTAGATATATATATTTGTATATTAACGTAGTTAATCTTAACACATTTTCTCAAAAAAATTTTCTTCTTCTTAGATTTAAGTTTTAAAACACAATTTTCACGATTGTAGGCGTGCGCATTATTATTTTAGCAAAAGATAAAAATTAGAACAGAATATTATAATAGCAATATATAGTATGCGAGTATTAGTGTATTTTAAAACAAATCACCTTAGAATTTTGGAATATCTGTATGAGAGTATTATGAATGAGTGAATATTGTTCTAGCTACAGTATAAATGAATGTATGCAAAGGTATGCCTTTTTATGTAGCTAATGAACAGACAAACAGCATCAAGCTGAGAAAGCACGGAAAGCCAGAGGAGTCGCAGGGCTATCTGAATGCTGTGTTTCGTTGCCAGCGCATGAAGACGTTTCCATTTGATCACCATCACGCTGCTGTTTCATTTTTTGAAGCTCTGCAAATGTTTCTTTGTATAGCTGGTACCAGTAGCAAGAGCCGGAATGACAGAGCTCTGCATGTTGCACAGTACCTTGCCGCGCATGCTGGTTGGGTTCAATGCGGCCGAAATGGATACTTGGCGACGGGAGAGGGATGCGAAAGGTTGGTGAATTGCTTGGGGCAGGGAATTGAGGAGGAGGCATTGGCATATCTAGGTATGCGAAATGCAGACGTGGAGCATTCATCAATTTTGTTCGTGGAGTGTTGAAAAAAGGTTCTGTTGTGCTTGATGGGTTTGCACCCTCTGAAGTCCGACTTTGAGCCATGCTGTGAAAGCAGGTCCTGCTGCTTTTGCTAAAGGGAAAATAAGGCCTTAAATAGATTTTGGCTACCAATAGGGATGGGGCCGAATAGAACGATCAGCATTTTTGGGGGTGCTGAGTTCTCATGCCGTTAAAGTTCTTCTTCCCCTTCTTCCCCTTCTTCCGGCATCGCCCGACTAACGAATCGTACACTTGTCACCTCATCAGAGGAATTGGTGGGTCTAAGCCACTCATCCTTATACCACCACCTTGCTGTTGTCCAGACCTTATCGACATTTTGTCGACACATCGGGCAAGTTGTTTGACGCCACCTCCTGGGGGCTTGGTGCTTAAACCATTCACCCAGGCACCATGTGTGGAAGTAGTGGGCGCAAGGTGTAGCTACAAAGCGTGTATTCATATTCCCAATCCCTGACCTTTCCGTACATATTGAGCAAGAAAGGTCCTCGTTCTCCGACACGGCAAGAAATGGATCGGTCCATGGTCCGCGTGCCCATGGAATTCCGTTACTTAGAAAGTTGGCTGCATCAACCATAACAAAACAATATACATCACTATAAGAAAAGTAGAAAAACGGCCATTGTGCAGAGTGAGTGCTTTCCAGGCATTTTACTATGCGCATTCTGCGGGTCCTGCGAAATTCAAGGCATGCAATGTGATAGCGACAGCCACACCGAAGTGTGGCGGTAGGATTTGGGACGCTACATTTGCGGCAGGAGTCGCCTTGTCGACGGATAGTAGGGTCGTTATATTTAACCAGCCACTGTCTATAACGTTAGTTAGCTTCAATGCGTTAGGGGGGTGGTTAGCGAACGAACGTGCTCCGGTGGATCTTGTTGTCCAGAGACACCACTCCCGCTCGCTATTGTGCCCTGGGAAGGCTGATTCTGGGCTGGGACATTTCGTTGTCTGGATACACTACTCCCGCTCGCTGTTGCGCCCTGGGAAGATTGATTCTGGACTGGGATATTTCGTTGTCTGGAGACACTGTTTCCGCTCGGTGTTGGGGCCTGGGGAGGAGGCTGGTTATGGGCTGGGGCATTTCGTTGTCTGGAGACACCACTCCCGCTCGCTATTGCGCGCTGATTTTGAGTTGCGTTCCTAGATGATGGCTGTCGTGTTTGGTCTGGAGGTACCTGGCTCTCTCTACCCGAATTGCGGGTCCTTGAGGGGTCCGCGGGTCCCTGTGGCGCAGGGCTTTGGCTTGCTCTCCATCTGTCGCCATCCTCTTGTAGCCTAGCCCTCTCTGCGGCACGATGTGGTATTATTGGCGGGTCCTGTCTTACATTCTCAAAGTGCCGATCAATGGCTAAAGGTCCCGGCGCTATGTTACTGATCCAAACGGACCTTGTAGCCCATGCAGTTGAATTGTCGTGGAATTTCAGTTTGAGGTAAGTAATAGGCCACATCTGAGGATTGTTTATAGAAGTTAATTGGTCCTCGGTTGGGTTTAGTATAGTAGTTGGGGCAACAAATAAAATCCCAGGAGCTCCATATGTTCTGTATTCAGTTTTTAGGACGTTGAGCTCAACCATATTTATATCCGCGTAAGCAAAGCGACCCATACCCAACTCGGACTTTTTCACGGTATAGGCAGGGCGCCCGAGTCCAATTGAAAACGGCGTTAAGCTTATGATGACCCTGTTACTACGCTGTCCTTCGATCCTTGCTGTTGTCCGTACACCAGATTGTGGGCATCTGAAGTTTGGGATATAATATCTACCGTTCCGCTGAACTACCCCAGGCGCCGAAATGAGAGTGGCGGGACCGTCGTCCGTGGCGAAGTCATCTGCCGCCCGATCTATTCTTGGGTCGTTAAAGGGTATCCGAGTAACGTGATTGTCACCGCCGTCCCAACCATGACCATCACTCTCGGGGCTATCATAATAGTCACCATGTAACGAGGAAGTTTCGGCATGCCTATCATCAGCCGCGGTTCCTTCAATATCCGTAGTCGTGTGGCTGCGCATATGTACGTCGCTGTCGTCTATGATGATTGGTATCTCACCTAATTCTTGCTCATCGTCCAGAACTGATCGATCTGTATGGGTCGAATTGGCTAGAGCGGTCTGAACTTGCTCGAGCAATGTTGGAGATGGCGGGGAAATATCGTCACTGTTCCCATCCCCACGCCGAGTTCCCGAACCAGCAGGAGCTGAAGTATTTTCATTATCTACGCCAGTCCAATTCCAAGTCCCATGAGTTTCTGGGGCTTGTTGTCCAGCGGGATGGTCATTACCAACCTCCCGAACCTCTTCGGCAACTTCTTGGTCTGGCCGGGTTTCTCTTGTAGTTTCACGGCTGGGGCCAGACCGAGTTCCTCGCCGTCGGGTTGCTGTTGGGCTCGCAGGGGTTGGGGCATTTTCACCGCTGGGGCCTGACCGAGACTCTTCGGCAACTTCTTGGCCTTGCCGAGTTCCTCGCCGTCGGGTTACTCTTGGGCTCGCAGGGGTTGGGGCATTTCCACCGCTGGGGCCGGACCGAGACTCGGCAACTTCTTGGTCTGGCCGGGTTTCTCTTGGAGTTTCACGGCTGAGGCCAGAGCGAGTTCTGCCAAGAGAGCGTTCGCCAACTAAGTTCCGAGCCTGCTCGGCAGCTTCTCGGTCAGCGCGGCTCATTTTGAGATGAATTTGATGTTCAATGAACTCTGACTCCAAAAATCAATCGGGCTTTAAATATAATACTTAATCTTTAGTTTTCTAGTTCTCGGTATTAAGATTCTGTTTTAAGGAATCTAAATATTTAAAAGCAGATAAATATTAGCTTTTAAAGCCACTTATTATTATTAGGCAACATCTACAACATTTGAACTTTGTCGGAAGGTTATAGAACACTATGTTACCACTATATTCAATTTACGGTATCTCTATTCTAACAGCTGCCTTGCTCTTGCTTGGATGGCAGAAATCATCAAACTATATTTATGGTGGGGTTTTGAAGTTTGCTGTATACTTGCAAATCCCATTCTTGCGGACAAGTCTCCTTGAAGCTCTCTTTGTCCTTGGGTACATAGGTATTAACACTGTTTTGATGGTCCCAGAAATAACCGGCCTAGCGTTGTCCAGGTCAGCTAGCAGATTAGCCCTTGTCAACCTTGTCGTTGCGTTCTGGGGAGGAAGCACAAGTATTGTGACACGCTGCTTCTTGCCGTCTCGCCGACATCTCGGCTCGATACACCAATGGGCTGCAGCTGTAGCAACAGCCCAGGCTGCTACCCACGGAATTTCACTTCTTAGAAACCATACCAATAGTCATGTGTTATCAGGGGGCCTAGTAGCCGCGTGCTTCTTAGCAAGCCTTACGATGATCATTAGCTCAGTTTCGAGGATTGGCGCCGTACTAGTGCGGCTCCATCGACTACTGCCAGTCCTTACAATCGCATCTATATCCTGGCACTTGGCTGATATCTCCGAGCCTTTCCCTACTTTAGCATGGATACTCCTTATACTCTCGCTCGCATTTTGGCTCATAATTCAACTAGAACGACTGGTTAGCGTGGCATTAAATCGGGCCAAGATCAGCAAAGTGGAATCCCGGGGCGGTCTTCTCCGAGTTACGGTGCGTACCCGACGACCTATCCAGGGGCGCCCAGGTTATCTGTATATTCGTTTCGCTGGAATCTCGCTGCGACATCGTTTTAGGGGAGCGGCTATCCCAATTGCTTGGTGGAATCCAGGCAAGAGGGATCTGCGCGAAGTTGTATTTTTTATACCAGAATCAGCCGTGTCGAAATCAAGTCACATGCAGCCGAGGGATATGGAAGATGAGTCTCTACGTGGCTCCTTGCAAGGTCCATTTTCTGAGGGGCTAGACCTTGGCCGGTTCGAGACAATCTTATTAATGGCCCAGGGCAGTGGTATCGCAGGCTTGCTTCCTCTGGCCCTCTCCCTTCTGGAGAGGAAAGACCATGATGTCTGGGTCAAAGGGATCCCGAATAGGGATGCCACCACCGGAACTAGCTTCAACAAAGATTCATTCCAGCTTCACAATGATAAGGTGCGCAAGGTGGATCTGTACTGGAAGCTTGAAAACGAGACCTTCGATGACGCGGTCATAGATTATCTAGAATCGCTAAGGAGTCTGGAAAAAGGAAACATGCGCCTACAAGTCTGGTTCTGCTACCCCCCAGGAACCAAAAAATCGAAGCTTCCTAGGCGGGATGGATGGTCTGCGTTTGGTGGGGACTTCATGATCGAAATATCTAAGGCACTGGACAAACAGTCCAGACGTACGCCCGGCGGCACAATTGTGATCAGTAAGTTATAATATTACCTGCCGGTGGGCCCCTTGCTGACAATGGGGTAGCGTGCGGCAGCAGAATCTTCATGGGCAATATTAGGGGCATTGTAAGGCAACGTATTGATTCAGAGAATCATATCAGATTCAAGGAGTTAAGCTATGCTACCACTATATGATGCAAGGAATCCTCACACTTCCCACCGTTGGGTACAAATGTTCTTCTCCCCTCGTCAGCATGCTCGTGTGATATACAAATCGGTAGAACAAATATAAACATACCTCACCTTCACTGTATGCCCAGATATAAAGAGCGGTGCCGACAAGGTAATAAATGGCCGCGTTTGTGGCTTGATAGAGAAAGAAAGCGAGGAAAGCTGCAGTCATGAAAGTGACAATACGTAATTCGAAACTGTGGTATAGCGTCCATCTGGGAAGACCAGGAAGAGGCCATTCTAAAGCTAGAAGGAGGAGAGCGACAAAAAGGTTCATTACTTGTAGTATTGGGACTGGCTTGACTGCCTGGTCTAACGAATTTGTAAGGAAATCCCACAATATCTTGGGCCAGATAAAAGCTTGGATGGATGCTGCGGCGTGGTCTATTCCTGTTAGGAGATACGCCGTGCCCAGGCATTCTGCACTTACAAGATGCTGCCGTCAGTCCGATTAGCCGTGCAAGGTGGTTTTTGATTAGCTTTCCCATCACGTGGATTTGGTATCCTTGAAGGACAAGAAAAGGAAAAAGGAGAACGGAGGGCTAGTCCAGGTGTCTCTTCAATTGCGAGAACTTCGTTTTCGCAATTGATAGATCCCGAACAGCATCTAGCCACGACGCTCTTTCTCAATATATACAATGCCCTGATGTTACGAGTATGCTGATTGTATGCTGATTGGATGAACCAAAAGAATTGTTGGTGGGTTCGGCCCCGCAGTAGCGCGCCACCTGAGATGGTGCAAGAAGCGCTCCACTTTGCCATGGCTACTTAATAAGACCAGAGTTGCTGCTTTGGTTCAACAGCATCTGCCAGGTGGTGGGGAGATCGATATACTATGCACTTGCAACTGCGCGGCAATCAGGACTGTCCTGCGGGCGCTTCGTGGTATGTTTGTTCTTTCAATGCATTCCAAGGCTGTTGTCATGTCAATCCCTGCACGGAGTCAGGATGTCCAAACATCACATCTGCTACTACATCATGGGATATCTCTACAGATAGACCCTCGACCGTCTCAGTCGCAACTAGCACAATCTCTATTGTCATCAATGCCACTGCTAGACATGAGCCAGCTCTCGCAGCGGTATCAGTTCCTACAGTCGTAGGCGGGGTAATAGGTGCCCTGCTTGTTGGCGTCCTACTCGGACCAGGCATTGTGTGGCTGTGGGGTCGGAGGATACGTTACTTGAACAGGGGGGTGGAGAAGGGTAGCAGTGAGGCCTACAGCGCCGAAGCGTTGACAAATATGGAATTAGTAAGACCGCGGTCCATATTGGAGTTGGAAGCAAGCGGCGTTCAGGAACTGGAATGCAGGCAACACAGAGAGCAACTGGGCAGTTTACGGCTTCCCCACACACCACCTTCACAAGCGACGCTTCGTCACGAAGCTTGCGTGACTGATTGAACACAATTTGCACCTGCACCAAACACTCGATGATCTACTCATAATCAACTTCGCTGCTGGAGATAAAAGCAAACCAGTGTATTACCTATAGCCTAATACACGTCGTCATTTCCGAGGTCATTTAATATTCGAACAGCTGCGGCGCTAAGCCGGGTGACCTCCTCTTTCCGTTCTTGTAGCGTTTCAATTAGTGCCGCCAGATCTGAACGTGGAAGTCGTTCTACTCTGACCAACAACATCAGCACATTGCAAGGCGTTACTACCAAGGAGTTGCACGCTAACCTTGTGGTACTAAAATTAGCCCCCAATCCCACCGGGACCAACGCAAATGCTCCAAAACCAAATGCCCTATCGAGGGCGTACCAAGTCCCGCCTGCGCGGAGGCGGGACTTAAGCTGCTGATGTTTGTTCCTGTATTCTTGAGATGAGTCTTTCAGTGTAGGTCCTCTGGCTATGTGCGGATAACCCAGGCGCATCAATTCATCGAGTACCAGGCTGTTGGGACGGTTGTACCGGTTTGCTTTAGGTTTTAGTTTCTTGCTGGCCATGCTCTCCATAATTTCCTCACGGCGTGCAACCAAGTCCCGCAAAGCCCATCTTCGATTCAAATCCTGACCAATGATAACTCCTTCGCTTTCGTCAATAACGTGTAGTGCTTCTGCAACATCGCGGCTGTCTCGACGACGGGAATTAGGGGTATTTTCAACCCAGATCTTCTTGAGCGCTTTCACACGCTCCCAGCTCACGATCGAATCAGCTAAAGTAAGAACAAAGCTCGTTGGATGTTCGCCAGTCAATCCCTCATTGTCCAATTGATCACCATTGTCTTCATCATCCTCATGCTCACCATCCTCATGCTCATGCTCATCTTCATCATCATCATCATCATCATCATCATCGTCGTCGTCGTCGTCGTCGTCGTCCTCTTCACCTTGGCCGTCATTTTCAGTATTAATCTCCATATCTTCATTGATATCGCTGACTACTGGAAATGATACCGAGCTAGCTGGCCGTAAAGACGCAACCGGCTTCCGGAGCGTCATGCTCGACTCCCCCATATCTTGCTCCAAGTCTAAGTTGGAAAGTTCGGGGTCAACAAACATCTCATCTGACTCGGGTACAAACAAAGACTCCGACGGCGAGGCTGAGCTATGAGATGATGCGAATTGAGGGCCAACAGATAGATCTTTTTGCAAGGCCTCAATCAAATTCGAGATGTTCGCCTGTAAAACCCTAGTAGGGTTGTCATCTGAGACAGTCGCCAAATTAATCGTAATAGAAGACCTAACATAGTCTAGTAATTTGTTCGCTTCCACAGTGACGGCACTTGCTTGGCTAGGCGAAGCATGGAACATAGCTTCTAACGCCGGCTCAAGCGCGGCTCGTGCATGTAAAAATACCTATTATCTGGTTATCATCGAACCATGTTGTAAAAAGTGCTTACTTGCATTACCTCCTTAATTTCTGATGCCATTTTGTAAAGGATAAAAGGAAACAATAACAGAAGGCTATATTCTCCCTTTTTATGTCCATTATAAACATGCTTGTCCATTGTACTCAAGGCATCGAGTGATCTTTTTTCGGTTACAAAAGTTAACAAAGAACCAACAATTTATAAAAGCGTACTAGCTTATCACTTAGGATCTCTGTTGAGAGCGGTGATAGGTCGCCACTAACTAGCTTAGCGTGCTAAAGCTGCCACCAGTTTATAAAGGCTGCTACCTATAGCTAATACGGTTTAATACGGCCTATTAGGCAGCTTTCGGTTATGTTGGCAGCTTCGCAGGTTGTTCGCAGCTTTGTAGTGCAGCTAGCAGCTTTGGGGTTGCTATCAGCCTTTTAGGTTGTTGGCAGCTTTCTGGTGGCAGCTAGCAGCTTTCTTTGGGGGTTGCTAGCAGCTTTCTAGGCTGTTGGCAGCTTTTTAGGGGCCGCTGGCAGCTTTTTGGGGGGCTGCTGGCAGCTTTCTAGGTTGTTGGCAGCTTTTGGGGGTTGCTAGCAGCTTTCTAGGCTGTTGGCAGCTTTTTGGGGGGTTGCTAGCAGCTTTTTAGGGGCCGCTGGCAGCTTTTTGGGGGGCTGCTGGCAGCTTTCTAAGTTGTTGGCAGCTTTTGGGGGGTTGCTAGCAGCTTCTAGGCTGTTGGCAGCTTTTTGGGGGGTTGCTAGCAGCTTTTTGGGGGGTTGCTGGCAGCTTTTCACAGGTAGCTGGCAGCTTTTTTAGGGGCTGCTGGCAGCCTTTTACAGGCTGCTGGCAGCTGGCTGCTTTCTAGTTCCTGGCTGCTGGCAGCTTTCTAGGTTCCTGGCAGCTTTTTAGGTTGGTAGCTTATTGGTGGCTGCTGGCAGCTTCGTTTTCCTAGCAGCTACTAAAAGCTAGATATTGGTTCGCGAGAAAAAGATGTATTGGAAGTGAATGCATTTAAAAGAAAACCTGTTCTTGTTTGTCGAAAGCTTGCTAAGAATTCCGCTTTTAAGTATTTCAAGGGCCCTTGTCACCACTTAGTACAGGGCTCGTCATGCCAAGTATGTCGTCCACCAACATCTGGTTAGACATTCGTGAAGGGGCAGCTGGTCTTGAGAGCCCCTTTTTAGAGGAGACCTTGGACGCATATCGCGTGTTCGACAAATTCCCTCAAGAACAGGCAGAGATTATCTCATTTATAAGAGGGGGGGATCAAGTCCAAGAGCCCCGCTACCCAAACCACGCAATCTGTATGGCGCGAATGCAATCGTTCATTTTAATCGACTGCCGCTTGCATCTCAAAAAGCACCTAGCGAAGGTCAAAGCAGGGCCTATTCCTGGTAATATATGTCGTCATCTTATCAGAGGCGCTAGGAGAGTGTCTTTGACAAAGGTCGTCAGCAACTTCTATTCACAAATCTTGCCCCTGTTAAGTACCGTAATTTGTTTTTCAGCAAAAGAACACGGCGGCGTACATAATATTCTTTCGGAGTTAGCAAGCTGGATCCGCCCTAGGAGCCGGTCATCTAGCCATCGGCCCTTAATTGTTATTTTCACAGAGTCAAGAGGCGATGGTGCCTCTCTCAAAGACCTTGAAAAAAACCTCACCCTTACGGTTCTAGCTGACTACAATGCCTGTCGGGAGTATAGCTTTAGCTCTGCAGAACAGGCATGGCGGAATTGCTTTGCCGGAATCCGAACACTGCCCGCTCCACAAGATAAACTTACTCTAGAAGACCTCATCCGACAGAAAACCTTACTGACGCAGCGGATGCCTCAGCAGGAATTCCAATTACCCAATAGGGGTTCACAACTGAAGGTTTTGTGTCAGGCAGCCTGCACCCAATTCTCACAGGGATTCGAGGAGCCATTTAACATTCTACGGGCATCGCGGTTGGCTAGGCCAATACCTGCACAGCTAGGCTCTCAAATTGATCAGGTCCTCGCGCGAGTAGCAAAACGTGCAGACTTATGCCAACCTGCTTGTCAACTAATTGCCGCTGCACTAATACTAGATTCCCTAGGGTCATTCTGTACGTAATCCTAAACATCGTGTGGTTTTCCGGACTAACAAGTTAGGGTTTCCCCCACAAGACATATTTCGGGAGTTCTATCAACCACTGCTCGAAGATGTCCTACTGAGACACAAAATTCCAGACACCTTAAAGAATGTGGAACAACAATTTATTACGCTTTCTTCTCAGGTCGATCCTTTCCAAACTTCAGCATCTCAATATAGCCAGCATAGGGCCATCCTTAAAAACCTTTGCATATTGGTCAATTGTTTACAAAAGGATAACCTATGTTTATCATGCTTGGCAGGGGTGCCATCGAACAGGTTTCCGTGTAGCCACCGCCTATGCGATACCTGTCTGCTTCTCCTCTATCCAACTTCAGCACAGTGGGTTCTTGAAGAGCCATATCTCTGCGTTTTTTGCGGGTCGAGATCTAATAGTCCTTTATATCTCAAGCCCCCTACTGCCGGACTCCGCATACTGCATCTTGAAGGACCGGTAGAAAGTGCCGAGTCTATGTCTACATTCCTTAAATCTCTTCGAAAGATCCTTGGCTCTCCATTATATCACCACTTTGACCTTGTCAGTGGAACTGGCATAGGTTTGTTTTTCATTATTATGATCTTCTGCGAAGGTGCAACTATAGAAGACTGCATTCACCATTTGCCAAAGCTGCAATATGTGCGTAGGGGTAACGGAGAGATCAGCTTCAACAAAGATCTAGTTTTCCGGTTCAACGAATTACGGACGCGTGGAACAAAGCTTTTACTCCCTGAATATCATCAATATCAAGATTTCAAAAGCAAGGGTATAGGATTGCCTATGATAAAAAAATTGGTTCCAACAGGCATGCGGCATAAGGCTAGTCAGCAGACTCCCTCAGTTAACGTTAACGAAAAGCTAGATCTTCTCTGGCCGGGGTTTTCTATTGACATTGAGGCTCAGTTCCCCCCTATTTATACACTCCCACTTATTCCTTTAGCCAATCAGCTTTTAGCATTGTTGTTTTATGCAGAGGCTGCACCTATAAACACATTTTATGAGACCTCATCTGTCACAATGACTATAAACATCAAATGCCGTCTTTCAGCCGGCCCTCACCTAGCGGATCTCCTTATGCGAACTCGACTAAAGAAAGTGCGATTATATTACAGCGGCGACGAGACACCTAAAAGTGTCCAATTATGTACCGATGAGTCGTGGAGAGCTATAAAATCGGGCGAGGATTTTCAGCAGCGCGTACATGTCCACATTTATTCGCCGTCATCGCTGGTTACTTTACAAGTCGACGGCATTCTTGAAACAGACCAACTATTTTTGAGTAATTCACCTTGTCAGGCCCAGGGCCTGTTCGTCTCCAAGCCATCTGGGACAAAACAGCCTCGCAGCCAAACAATGGAAACGATAGACCAAATTGGGTTGCTCCAGCAATGTCTTTATCCATTAACTATATAGACAGAATAAATACATTGTGTCTTTAGTCCTTCAGGTTAAAGTAAGCATGCGCTCTTGGTCGTTGTGGAGGTGGATTAATAAGAGTTGAGCTAGGCTCTAGGTGAGAAGTCGGGGTTGTGCTGGATTTGCCCGACGTTGAGCCATGCTGTAATAAAGACTGCGAGGTATCTTGCCGCGATAGAGACGGCGAGTCTTGCCGGAGTTTCTCTGCGACCGTGGTAAAGTCATTGGGAGTCATTTTATTGGCCGCTTTGACCGAACCATGAGAGATCGCTGAAAGGTCAAGGTGGGATTGATACGAGAATAGCTCTCCATCCTTTTCGATTATTATGGAGACTTTGGCACCAAAAATTTGGAATAGCTCGTGGACTTTCTTTATAGCCCCCTTTCTCCTGCCATTCCAGGACTTTTGGACAGAGTAGGACGATCTCATGGTGTTGGGTCTCATCTTGACGGGTAGGTTTAGCTCCGTATAAACTGTCCCAGTTAAACGAAATATAGAACTCGCTTTCTTCTTTTATGACTCCAAGGCATTTTATAAGTGTTTAGAAAGGGCAGAGAAAAGGCCGCGATGTTTAGCCGCGCGCTTGGTTCTGAAACCAACTCACGCTCAAATAAGGTACGATCTAATTTTGGTCGTCATATAAGCGCTGTATTTACATACCCTTGCTTACTCGAAAGCCGGAATCTGAATTGTGAGATATGTGTACCTAAATCGTGTTTCGAGGAGTCGCAGGCAAGAGGACCAACGGCATAGAGTACAAGTAACTGGCATTTCTGTGTAGGCAAAGAACATAGTTCCGTGCATGTGGAAAGGCTGCATCCTCTAGTCTCCTCTGTTTTGGAGTCTGTTCAGGCTCCGAGTATAATTATGGAAGCGCCTTCCCATTCGGAGTGCAAAGACGAGTATAAGTATATCCTGCTAACTAAATTAACGCCGGCTGGGGATAATAGGCAGGCAATATGGTAACCTCCTACGAGAGAATGGTCATTGCATCAAGTAACGTCCCCATAGGATACAACTTCATGGCGGCTATTTCTTTGTGGCTTCTCCTTGCTGGACTCTATTTATTTCCTGCCACATTTACTTCGATTGGTCGGTACAGTCTGCTGGACCAGACCGACCACGGCCGACATGCACAGCAGATTATTCTGACCAGAGCGCTTCTCCCGATCTCCGGTTTCTTGTCAGCAATCGGTATGATCGGCTTTGGATTGCTTTGGCGAAAGTTCAGCATTAACTATGTTTGGCTACTCAGTCATCTGTTTTTGTAAGTAGATATTAATGGCACCTCTCTCAGGCCATCTGTTAATTTATAACAGACCAGGAATAATGCATTCTATGAACTGTTTTATGACCATCGTAATCAATGTTTACACTGCGCAAGGTGGCGGGTGGTCGCCTACGGCATATATCGCATTAGTACTGGTCATTATTATCATGGTTTTTATGACGGCTATTTTTTCCGTCTATAAGTATTTGCAGAAACGACTAGGCAACTAAACACCTGTCGTATTGTATCTATGTACTGTATTGCACTGCAATAAAACAGCTAGGGACAAGCTCATACCATCTTTCGCGTCGCCACAATAACCAGCAGATTATGGTATGCTGGACCCTCACCCTCCTTCACCGGGTCCTCCACCGACGAAACCACTTTCCCCGCTTCCAACCCCCTCAATATTTGAGAACTTTTCCGCGATTCCTAATGATCTAGGCTTTATATCAAGCTTGTAATCCAATGTAAAAGGTTATCAAGCCCTGTTGAGGCTATGTCCCGAATTAGCTAACAAATGATACATGTACCATGTATTGGTCATACAGGTGACTAAGGGAAATAGCACCGGCTTGAGTGAGGAGAGACCGGCCGTCCGGACTGAAGGATAACGTAGAGGAAACAATGCCGAGATGTATTGATTGGAGGCAGTCGCCTGTAGCGGCCCAGAATCTGAGGCAGAGGCTGTCGTCTCATCGATCTGCCCGACAGGAGACGCTGCGCCACTCACGAGACCTGCAGGTCTATCCAATAGCGTCGTCTTGTTCAAGGTGGTAGGCAGGCTGGCCACCTTGCAGACTGCTATCAAATTGTACTGGAGAAAGAGGGTCCGTCGATACCAGATGATGGGGCTTGGCACTGTTCGCCAACCGGCAACTCGGGGGAGGAAGGGAGCTCTGGCCACTTCTTCCCTTTTGGTTGTTCTGCCCTGTAAAGACCGGCCAATCAAATCACGCTGTTTCTTCCAGTCTATCAGGAACAGGCTCTGACATGTAGCGCCAGAGACAGCGTATACCAAGTGCTAAGCCCTACCATCTAGTCACAAGTGCCGCTCATCTTCTCTATAGTGACAACAACTAGCTTAGGACCCAGACCAAGGCACCGCAACTTGGCCGGCGCCTACTCTGCGATTGCTCGCCCCGCAAACATAAATTATAATATAATTGATGTCCTGTCTTAATTTTTTTTTATTTTTTTTAATGTTTAAAGCAGTGTTAAACTCGGCACTGTACTTTTAATAACCCTCTGGGCAGTACACTCACTCATTTCTGCATCTTACAAGACGAGCTACTCAAAATACAGAATCACACCCTATCACACCTGAATCGAAAATGGCTCTAGAACGTCAAAAACCACTTGCACAAATTGCGAGCGCCCCCAAGCGCTACTCCGAGAAGTCATACGCATCCCAAGAAATCATCCGACAGGACGGCGAACGCCCGGGGAATCGCCTGCCGTCGGACATTCACCCCCTTGGAGTGTTCGCCGCTGTAATGATATTTACGCTCTTGGTTCTCGTAATCTTCTTGATTGCGCAGCTGTGGGAACAACAAGGCGTATACCTGGCTCGTGTCAAGTTCGTTATGTCTCTTAATTAGCAAGGCGGGGATAATAGAAATTAAGCAGAAAATGGAATCTGTCTAGCATTAAAGAGTTATTCCGGGCAGCTGTAATAGTATATATTGAGCATTAGTTTCTACCAAATCCGTCACCTCTTTCAATGGATCAGCTTATATACTATATTATTATGCGATAATCGAATGTGTTGCTCTATTAGTTCAAAGCGACAATGACTAAGAAGATAGTCTACTATACCACCCTACTAGACTAACACTAACAGCGATCGCATCGAAAGGTGCCGGCAGCCGTATCAGAGACGCCACAGACCTTAAGCCATTCGGTGATCGTAGGGAATAAGACCGTAGCCACAGTTTCTATAAATAGAGGATCGAGGGTATGCGTGATGGGCCGGATGAGCGGTGTTATGGCGCGCAAGCCATCCTTGAATGTGATTTGGGAGCGGTCCCTGAGCCTAGTGTTGAGCAGGTCAAGATCCTCGTTCGTCTGGGTTCTAGCGCGTATAGGCATAGACCGGTGGGAAATAAAATACCCCTAAAAGAAAAGTCAACACATCCATAATCATGGACTAAGAGATGGCCCTGTTGCACGCCCGAGGGGAAGCGAGCAGACATTGCAAAACGAGGATAAGGGGCTAGCCAGGTTAGATCCGATACGTCTATAAACATAAATCCATTCTAGACAGCGGTTAAGCCTGACAAGTTAGGACTTCGTGGTGCCTCATTTCTGTGCACCTACAGAGAGGCGAGCAGACTAAAGGTAAGCAGTATGCAAAGCTAGAGGCATTCGCCTCAAGAGCAGACTAGAATCACTTGTACATTAGTAGAGAACCATGATTTATAAGCGAGTGCTAGCCAAATATAGATAAAGGTTGAGGATTACAAGGCAGAAGTTGGGGCCAGCTGGTTGTGGGTTGAATTTTCAGCAGATAGCGAAGGGGGGGCGGTACAGATCAACATCCGGGCCGTGTCGGCTGGTTGACTCGCTCTGCCAGCCGGGCATAGCTGTGGATGAAAGAGCGGTTGAAACCGAGTAGGAATTAATCAATCAATCAATCAATCAATTAATCAGACATTGTAAAAAAACAAGAACGGATCAATATAGTGACATAGACTAGTGTACGATAAACTCGAGGGAAGAAGGGAGAGATAGCAGCATAGATAGGAGACAAGCTAGGTCAGATCCGGGTGTGGCGCGCGCGTGGGCTCTAAGGCTGCACAGTCAGCTATGTTCGCTTCCACCTAGCACACTATTTTTCTCTAGGCTTATCTTCTGTATCTTGGTGGGCTGATGGCTTCTATAGCTATGCTATTGCGACATAACTTCCCCTTAGCGTCGGCTTCCCAGTTGCTCCATGCTAACCCCCCCATGCCATCTGCTGTTTTAACATTGTCATCTGCACCTCTTCGCAGCCTGCATTATTAGACTGCATTCTAGTTGTGAAATCGGCACATCCAACGCCGCCATCGCCTAGCCCATGGGCGAGATGGCACACCCTGGTCAATTCCTCAACGCACCACAGCCTGCATACTGCCAATGCCACCGCCACCACTACTACGCTGCATATTCGAATCTGTTACTATTGGCTCGTGTCTACAATGCACCGCCTTGTCTGGTTGGTCCGCGCCTATGTGACAGGGCCAGTAGAGATGAGGGATGAGGAGAAGGAGCCGCGGCACTACAGCTCGATATGCAGGCTGTAATGGGGGCTTTCGACCTGATCAAAACACTGCCGCCCGCCCGCGTAGAGTGCGCGGCGGAACCTTCAGCTTCCATTTTCAACGATCTATCAGAGTCGGTTCATCAACAGACCGGGAATGATATGCCTGAGGGGGGTGAAAGGCTAGGCCCATGCCATTGTTCTAACGCATATTTACTCAAGGGTAAGTCTATGGAGTCAAAAGAAGCTCATTCTCATCGCGAGGTCGATCGATAGTCTAACAAGTTGTTCCAGGGCTCGATCGCACCTTTCGTAGCAATGCCAAACCCTCACGAATACACAATTGGCTGGCTTTGCGCCGTCGGTAGAGAAAGCGTAGCCGCCCGAGTGTTCCTTGACGAAGAACACGAAAAGCCAGACTCTCTGCCCGCGAAAGATGACAACAGCTATACTCTAGGTCGTGTTGGGAAGCACAATGTCGTCATTGCCGCGTTACCACGTGGCGAATATGGACTTGTCAATGCTTCAAATGCTGCCAAAGATATGATACGCAGCTTTCCAAACCTCAGGGCTGGTTTGATGGTTGGTATTGGCGGTGGAGCTCCCGCGAAACACGATATCCGTCTAGGCGACGTTGTAGTCAGTTCTGCCGGTAATGGAAATGGGGGTGTATACCAGTTCGACTTCGGGAAGACTATCCAGAACGAGCCATTCGTGTCTACGGGATTCTTGAACAAACCACCGACATTCATCATGGCAGCGGTGTCCACACTTGAGACTACATATTCGATCAAGGGACATCAGCTCAAGGAAGCTGTTGCGAGCGTTCTTGATAGAAATACGAGACTGCAGAAAGACTACCAACGACCAAGCGCTAGCACGGACCGGCTTTATAAAGCCGATATCCTTCATTCTCCCCAGGGGAATTGTGTGCTCTACTGTGGAGATGATGCATCGAGTCTGATCTTGCGGGAAGCACGTTCGGCAGACGAAGACGACCCCGCAATACACTACGGCCTTATTGCTTCCTCTAACCAAGTGATGAGAGACGCATCAATTCGCGATAAGCTTTCGATGGAGAAGGACGTGTTATGCTTCGAGATGGAAGCTGCCGGATTGATGAATCAATTCCCCTTCCTCATCGTTCGTGGCATATGTGACTATTCCGATACCCACAAGAACAAGTTGTGGCAAGGATACGCAGCGATGACAGCTGCTGCATACACAAGAGATCTCCTTTACGAGATTGCGCCGAATAAGGTCGAGGCGGAGAGAACGCTGGTCGGGATACTGTCAGATGGTTAGTGCTTGTATCCTAAGTACCCAGTTAGAGTATCGTCGTTAGCTATCCAACGGTCTCAAGGCCTGTTTAGTCCTTTCTAACAGTTCTTGCAGTCTCTACTACTGTGTCTTCTATTAACGAGGCGGTCACACACACCAAACGGTATCTAGAAAAGAAAGAAGATGCCGAAATTCTCGACTGGCTCACATCGACTGACTACGGGGCACAACAAACCGACAACTTTAGAAGACGACAACTAGGGACAGGGCAGTGGCTGCTTGACTCAGATAAGTATCAGAGTTGGTTAAAGGAGCCAAAAAATACGTTATTCTGTCCCGGGATCCCTGGAGCTGGCAAGAGCATCTTGACCTCAATTGTCATCGATAACCTTGAGAATCACTTCCGTAGCGAGACTACCATTGCAATAGCCTATGTCTACTGTAACTACAAACGCCAAAGCGAGCAGACTGTTGAGAGCCTGCTAAGTAGTCTGCTGAAACAGTTGTGTCAATGCCGGTCACCTTTACCAAGCAGTCTAACCGAGCTCTACGATCGGCATAAGCCAAAACGAACTCGCCCATCTTTCGACGAGATTTCTAAAGCACTTGAATCGGTTACCGTTCAGAACTCCCGGGCTTTTATTACTATTGATGCACTTGATGAGTGTCGAGCTTTTGATGGGTGCCGTACAATGTTTCTATCAGCAATCTTCAACCTTCAAAAGAAAACCGGAGTTAATATTTTTGCGACCTCGAGATATATACCAGAGATCGAAGACCATTTTCGAGGATGTTTGTCGATAGAGATCCGCGCAACTAAGCATGATATTAACAGATATTTGCAAGGACATGTATGCGAACTTCCCAAAATTGTTACCAGTCGACCTGAGCTTCAAAATGAGATTACAACAAGCATAATAGAGGCCGTTGATGGGATGTATGTATACTCTAAGAACAATATAGATCATGCTAATTTGGCTAATTTTCTTAGGTTTTTGCTTGCGCAACTCTATTTGGCTTCATTAATTGGCAAAGATACACCGAAAGCTATACGGAAAGCGTTACAAAAGCTTGCAACTGGATCAGATGCCTATAACGCTGCGTATGAGTACGCCATGGAACGAATTAGCGGACAAGTTCAAGAGCAGGCAAAACGTGCCAAGCAAGTCCTATCGTGGATAACTTGTGCGAAAAGGCCACTAACAAAAGTAGAACTCCAACATGCACTTGCAGTAGAAACTAATGAGCTAGAACTTGATAAAGACAACCTCCCACAGATCGAAGACGTGGTTTCTGTATGCGCTGGACTAGTAACAGTTGATGAAGAAAGCAGTATTGTTCGACTAGTCCATTATACCACACAAGACTATTTCACACAAACTCAGAGTAAATGGTTTCCGGACGCACAGCTTTCTATTACAGCAGTCTGTACTACCTACCTTTCCTATCGCAACTTCGCAAGCGGATATTCTAAAACAAACGAAGAGTTTGAAGAGCGTCTTAGATTATACCCTTTTTACGACTACGCCGCTCATAATTGGGGACACCATGGCCGTGAAATATCAGTATATCAGACTATTATTTCTTTTCTTTGGAAGTCAGCCGAAGTTGAAGCATCAAGTCAAGTTCTCCTGGTTAATAATGAATATAGATATGGGGATTATAGTCAGAGGACACCAAAGCAAACAACTGGGTTACACCTAGCAGCATTTTTCGGTTTGAACAAAGTTGTGGCGAGTTTACTTGGTGATTGCAACGCGGATGTAAGAGATAGCAATGGCCAGACGCCGCTCTCGTGGGCGGCAGAGAATGGGCATGAGGCCATCGTCACGCGATTACTCGCGACGGAGGGAGTCGACCCCGACTCGAAAGATACTGAGGATGGTCGGACGCCGCTCTCGTGGGCGGCAGAGAAGGGGCACGAGGCCGTCGTCAAGCTATTACTCGCGACGGAACGAGTCGACCCCGACTCGAAAAACGAGTATGGCCGGACGCCGCTCTCGTGGGCGGCAGAGAAGGGGCACGAGGCTATGGTCAACCTGTTAAAGGAGAGTGCTGATCTTGATACTGTTGATGCTGCTGGACTAACTGCACTGCAATATGCAGCATTTAATCATTATAATGCCGTGGAACTCCTACTACTTAACCATGGAGCTTTTATTTCTCCAGACTTCTATGGGCTTCGGCAACTATTCTCAAGGGAGTTGGAGTAAATAGGTTTTTTTGCTTTTCTTAGTTGCGTTTTCAATCATTGTATTAATATCTCAGAAAGGTGTGACAACTACAGCCACAGTATAGGTCATATTGGTTAAGTGTGAAACAATGTAAACTGTATTGCAGCGGAAGGCTCATTTATAGTTCATATTGGAAATAGATACCGAAGCTACAACATCTTCGATACTATACAAATAATATCGTCATAGAGTTTTTCTCTTACTAGATACTATACATCTTAAGTCTTGTTTTATATATAGCATTAAGTATATATATACTATAGCAATAAAAATCACAGCTCTTTAACTCCATTTACTATAGTGATAGGTTATATAAAGTATAGAGGTGAGTGCTGTATATATTGCATAGCCTTAGTGCTTTCAATAGGGAGGGATTAGTTTGGTTGGCCAGTAGGCTGTTGACCAGGATCGTCAGCACTCTTTTCCTCTTTTATAGTAATGGGCACGAATTTGGGAAGAGTTATCTTCATGCGATTTTCTAAAGAGGACCTAGCGGGAAACTAGTATGCGCTTCATTTCTAGTTCGATCTACAAGTAAGCTTCTTCTTTTTCTACCTTTGCTAAAGAGGGTCAAAGAGGGTCAAAAAGGGGCTGGGAAATCTATGTTAGAAGTTGTCTTTGTAATATGATTTTAACATGTTTTTAAACAATCCCAATGTTTAGGTACACATCTAATGTATAGCAAGTTAGCTTAAGAAACCGAACAATATTACCTATAGGATTTTGCGAATGCACTAATCCTAATTTGTCGTGTGCTAGGAAAGTGGTAAAACCTGGAACCTGTCCGCACAGACACACCCACATTCCCCGTACTCAGTGTAGCGGCATCTGGCAGACAGCCCATGCTGGTTCTGCTTTCCGTCGACTCGTTGCAATATTTCTCAACTCCACACTTCGGCTACATCCCACCATCATCACCATTACCAACACCAACTGCGCGTACTCCTTCTTCTGCAGTCGCAATGTCTACCTCGACGCTATGCTAGATACTAGATATTAGGTCTCCGTAAAGTTATGTTTCAGTTTAACGTTCATTTGCGCGCACTTATTCTCAATATATCTAGATTCTCCTAAGTCTTGCAAAGAACGTTTTGTATTGCTGTAGCTGCGTGCTATCTTTAAATATACGCATTCTTCAGTACCTAATTGCAGATAGCACTCCTATCTAGCCACCCTGACAAGCTTAGCTTCACCAAGCGGCCAACGTCGGTAGATCCATCCGCCAGTATACCTTTCTCGTCCATATCCCGGAGCAACCTGTCGATGTATTCTCCCGCTGCTGAAAGGTGGAGAATATGCGCAATAGCACGATGAACGGCCAAAAGCCGGGGCGAGGGAGGGTCGATTGTCCGGGTATCAGTAAGGTAGAGTGTGCGGGTAATAGGTAGGCTTAGATGCCTAAAGATGGACGAGGGTAGAAATAAGTCGATCCGGTAGGTATGTAGCTGCTGTTCGTCTTGAATAGGCTCAAAGAAAATCTTGAAGTCGCTAAAAAGACCATGGAAAGTGTGAGTAAGAGTGAGTGCGTTGCGTGGCCGGTCAATATCGGTGCCTTCAATTAGATGTGTAACTCCGTTATCAAACATGTTGAGGACCGCGAGTGCAGCTTCTCTAGGACGGTCCTAAAAAGAGGTTAACTAAAGAAGAGATAATAATTGCAGGGAAACGAAATATACCAGTTCGTAGCTTGCATTGACCTTCGTCAGAGAATGTGGAAGTATATGGGCTACTTCCAGATCATCAAACGAGTCTCCCTTCAATAACTTCCCATCGTCATCTTTGGCGTCATCGCTGTTACGATTAAAGCGGTCCATCGCTTTACGTAGATCGAATGTTCGCGACGCTATACAACGATGGCGGTCGCGGAGAAGGCAATAGCCCCGCAGAGCCGATACTTGGGCTGGAGTTCCCACGAAACTTTGCGTCATTCCTTGGACCTCCTGGACTGCAAAATAGTAAGTCGGGGTAGGCTGGGGCGTCTTTTTAGTAAAAGCTTTCACTAATAAACATTAGCAACAACTAAGGAACGGAAGTAAGCATTTATATATAGGGTCTTACAAGGCAAAAAGAAGTTATCTAGGAGATAATCCGCGAAGCCAAAGAATTTCGATCGGAGCTCGTCGAAGTCAATGTCTTCATCGTCGTCTACTAAAAGCGTCATGGCCCGAAAGAAAGCTTGCAATAGATTGTCTTAGGATTGTTCGGAAAGTGCGTACTAGTAGGTGAAGCGGATAAGTTGAGAGCGATTGTAAGGACTACGGTCGCTAGGGTCATCAGTATTAAAGTAGTCGATAATACGGTTAAATCTATCCTTGGCGACGGAGCGCTGATCTGTCCCTAAAGGTGGCTCTGTAGAGAAATCAATGATGCCCTCGAGAGACAATTGATGGCGGTGAAGAGGCGATGGAGAGACCATATTGTTTTATAAAGTAGAAACCGAAAAGAAGCAAAGAATATGGGAACTAAGATGGCGACAGCAGTACCGTAAACAGGATAAGACCTGGTTGAACAGCGAGTTGTAGTTAACGGAAGGTGCTGCCTTAGTAGAGGATTTAGACTACCTATTGGTGAATCCTCTGAGCGTGGGCAATAGACAAGTGGGGGGGGCGCGGAGTGGGCTAGTGGGACACAACTGATAGCTGCTTGTCAACACCTCGTCCGGCAATGAAGATGATTTGGCCCCTATACAGAACGAAGACATCGCTTTCCTTGTTGGCTTTCTCGCTCGCTAGCGTCAGGCTTGTTCCTTGTTACCCAGATGCTTTAGTAGATCATTCGTTGTCCTTGTTGGTGTTGCAAAGAATAGTTTAATAGGGAATAAGGGATGCCGAAAGTAGGCGGACTTGGTACAAAACTGGGTATGATTTTACAAATATCGTGTAGAAGAACTGCAAGCCATTAGTACGGCTGGTTTACTATAATCTACTTGCATTAGTTGGCCTGATAGCCACCTGGTCGGCGGACTCTACGCCATCCCAGGCTACAATACATCAGACCAAATCGGGGCATGAATTCGGCCCGCATGCACACAATATCCTAGCCTCCCAGCCCGTATTCCGAACAATATCGCTAAGACCTGCCTGTAACCAGTTGTCGCCGTCTTGCTTTCCGTAGCCGCCTCTGCTTTACTTGCTCCGACGACCGCAGAGTAACACCATGAACCTTGTAGACATGGCACCGAAAGCCATCTATGTGTTTGAATTTGAGACTTCGACACTTTGGGTGCTCGCACCGAATCTTGTCCCCGCTCTGCTCAGCCTGCTCGCGCCTCACGAGATGCTGGCTATCGAAATGATCATTCATAACGTTAGGCCGACAGTATGTAAAGGCACGCTCCTCCAGAGAAAGTCGCTCGTCGCCGATGCAATCCGGACATTGTGCTGCATGCATGAGAAGAGGGAAATCATCAGGACCGAGTTCAGTCTCTACTGGTTCAGTTTTGATCGGTGGGCAGGCTTTAGCTCTATGCTGGATCCTATCGCGCTTGACGGTCTCTCTCTTGTCGCAGAGATCGACCATAAGGTCGATGACTTCAATCCTTTGTTGTAGGATCGCGTCTTCAGTTACGTCGTCAGGTTGGTGGCAAAGAATCTCCGCCAATTTCGCTCGCCCTGGGATAGGAACGTTGATAGCAGGCTCAACATACTCCTCCTCTTCTTCCCCCCGCGCCTGCCTTTCGATGTCCCAGGTAGGGCGGTGGTAAAAATAATGTTCACGGTATTCCTTAACAACCTGCCTGTCACGCTGCGCACGCTTGATGCGAATCTCATTGGAGAGCTTTCGGATCTTTTCCTCTTCCTTGTGGCCTTCGATTCGGTAGCGACCCTGCTTCAGCCGGGCTCGTTCCTCCTCAAGCTCGACAATTTCAGGGTCCGGCGCGAGATTTGCCCACACCTCCTCAGGTACCATATCCGCGGTCGCCCGAGGATCGCGCGTAAGACTTACATGTGCGAAAAGTCGGAACAGCTGACTTTCTTTCTCTTCTTCCAAGAAAGCATTCTGTAGGTCGAAGTTGGCGATCTCATTTAGGTAAGCATGATGAAATGTCACAAATTGAGGATCGTGGCGCATCATTTGGTCACGCACAGAGTCTGGTGCGTCTCCTATAGGGTGACCGGGTCAGCATAATTTTAAAAACCATGTAAGTGGCCATGCTGTCTAAACCTGGGTAGGCACAGAGCGTAGAGCGTACCATTAGCAGCATTTGCGGCGCCTCTTCTAGCAAATCTAGGCGTCCATCTTTTCTCGTGTCCTGAATCAAGACTCTGCTGACCGATATCGTCTCTAAGCTTAGAATATAACATGGCCTCGGCTTCAGAGAGCGATGCCCCTCGGTATCGACGAAACACCGGGGTTTTGAACATGGATTCCTTCCATCGAAGCGGGATACATTGCTGGGACCGCGGTGGTTTCTTGCTGAATATTGCGGACGCATTCGTCAAGCTTGGCGCGTCAAATGCCTTGTCATGCAAGGCGAGCGAGAGGATTGTCGAGACAGCACAGAAGATAAGCTTCCTGGTGGGGGAAAAATAGAAGATAGTTCTGAATATAACTGTTAGTTGAGACAGTTACGAGTCTAAGTGGCAACAACTTACGGCTTGGGTTTGTTGTCGGCTCCCTTGTGATGAATGAACTTAATAGCCATAGCTGGAATGCAACGTCCAGTAACAGGATGCCGCACAACCATCATCTGAATGTCCTCATAACAGAGGGCCTTCGGCCGTCCGCGCCCTAGAGTTTCTTGCGAGAGAAGGCTTTCGAGCAGCTGGGAGTTTTCATCAGGAGCCGACCCCTGATCTTCGCTGTCGTCTTCACCATCGTCTGCAGAGGGCGAGGGAGACTCGACCACCTTCCGACCGAAGAGTTGCTCGGCCGACCCATCTTTCGGTTTCTTCCGCTCGCCGTCTACAAGCTCGGCTGGTCGTGCTCCGGTATAACAAAGAAGTTGGTAGCAGCCGGTTAGCTGGATACGGTGTCGTTCACCAGGGAAGATGCTCGTGTCATAGGCAATATTGAAGGTCAAGATAACAAGTAAGTTATCCACGTTCAGTACCGGCTTACCATCGATATTTGGTGGCCGATAACCAAAGCGAGGAATTAAGACGCAACGATAATACTTACCGAATGTTAACAGAGCCGACAGCCCTTGGGGTGAAACAGCCAGGTTGTTGTATTGACAGAGTAGGGTGTGAAGCCTCCACGCACCTTGTATACCTCTTTGGCATCATTCCGATCCATATACTGGCCGGTCACTGTTGTATAGAGTTGCTGGAATTGACGGATGTACTCTTCGCCGCTACCCCATGATGTAATCTTGGAGTTCTCGCAAACGTAAAGGAAGAAATCCTGTGTCGTTTCGCGCTTGAGGCTCTTAATCGTTGCCTCCCAGTCGCCAACCTTTAGATCCTCACAGTAGCTGTGAAGTAGGCAGAGAACATTAGCATTTGTGCAACAGGGAAATGGTGGGTGCTTGTATACCTTTTCCATTTCTTGAAGATCCCGCTAACATTAATTTCGGTTTCTCGGGAGTATTTTGGCTTGATGAAGTGAACCTTGCTCAGCTGTGCTCGATGAGAGGCATGCTGTTTAACCGAGAGCGTCGGCTTTTGCTTGGCAGCCCGGCTCTGTGCCTCTCGCGCGGCAAAGCGTTGGAGGAAAGCAGCGTGGTTGTCCTGGCTGCGGCTTGCGGTCGTAATCCGGGTAAGCGAGGGCTCGATCACCTGGGACATCGTCGGGCTGGAAGGTTTGGGCCCAAAATGTGTTCAAGAACGGCGATAGACGGAATACGTAACTGTTCTGAGCTATGCATGATTGGGAAGCCGGTCTACGGAGGGGGAGAAGAGCAGGGCGGAAGACACAAAGGCCGTTCCAGCCATTTATAGGTGGAGGCCATTCTAGCCTGCAACGGCCAGTTTTGGATGAACTCGTTGCGGATAACAAGAAACAGGAAGATAGAAGATAAAAGATGCCAAAGTTGGGCCTGTACCTACTGATGGACGCGACCAAAACTTAGCCCCTGAAAATGTGGATCGCAGTTGTGCGCTGTGCCCCTCCCTCGGGTCGACTAGCGAAGTATATAGTACCTGGTCTCGACCTTCGTCGGGGGATTTCCTGCACTGCTGGAACCTGCTAAAACGGCGGCACTTTCCGCCCGATTTGGCGGCTGTAGCAGCGCTTTCTCTGTTTATTGAGTAATAATAAATATATTATAGTTAATAATATATTACTAAATAATAAAAATATGTTTTAATATTATAAATAAATCTTTAATTATTAAAATAATTTTTTAGTTATAAATAAATATTTATAAAAAGTATATTTTGAATTATAAGAACTTTTTTATATATATTTGTCTAATTAAAACCTTAGGTTATATTAAGGTATAAATATAAAGTGGTTAAAAAGAAATTATATATTTATAGAAATAAATAAACTATTATTTATAAAAAAAGATATAAAAATACTAGATTTATTATTAAAAATAATAAATAATAAAAATAATAGTTTCTAAAATAAATACTAATATAATTTTGCAGTTATTTTTTTATATTTAATAATAAAAAAAAGAATATTTATAAACTTGTCCAAAATAATAATAAATGCTTTAGATTTTTTTAACTAACAAACTTTTTTTTTTTTTTTATTAAGATCTATTTTGTTATTTTTAAGTATTTATAATGCTTGCTCCGCACTAAACAACAAAATATAAAACATAATAACAAAAACAATATTATAAGGATTAGAACTTAACTTATAAATATATAATTTATTGTTTTTATTAAATTTATATTTAGCTTTAAATCTTAAATTAAACTAAATCGAAATATTTTTAAAATTTAATTTTTAATTAATTTGTAAGTTTTAAACTTGATCTAAATAAACATAAAACTTTAAAGCTCTAGCAATTAACTAAAAAAAAACAAAGCATTTATTTTTTAAATCAAATATAAATAAAACAAGTTTATTAAGTCTACTAATATTATTATTTAATTAACTTTAGTTATTTTTATTTATACTAATAATATAAATATAACTATTAGCTATATCGAAGTAATTATATAGTACTAAATCTATAACAATACTTATAACCTATATAAAATATAACTTTAATATATATATTTCTATATTTATATTTTTACTTTTTAAGTATATTTTTGTTTTATTACGTTTAAAAAATACTTTTAATCTAGTATAAAAAATAATAAATTTATTATTTAATTTTTTTGTTATAAATAAATAAAACAAAAGTCCGGTAAACTTAAACTTAAGCTTAACTATTATATTTTTTTTGTTTTGTTTAATCTAATTAAGAAGTTCGGCAAGTTTATATAAAACTATATATTGCTTATTTTTAAAATAGCTATAATAGCCACTTTGTTTGCTATATATTATTTTTAAGCTTAATATATAAATATTCTAAAAACTTTTTTAATAAATTATTCTATATATTTTTAAATTTTTTAATATTTATTAAATATAATAGTAGGTAGTCTAGTAATAATTTAAATAAAAAAATAAATATAAATAAAATACTTTTAATTAATAAACTTATAGTAGCACTTATTATTATTAAATAGAATAATAATTTAATTAATAGTATTATTTATAATATTAAAGTTAATAATTTATAAAACGTATAGTTAACTAACATAAAAAATTAAAATAAAAGTAATTATACTAATAAAAACGCCTAAATTTAAATCTATAATATATCAAGCAAAAAAAAAATTATTTATATTATATAATATTAGTCCTATTTATAATAAAATAATAATACTAAAATACTTAGATAGTAATACAAATATTTTTTAAATATAAAGCTTAGCTAACTTTAGTATTAGGGTTAATACAACATTATAGCAAAGCAATCGCTAGTTCTAAATATCTAATTAGTAAATATAAGCTTAGCAAACCTAATCCTGGTATATTTGCTTAAACAAAAACACTAAAACACTAATATATTATAGCTATAATATTATTAAATAGTTTTTTAATTAAATAAAAATATATTTTTATTAATTTTTTAATATATTTTTTTAATTAGTTTATAATATACTAAAATTTGTTATTTTTAGTTTAAAATATAAAATATTTTTATTTAGCTTTTTTATTAGTTTATAGATCTAGTTATTAAATAAAGCTTTATTTTTTATAAACTTGCTAAGATTAATTTTTTATATTTTAGTTTTTTTAATATAAATAAGGTTTAAACTATTAAAAAATAAACTAATAAAATAAAAAATAAATAAAATAATAAAACTAAAAAGTTTAAAATTAATATTTTTAAATATATTTTTTATTATTAAATTATAAATATTTTTAAAAGTATTAAAATTAATATAGTAAAAAATTAATATTTTTTTTTTTATTAAAAAAGTTTTAACTTTTTATTTTTTTTAGATTTTTTTTAAATATTAGTTTATTTAAAATATTTATAAAAAAGTTTAGTATAAAATTTTCTTTTTTTTTTATGAAATTTTTTTTTAAAATTATTTCATAATAAAAAACTAGTTATATTTAAAAACTAGAGTTATTTTAATTATTTAAAAACTAAAAATAAAATAAAAATATTTAAAGTTAAGTTTTTTATAAATTATTAGTTTTTAAATAATATAAAAATTAAAAATTTATTAAAATTATATTAAAATTAAGTTTATATTATAAAATATATATTTATTAAATATTTATTAATAAATAATTAATAAACTTAAAGTAATATTATAATTAATTAAATAAACTTTTTATAGCTAGTTTATTAATATTATAAATAAAAATTCTAAATTAAAAAAAAAAAAAGTTAAAGTTTATAAAATAAATAAATATAAACTTTATATATATAGCTATAAAATTATAGGTTAGTTTATATATAAACTTTTTATTTTATTATTATATAGGTTTAAAGTTTTTATAAGTTTTATTAAAACTATATTAATTATTATAGCTATATTATAAAATATATTTAATATTATAATAAAAATAAATAAAAAAATAAAATAATTATATAATAAAAATTTAAAATATAATATAAAAACTTATTAATATTATAAATTAGATTTTATTTTTATTTTTATTAATTTATAATATTTTTATAGTTATTAATTAATATTAAATAAATTATATATATTTATATAAAAACTTATATTATTTTATAAATTAATATAATAATAATAAAATCAAGTTATAATTAATATTAATTTATTATAATATTATATATTAATATATATATATTTATTTTAATATATTATTCATATTAAAATTTTTTATATATAAATTAATAAAGTTTAAATTATTATTATATTATTAATTTATTAATAAATATATTTTGATTTTTTTATTTATTCTTTTTAAGTTTTAATATATAATATTTTATAATTAATATAATAATAAATTTAAATTAAATATATAATTATATTTATTAATAAATCTAAAGTTTATTTAAAGTTTATTAAATTTATATTAATTATTATTTTTTTATTATTTTTTTTAATATATAAAGTGTTTAATATTTTAGTTTATAATTAGTTTGTTTTTTTAATTAGTTATAGGTATAGCTTATATATTATTATATATATATATATATTAGCTAAAAAACAATAAAAAAACAATCAAAAAACAATCCAGAAACAATCCAGAAACAATCCAGAAACAATAAATAAACCAAACATTATATATTTACTTAGCTACCGGAGCTAATACTACTACTCCCACTACATCCTTTCGCGCTCAAGCTATAACCTATACTATAGTTCTAAAGTTTTTCTCCCTTCTTTTGCAGCAACAGCTTGTTTTTATATCTCCAACTTTAGTACTGCTTTTTTATTTTGTTTATTTATTTTTTTTCGTTATTTTTTAAGCTAAAATTATTATTTTTTAAAAGCTATTTAGTTTTATTAAATATTAGTTTGATTTTATATTATTTATTAATAAAAGGTTTGCAAAAATTAAATAAATGTTTAGCCCCGGGGGCTTAATCTATAAAATTGTACTAAAACACTAGATAATAAAACACTATTATTATAATAAAACATAAAGTTATTATTATTACTTTAGATATTAAATATATCTATTTTTAGTTAGCTATTACTTAAACTATTAATTAATAAAGTATAATTTTATTATAAGCTTTTAATTAATAGTTAAATAGTTTAGTAGTAGCTTTATAATTATATTTATTTTTTATTAAGTAAATAATTTTTTTATTTTATATACTTTTATTTTTAAACTTAAATTAATAAAAAGCTAAACAATAATTAAATATTTATTACTTATTATATTACTATAAAACAAAATCAAATCGGCCTAAAACTTTAGTATTATAATATATTGTTAGGATTTGTAATATTTAAGTAGCTTTATTTTTTAATATCAAATTCTAATTATACTTTTTAATACTATTAATTATTTAAGCTAACAGAATATATTTTTTAGTTTAATAATATAATACTATATATATAATTTTAATTATATTAATATTTTTTAAAATTAAATTCTAGTTGTTATAAAAAATCTTTAATTTTGTTTAATAAAACCTTTTTATAATTAAAAAGTATTTTTTATAGTTTATCTAGTTTTTATAAAAAAGAAATCTAGCTATTAAAATTATTAGTATTAAAAAACGTTTTTTAATTATTTTTAAATAGTTTTTTAGATAATATACTAGCAATTTTATTATATATTATATTATAATTTTATATATTTAAGCAACATAATAAAGATATTAGTATATTATATTATAAACTTATATTTATAGAACAATTTTTATTAAGCAGGTATTTAACCCCATGTTTAAAATATACCTAGCAAAGCTTTATTATTAATATAATATAATGTTATAAAAGCTGTTTAGGTTTAAACTTTTTTTGTAAGTATTAACCTAAACTTTGGATAATATTTTGATTTTGGTTTAGAGTTACTCCAAGAAGCTCTGTACTATAGATATATTTTTATTTAATTATTATAATATATTTGTTTTTTAAAATATAAAAAACTTGCTTAAATATGTAATAATATATTATAGTAGTTTTAAAATTTATGAAATATTATATAAGTAAAAGTGCTAAAGTATGTAAGAAATAATCCTAGTATGATTTAAGAACAATTTAGGATTATATATATATTTTTTTCTGAGTTGTAGGAGTACTAGGCCTAAATAATCTTGCAATAAAACATGCTTTTTATATGTTTATAATTTATATTAACTATAAAGCTTTGCATTTTATTAAAGCTTTATTGTTTAGCTTATTTATAGTAAAAATAAATAACTATATAATTAAAATATAATTGTACTATATATTAAATATACTAAAATATAGTAATTAATTAATAATAATATATAAATATAAATAATACTGTATTTATATATGTCTTTTTGTTTTATTTGTTGGTTTGAAGTAAAGCTAGTGCAATATTTTTATTACTATTTAAAAAAAGCAAAATCTACTGCTTATAGATAATATGCCAAAAATAGTTTATATTAGCAAAACTATAATAAATATCTATAATAAAACACTTTTAATTTTTAGTAAAAAAAGCTTTTAATTTTTTTAATATTAAAAATATATTTAATATATATTAATAAATAATAAAATTTATAATACTAGGAGTATTTATTTAGGCTTATAAATGGTTAGTTAATCTGTTAGACAATTTGGATGATTAATGTAATAGTAGAGCGTAAAGCTTTTGTAGCAAGTGATAAAAGGTAGTAATATTTATTATATAATATTATTATAATATATAGTATTGCTTTATAGTTCTTTAGTATAATAAACTAATATATAACTTTATATTAAACTTAAATAAATATAAAAGTTTTATTAGTATAAACTTTATTTATTTTTAAAATATAAATATTAAACTAATTTAAATTATAAATAAAATCTTACTATAAATAAGCCGTTTTTTTTGATTGTTTATAAACAAGTAATATATATTTTATATATTAATATTAGGACTATAGTCCTTATTTACTACAAGCTCTAAAATAAGTAATAAAAAGTTATAATATTTAATAAAGACTAAGTAAAAAAAATAGTTGGACTATAATATAGCTAAACTATTTATTAAACAATATAATATATATTGCTATATACTACTAATTTTTTATTATATTATTAATAAAATTTAAAATAATAATAGTGAAATAGAGCAGGGCTCCTAATCGGCGTATCGCACACTCAAACCAACCAAACCTACCTAATCGGTATATATTAGACTACGTCTTTCGGCTCGCAGATCTTTATACGTATTAGGTCAAGATCTAATTCGTAATTATAAATAAAAACATAATAATTAATTAATAAAAACAAATTCTTAACTCCTATCTAGTATTTTGTAATAATTGTCTGTTGTCTGCTATATAAAAAAAAAGTCTTCCGTAGCCTCAAATAAAAACGTGCGTTTCTTATACTTCTTGTCCCGTAATCTCCAAGGTCTCCAAGAATACGTTCTACTCTATGACTAAGGACCTGTTTCCTGCACACGCGCACTAGCCCTACTGCAATAGATTAAAATTATATATTTTATATTATAGTTTGATTTTAAAAAATAAAGCTAGTATATATTTTATTGCTTTAGATAAGCAGTATTTTTTTTAAATTATATATAGATTTGCTTAATATGCCTATATATATTAAGAGTTAGTTTAGGATTGTTTTATGATTGTTTTAGAAATATTTTTTATTAGATTTATATACTTAATAATAATTGTTTAAATATTAACTATTTTTATATAAGTTTTTAATTTAATAATATAATATTTAAGATTAGATATGATTTTAGTATAGTAGAATAACTCTATAGGTATATAAAAGCAAGCCTTTTTTTTTTATATTTATATATATAATATATTATAGGTATATTCCTAAATAAAAAAGTTATAGTTAAAAATAATAGTTAGTAATACTAGATATTATATTAAAGCTTATTTAATAAGTATTATATAAATATTTTTTTATAATAAAAAAACTTATAGTTTTTTATAGCTTTTTAACTTTAGATTTTTGTAGTATTTTAGTAGGAATAATAAATATAATTCTATAAGTTAATATTTTTAGCATTTTAGGAATACTAGTTATATAGTAAAAATATTTAATTTTAAGTTTTTAATTACTAAAAATAGTTTAGTAATCCAATTGTAATATATTAGAAATAAAAATATGTTATAATAAAATATTTTTTTATATTTATATATTAAAATTATTATTATTATTGCTATATTGCTTTATATTTATTTATTTAGTTAATAAAAGTTTATTAAATATAACTTTTTTAAATATTATAACCTAAATAATATTAGAATGTAATATTATTTTTAATTTATTTTTATAAGTTAGTAAGAATATTAAAAGGGTTTTTATATTTTTTTATAATTAGGACAATCTTTTTATTTTAAATATAGTTAGTATAAATAGTAGCTATTGTTATAGTAAATATTATTAAAAATTATAACAAAATAAAAACTATTAAAAAATAATTAAAAAATAATTTAAAAACAATCTAGCAATAGTATAGGTATATTCTAGTTTTAATAGTTAATTACTAATTAATATTTTGTAGGTAGGGGAGCTTTACTCCTTTTTAACCTTTATTGCATAAAATGAATAATATATATTAAATACACTATATAAGCTTTACATGTTCAATTAGGCAAAGTATTCTGTGGAGCACTTCTACTTCCAAAACGCACGGGTACCCTTAGGTCAACAGGGGTGGGCTACCCTCAGTTTATCTGATTACTCCTAAATTTCTAGGTGGTTCTACAGACCTGAAAGTGGACCCACCGCACAACTCACCTTCTACATCCCACTTTTTCGGTGCACTCGCGATACATCTTCATCACGCTTTCGACCCGCCTACTATCCCTTTTCACCATTTGATAGTTGTTTTGTTTGTTTGTTTTAGTTGTTTTTAGTTGTTGTTTTAGTTTGGGCAGTTTTAGCCGCGTCTACAGTGTACCAAGCTACACCTTCGCATCGTAGAAGCGCCTAACAACGCTCACGCTCCCCGAATATACGTACCATCAACCACAACCGAGTGCCCTGAGGTGTACTGTAGAACACTATTTCTTCTTTCCTTTCTCCAGGCTAGAATCTTCATCAGTGACAAGTTGGACCGGTAAGCCGCGGTGGCCAGGTGCGCCTTTTGCTTGGTACTAAGCGCTGGATACGTCTTCTTACGGCCTTACATAAGACGAAGAGGCCAAGGGGATCACGTGGTCTCGGGATCCGGGCTGCAGGAATAATCTTGTCCACGTACGAGAGCATGTCTTGAACGGCCAGAAGCTCGGTCCGAGCTGCCAAATTGGTTGTCTGCATAAGGCAGATCGAGCCGGGATGGCCGGAAGGCCGGGACTGCCCCGATGGACGATCTGAGAGGCGATGGCGCGTTCGATCCCGCGTTCGCAAGTTCTGGTCGGAGGAATATTGGCGCAAATCCAGGCCATGACAGGTATGAGCGGTGTTGAGCCTTGCTTATATGAAAGGTTCTTGTAATCGCTCTTTGGTACGTTGGTTCGGGCGTACCCCAGACCGCGTCTCTTCCCATAGTCGGAAGCAAGGTATATCTCATTGGGTCACGACAAGCCGGCAGGAAAGCCCCAATTGGCCATGACAAATTTACACCACAAGGACTGGGACGAGAATGAAGGGGACACGTCGAGCATTGGGCTGCTTCCGCTTTCTAGACTTTTTACCTGACAGTTATGGTTGCATTCCTCATTCGATAATCTCCTTCACCCAGCTCCTCCACGCCTTATCCGCCAACAACACGTCCATCGCCTCTGGCTCGAGCGTCACCAGCACCTCCAGTCCGCCGAAGCCCTTCCTCTCCGGCAGGATAAACCCATACCCCATATCCCACTCCTTCTGCGACCTTCTGATCGCATCCGGCTGCACCCCATCCTCCCCTCCATCTGTAACAAGGGCATGTATTATGGGCTTGGAACTTAGTCATATTCAGCTAATAATTCTCTAGGGGTCTTAAGGTCCATGGTTCCCTTTCTCGAGTGTTCGAACTTGGGATTCTCATAGCCTATTTATGCCCGTTCGCTATTAGGCTATTTGGAATACATTCTGTAACTCTATCAACGCAAAGGACTATTAGGTCTCCCTACATATACATATAATCCATATAACCTCTTGTCTTTCTAATAAAAACTTATCTATTCCTTTATAGGCCTATATATTATACTAATAATATAGCTAGCAGTTTAGCATATTAATCCGTATAATACTATTTTTTTTTTTTTTAATGTTTGCTTTTAAACATTTTTATAGTTAAATAGCGCAAAAGTTTATAAGTTTTTTTAAATTATATTAATAGAACTAATATATAGCTTTTTTTGTTTTATTGCTATACAAATAATCGTAAAGTTTTTAAATCTAATGCTTTTTAGCCGGCTATTCTTTTTATTTAACTAGGTATTTTATATTGCTTTAAGTTTTTAAAAAGTTTTTTATTTTTTTTACTTAATAATTTTTAGATTTAATTAGGGCTACTTTTTATAAAACTTAATTAAAATTAAGTAGTGCTTAATTACTAACGTAATAAAGCTTAATAAACAAAACATAAAAAAAGTTATAGATTTTTTATCTTTTAAGTAAAATAAATCAGACAGCAATAAAAAAAATAACCTTCTAAATTTTAAAAAGTTCTAATATTTTTTTATTAAGCTTTTTTGCAGATTATTTAGTTTTAATATTTTTAGTATTTAATATTACTAGTTAATCCTTAGTATAGGTAAGTACTTCTGTTCTTTTCTTATTAGCCTATTTCTTTATTTTTTAGCAGCTTTTTTTTAGGTATTTTTGTACGTTTTAATAGATTTATGTTATCTAATATATATATAACTAACTTTTTGGATTGCAAAATGCGCTAAAAAAAAGATTGTGGGCTACTAAGTAATACTTATAATTTATATAAAATAAGGTTATATATATAGACGCAGATGCAATATTATTATATATAAATTCTGCTATAAAAAGTAAGTCTTTTTAGTTAATTATTTTATAGTTAACAAACGCCCATAAATAGATTTTTAAAAACTAGTTAAATTATTCGGTCTAACTATTAGTTTAGGGGTAAAAAGCTGTGCTTATGCATAGCTTAATTTTTACTAGTTTAAAGAAGTCCCTTTATAAGTACGCAATAAATCTAAAATTTCTATTAGAAATAATATTACAAAATATACCGTATAATCTCTAATAAACTTTTGCAAATATTTTAATAAAATTATTAGTTTTTTTTTTTTAGATTTTTAGAGCTATAAAATAAGCTATTTTTATAAAAGGATTAATTATTACCTATATAGAGTCGCAGCTATTTAAGAGGAGTAGGTCTATAATAAAGTCTATTGCAACCAACTGCCATGGGCTATAATAGAGTTCTATGGGTTGTAGCAGTCCATAGGGGGCATACTATAGGATTTTGTTCTGCTAGCATTATAAGCACCCTTATATATATTCCTATACTAATATCTCTAGGTTTGGCCACTAGAAATTGCAGGTAATTAACTCTATAGTCTTATTTATTCTTATATATCCTACTACTAACATATCGTATTTAGATTTTATTACATCTTTTTAAATAGCAATAAATATTTATAGCCAGTTTTTTTTATATAGCAGACCGTCTTATACTTTAATATTCTTATCGGGGTTTTCTAGCTATAAAGCATACTTAGTGCTACGCTCAGTCAAGTAAAGCTTCTATAGCTAGTTTATTAATACTATAGGCGAAAACTCTAAGCTAAAAAAAAAAGGAAAAAGGAAGGAAAAAAATCAGAGTTTATAGGGTGGGTAGATATAGACTCTGTGTGTATAGCTGCAAAAGTATGGGCTAGTTTGTACGTAGACTTTTTATTTTATTGCTTTATAGGTCTAGAGTTTTTGTAAGTTTTGCCAAGATTGTACTAACTGTTATACTACTTTTTTCTAAAACTAAAAGTTTAGATATAGTTTTAATTCAAAGTTACTAATAACGGCAGGTTTATATAGCTTTTTTATAGTATACTGCTTTATTATTATTTTTGTGATTGCTTGCAAATTTGTTAGTTGCTGCTGTACGTATTTATTTTTATAGTTTTATAGGAAGTTTAGGGGCTTTTTTGTAAGTTTTATAGAATTAGTTAAGTTTGATTAGCGTGTTTTTAAAATTTTAGGTTATATACTAGGTGTTGTTAGGATTGCAGTTTTTTTAAGCAACTTAATATTGTAGTTTTTTATTTTTTTTATATATTTTTAATTATTTGATTTATTTAATTTTAAATTTTGTTTTATTATTAATATTTTTAGCTAGGAGCAGTAACTAAATTTATTAAAGTAGAGGGTTATTGCTTGTTTTTTATAATTGGTTAGCGTAAAATAGGTTTTTTATTATGTAAGAGTTAGGTAAATTAAGAATATAGCTAAATTTTTGTTTTTTTAGGATTTTAAAAAGGCTAACTAATTATAAGTTTAATCTGGTAGTTAGTACTTGCGTTATAAAACCTTTTTTTTTTAAAAAAACTTTATTTTTTATTTTAAAGTCTATTAGATGTTTTTTTTTATTAGTTTATAGCTTATATTATTTTTATGCAAAAGTTATAGCTTTATATGCTATTTTTTAAACATTTTAGGTTTAATAGATTAATTTGAATGTTTATTGTTTAGTGTTAGAATTTATAACTGTTTTATTAAGGTTTACTATTAAAAAGTTTTGTGTGTTTATTTTTATTGTTATTTTTAGTGGTAATATATTAATTAATAAATATTATAAAAAATTATATATAAAATCTAGAGTAAGAAGGTAAATATTTTAGTTGTTTTAGTACTTATTAATATAAAAATAGAGTTATTAATCTAGTTCTTGATTAGTTAATTTTATTGTTTTTTAGGTCTAAGGATAATAAGCGCTACTAAAGTAGTGCTTAGTACTTATAAAACTGTTAATTATTGCTATAAACTTAGAAATAAATAGTTTTGTGTTATTTGATATTTATATATTTAGTATACCTAGAAATCTATATAAACTCTTATAGTATTATATAGCTAGTAACTTTGTAATATTGGTCTTTTTGCTAAGTAAAATTATAATTAAGCAGTTAAACTTGTTTATAAATATTTATATATAGTTATAACCCTATTAGTTAGGTAGCATATTTTTATTATTTACCACTACGTATTACTATACTATAAATGGTATAAATAATAGGTAAAAAAGGCTAGAAGTTTTATTTTATAATATTTTATTTTTTTTATAGTTATAGTAATTATATATATATTATTTGTAATTATGTTTTAAGTAAGGCTAATAATATTCTTGTTCTAATATTTTAATTGTTTTATACTAGTTTTAGTATATAGTGATTAGGGGTATATAAGCTTTTTAAATTAGGGCTGTATAAAGAAAGATAGTTTTATTTAAAGTAACTTTAGGTATATATAGCTTTTTGTTTTTATTTTTTAGTTTTTGTAGTTAGTTTTTTTGTTTGATTAGGTTTATTAGGTTGGCTTTTTGGGGGGTATTGGGCAGAATGTTTATAGTTAATATAGGACTTAATATTTTGTTAGAAGGGATTAGTACTATTGTTTTTTTTTTGGCTTTTTTAGCTTTTATTATAGGGAGCTTTGCTGTTTTTTTTAATAAAATACTAACTATTATATTTTTTTATGCTAGTTAGTATTAAAAAGTAATATTAAAGTTTAATAGGAAATTGGCCTAGTAGACTTATTGTATTAATAAGATTTGTTTATTTAAAAAGTATAGTAAAGCTTAATAATTAGTTATTATAAAGAATTTAGTTTTTAGAAGTTCTGGGTAGTAGTATTTTAAAGTTTGTACTACTGTTAGAAGTTTTTGGTTTTAAATCGGGTAGGCTTGCTTAGTTGGTATTATTGTTTTAGAGAAGTACTTTATAGGTTTTTAGGTTGTATTTTTTTATTATTGCTAGATAATTTTTCTTATTGTATTATATAAAGTATTTATTTTTATTTGTATTGGTTGGCTAGGCCTAAAAAAGGCTAGAACTAGGACTTTATATGTTAATAGTTTTATATGTTTGAAAGCTTGTTTTTGTTTTAGTCCTATTATAAATAGTTTGTTTTTTTTTAATAATTGATTTAAAAGGGTAGCTATTTTATTAGTATGGTAGGTGAATATATAAACATAGTTGTAGAGCCTAAAAAATAACTAAATTGATTTAGTGCTTTTAAAATTGTTAAAGTTCTAATCTAGAATTGTTTAGATTTTAGTAGGGTTAATCTTAATTTTTACTTTAGTTTTTATAACTATTCTTAAGTAATTAATAATAAGCGTATTAAAACAAGATTTTTTAATATCTTTTTAGTACTTGGTTTAATATAAGCAGTAGATTATTTTTTTGTAATAGGTCTAGTGCTATTTTTTAGTTTTAGAATAAATTAAAATATTATTTATATAAGCGTTTATAAATTTATTTAGGAGTTTTTAGATTTGTGCGTTAATAAAAGCTTGCTATTATATAGGTCCTATTTTTAGACCGAATAGTAAGACTTTTTATTAAAATATTCTTTTATGGGTTTAGAAAAAAGTAAGGTAGTATGATTTTAAAGTTAGTAGTAATTAATAAAAAGTTTTAATAATGTTTAGTTTTATAAAATAGGTTGTATTGCAATAATTAAATATAATATTATTAATGTCTAGAGCTAGCATAATTTTATTTTTTAAGTATATATTTTTTTATTAGTAATTAATTATAAATTTATATTTAGTTAATTTAAGTTTAGGTATAAACAAAACAAACGTAGCGTCTGGGTCTATGCTTTATTTAATAAAGTTTATAGCTAGTAGCTTATTTATAAACTTTTTTTCGAAAGGAATAAACTATACGGGTATTTAGTATTAGTAGGGTTTTAAGGCGTATTTTTTGTTATTAAGTTCTAGTATTATATTGAACCCTAGTTATAATAGTAGTAAGGTTTTAGATTTTTTTTTTAAAAAAAACCTTTTTAGGTATAATAGTTAAAAAGGCAAAAGATTTTATATTAATTTTATATATTTAAGGTTTTTTTTTTTTAGAAATAGGATAGGTTTATTATTAAAAGTTTTTTATAGTACTACTTGGTTAATTTAAGTCTATTTTTTTTATAAAGTACTAATCACTTTTGAGTTTTTTTTAAATAGTTTAGTATTGTTATTTTTAGTTGTTATAAACTTAATTATAATAGGTTTCTATAAAGTCTTTTTGGTTAACTATTCCTACTTGTTTTAATAAAAATAGTTCTAAAGGTTTTATAGAATTTTTTTAATAGTAGCTTAGTTTTTTTTTTTTTTAAAAGTTATTATATAGACTTTTTTTGTTTTAGGTTTAAAAGTCCTAGGTTTTTTTTATATTTTCTTAGTCTTAGTTATACTTAGAATAATTATTTTAGTTCTAAAAAGTTGTTTTAATATTTAATAATGTTTTTTTAATACTTAATTGTATTAATTGGCATTTTTTTATATTTTTAGGTCTATAATTTGTTATTTATAGCTAAATAGTTTAATTATAATTATAAGGAAAAATTAAGCTAATAAAAATAAATTATTTAGTTAGATTAATTATTATTTTTAAGTTTTTATTAGAATATCTTGCTTTATTAATTATTTAATGCTAATAATAATATTATAACTAAAATTAATAACTTAGAACGTTTGGTTTTTAAACTATTAATTATTAATTTTTATTATATATATTAAATATTTATAAATTTTGCTAACTATTTTATTATAGTAGTTATAAAATTTTTAAGGTTTTGCTAAATAGATTATTTTTGCTTTTAGCTATTGCTTGATTTGTTATATAAATTTGTAGCTAATTATTAAAAAAGTATAAGCTTTAGTATTATATAAGGCTAAAGTTTTTATTTTAATACTATTAATTTATAATTTAGCAAATATTTTAAAAATAATTAATTTGTTTTAGTTATATATTTTAGTTAAAGTGGGTAGAAGGACTAACAAAAAGATTTTTGTTAGTTCTACTTGTTTTTTAAGTTAGATAAACTACCTGAGCTATTTTTATTAAATGTTTTTTTTGCTGGCTAAATACCTAAGATTTTAGGTGTTCGGTTAAGGCAGTTAATTAATATATGCTTTTTTTTACTATAAATAAAGCAGGTCTTATTATTTTAATAGGCTTTTTTTTTTTTTGCGGTTAAGGCCTGTTTTAATTGTTTTAAAATAAATGTTTTAGAATTTCTAAGGTTTGCTAAAAGTTAGTAGTTAGGTTTGCTAAAAGTTTGATTATTTAAGTTTGATTTTTTTTTAGTTAAGCTTGTAAGCTTAGTTTACTAGTAATTTTTATAAGTTTGCTTAGTATTATATATTAACTTAATAATTTTATTAATAAATAATTTATAAAAAATATCTAGATTTATAAAAACTTTATATAAGTTTTTTTCTAGGTTTATATAAAAATGGTTTTATAGTTTGTGTTTTTATTGTAATTTTATAAGTTAATACTTTTGGGCTAGGCTATTAAATATAAAAATAAACTTATTAATATTTTTATTTGCTTTATATATATAAGCTTTAAATGTTTTATAAGCAATAGCTACTTGGTTAAAATTATAATAAATTATTAATAAAGCTTAGATTATTTTTGTAATACTATTAAATAGTTTTTTGGTTAAATAGAAGCGTATTTTTATAGATTTTTTGGCGTGCTTTTCTAATTAGCTTATAATATATTAAAGTTAGCTATTTTTAGTTCAGAAAGTAGTAATGTTTTTATTTAATTTTTTTGTTAGTTTATAAACCTAGTTATTAAATAGGTTTTTGTTTTCTATAAACTTGCTAGGATTGGTTCTTTATATTTTAGTTTTTTTGGTATAAAAAAGGTTTAGGGCAGTTATAAGTGAGCTAATAGGTCGAAAAACAGGTAGGGCAGCAAGGCCGGAAGGTTTAAAGTTAGTACTTTTGAATATACTTTTTATGGTTAAGTTGTAATAGTTTTTTAAGGGTGCTAGGGTAGGCGTAGTAAAGGATTGGCGCTCTATTTTTTTTAGTTATTAGAAAAATTTTGCTAGAACTAACGTAGAATCGTAAGTTTATATAGCTCTAATATTTTTTGTTATATTTCTAGGTATATTATTTATATTAGGTTGTTTTAGCTCTAGTTCAAATTTTGCTTTTTTAGGTCCTAATTTTTTGTTTTTTTTAGGTTTTAATTTTTTGTTTTTTTTATGTTTTAATACTTTGTTTTTTTTTTTTAAGTATTAGTTTACTTAAAATATTTATAAAAAAGTCTAGTACAAAATATTTTTTTTTTTTATAGAAATAAAGATTTTAGGATTATTTAAAAATAATAGGCTAGTTATACTTTGTAACTAGAGTTGTTCTAATTGTTTAAGTGCTTAAGGTGGAATTAGGGTGTTTGAAGTTAGGTTTTTTATAGGTTGTTTGCTTTTGGGTGGTATAAAGGTTAAAGGTTTTGTTATAGTTATATTAAAGTTAAGTTTGTATTATAAGATATATAATTTTTAGTATTAGGCATATAACTAAAAAAAAGAAGTTTATTTATATTTTGCTAATTATAGCAAAATAAAAAAAATATATTTTATTAAATATTTATTAATAAGTAATTAGTAAGTTTAAAGTAGTACTACGTTTAGTTAAATAAAGCTTTTATAGCTAGTTTATTAATATTATAGGCGAAGACTCTAAGCTAAAAAAAAAAAGAAAAAAGAAAGAAGGAAATCAAAGTTTATAGGATAGGTAGATATGGACTCTATGTGTGTGGCTGCAGAGGTATGGGCTAGTCCGTGCGTAGACTTTCTATCTTATTGCCCTGTGGGTCTGGAGTCCTTGCAGGTCTCGCCAAGACTGTACTGACCATTATACTTAGCATTTTCTTTCCTTGTTTAATAAACTTTTTCTATAAAGTTTTAGTTTTATTGCAGTACTATTAAGCTATATAATTGTTCTAACGTTAGCAGAACTACTACTACTACTAAAAATAGTATACCTTATGAATAAAAAAAGTGTTTATTTTGCAAAACTATTTTTATTAGCTAGTCTTTACTCCTCTCTTTTTTAAGGCAATATTAAGCTAGTTTAAACATAATATTAGCCTTTTTATTAAGTTATCCTAATTAATAATTAATTATAAACTAGTACATAAATAATTGCTAGGTTTATTACGCTTGCTTGCGGTTAAAGACCTTTATAATTATAAAATATACAAAATTCTAGTAGTCTAAATAGATCTTAATCTTATACTTAGCACTTTTTAAGTATTAGCGCTAGCAATTAAAAAAGTCTATTATAACTAAAAGCTCTTTATTATAAATTTTATAATTTATTTCTGTTAGTATAAACTTGCATAAATAAAAAGCAATTAGATATAGTTGTCTATTTAGGTCTTTTTGTAATAGGACTGCCCCAAAGGCAAAGTCTAATACGTTAGTCTTTATATATGCAATTTCTTCCGGGTTAAAATGTACTAAAATAAGGGCTGTAATAAATTAGTATTTTAGTTCTTTAAAAGCTTCGCTTATTACTTCTGTTTATTTTTACTTTTTTTTGTTTTTTTTGTTAGCGTTTATAAAAAATTTAATAATTACTAAAAAAATTTTAATAAACCGTTAATAAAAGTTAGCAAAGCTTATAAACTATTATAATTCTTGCAAAATATTTAGGGTTTTTTATTTATTAATATAGTTTATTTTGTTTAGTACTATAAAAATTCTATTAGCTCTAATAATATAGCCTAAGAAATCTATTTTTTATATTTACTATTTATATTTCTAAGGAATAACTACTAGGTTATATTATATTAGTTATTTTAGGACTTTTTTAACTAGTTAATTATATTCTTTTAATATATTAGCATAAATTAATAGATTGTTTAAATAAACAAAAAGTCTAGTATTAATAAAATTATAAAATATATTATTTATTATAGCTTAAAAAGTTATTAAAACGTTTATAAGTCCTATTAGTATAACTATATACTTAAAAAAGCCATATTTATAACGGAATGCTATTTTTTATTTCTTTCTTTTCTTAATACGTACTAAAAAGAATCTAAACTTTAGGTCGATTTTGGTAAACTATTTAGCTATTACAAAACAGGCTTGCAGCTCTACAATTAATAGTATTAAGTACTAAACCAGGATTATTATATTATTTAAACCTTTATAATTAACTATAAGTTATAAAAAATTATTTAAGTTTTTTTTTTTAACAAACATTAAAAAAGCCCCGCATAATAAAATAGATTTCCAAATATGCCTGGTTTTTAGTATTTTTTCTAACTATAATTTTAAAATATTTAATTTTTATGCGCTTATAGTATATAATAATCCCTATAGTAATGTTTTACTTTTTATAATATTAATGGCATAGTCTTATAACTAGTAGTTAGGTAACCGTTATATAGCTGTTTTAAATATAATAAAAAAAAATTCTTAAAACTTTTTAAAAACTTAAGCAATAGTAGTATTAGTAGCCTCCTATAAAATAATTATTATAACCCTAGCTATTTCTAGGTTTAAAATAGCTTAATTTATATAATTTTTATAATAATATTTTAAAATAAAAGTAATTTTTTAAATATTTTTAAAAAAATATACTAGCTAATATTATTTTAGCTATTATTAAAAAAAAATTATATTATATTTATTATTTATTTTATTTAGTTTAAAGCTAAGCTATATAAAATAGTCCTTTTAATATTTAAAAATTATTTTTTTTATATAATATCTACCTACTTTTTATATATATATAATATTAAAAACTATTATAAGTTATAGTTATATTTTTTTAATAAAAAGCAACTTTTACTGTTATATTTAGCTAAAAAATATTATTAGTACTAAGTTTTTAGTATTAAGTAGTGTTCAAATAAAATATTTTTTATTATTATATAAGAATATTATATATATTATAAAATAATATCTTATTTTAGGTTCCAAGCTAGGTTTTTTGCCTAAGTTTATTAGTTTTTCTTTAGGTTGCTTAATTATATTTATCTAGAGTTTATTATTTTAGTTTAGTTTTAAGATTTTATAAAATGTGGCATAAGAACTTTTTAAAAATTTAAGTCAGATTTATTTATTTTTATAAACTATAATAAAAGCTTAAATATAACTATTAAAAGCATATTTATTTTGGCTTATTTAATAAGGTCTAAAAGAAATTATTTTTTAATTATTTCTTTTTTAGCAGTAGAAGTTTTTTTAAGTACTAGTAGTAAATCTTATTTATTAATATCTTTTTTAGTAAAACAAACAAAAATATTATAGTTGTTTTATTTATAATATTAATAATTAATTTTGTTACGTTTTTACTAATTAATAGCAGTTTAATCTATTTTTTTTAGGGCTACTATTACTAAGGCTTATTGTTTGTTTTTAAAGTCTAGTTTAATCTTACTATCGGTTTTTTTAAATATGTCTTTTTTTAAAGATTGGTTGCGGCCTGGGTTGGAGCGTCCTTCTTTGCTACAGTTAGGTTAGCCCGACTTTAAAAGCTCTACTATTAAAGTAGGCCTTCTTTTTTCTAATATTCTAGGGTTAGTTAGCATATTTTTATATATTTGGTTTGCTTTTTATATAACTAAAATAAATTCTTTATTAGTTTTTAGCAAGCTTTTTTAATAAAAATAAACTAATTTAATAATATTATTAAAAAAAGTCTTAGTTATATAATTTTAAAAAATAATTCTAGACTACTAAATAACCTTATTAAAGTTAAAAAGCTCTATAAAATATTAAGCTATATTTCTTTTATATTTAAGACTAGTTATTTTTTTAAAGTTCTAGTATTGTTTAAAGTAATTTTTAAACCTTTTTTTTAATATATATATATAGCTAAGCTATTAGTCTATAAAACTTATTTTATTTATTTATTTAATATGCTGCTAGTACTAGGTTTATATTTTGCCTATTAGTAATAAGCTTACCTAATTAATTTAATAATAATCTTTAAAAAAACTTTCTTTATATATTTCTAAGTATAATTCTATTTTTATTTACTAAGTTTAAAACTTTGCTAGGTCCTCCCTATTATAGACTAATAGTTTATTTAGGTATATTAAATTAATCGTAATAAAAAAAGCTAGGTAAACAAGGCATTTAAAAACTTAGATTAACTAGTTATTAAATTATAACTTATTATTATTATTATTATTATTAATTCTTTAAGAACTTTGCAAAAAAAAAGGTAGTAGTCTTTATAAAGGCCTTAATAGGCTATTATTATTATTATTACTTAAATTTTTTAGGTCTAGGTTAAAAGCTCTAAATAAACAACAAAGTAGTATAGCTTTTCTATTTCTATTAGATATAAAAAGTCTAGCACATATAGAATTAAATTATATATAGGCTTTTTTAGTTATTTTATAGGCTTAAGCTTCCTAAAAAACTTTGCTTATTAATATTTTTTTTATCTAAGCTTTTAAACTAAAGTACTTAAATAGGGGCCCCTATAATAAAAAGGACCCTAGTTAGCTAATAAAAAGAATAAATATAAGCTTAAAAGCTATATATTTTCTAATAGATTCTAGAACAAAGTTTATATTTATTTTATAGTTAGCTACTAGTTAAGTATTAAATTTATCTAAAATAACCTAAATATATACCTAAAAATTTTTAATTTATTTCTAGGTTATTTTATTATAGGTAGGATTAAAATATTTTTAAACAAATAAATTATTAATCTGGTTTTTTTTTTTTATTACTTATAACATTACTTTTTTTTTAAACTTTTTATACTATTAATAATTTTTCTAAAATATTTTTAAAGCTTATTATTATTATAAAATTATTTTTTTAAATTTAATAATAGCTTTTTACTAAATAGAAATATTTTAAGCAAACTTAGCAATAATTTTTTATATTTTCTAAAAAAATATAGAGCTAGATTATTCTATTTATTATTAGAACTATCCGATTTGTTTTATAAATATAGTAATTCTTATTTAATATATTTATATTACTATACTATAAAAATTATATATAATTTTATATTGTTTTTTGATTTTTTTTTAGTTTTGGTAGTAAAAAGCCTTAATATTATTAATAAAAGTATTAATTGTTATATAAAAATTATTTATTTATTAATATAACTTTATAAGCTAGTTTAATAGATTAGCAATAATAATATTAGCTTTAATTAGTTTAATTTAATTTTTTATAATAATGTTATATTTTTAAGGGTTATATAGGACAATAGTACCGGCATAATCGGCTAATAGGTTTAATATATTAGGCTTAGTTTTTAGAACGTAAGGTTTAACCAAAAAACGGAAGATTGATTATAAATAGGAATATTATTGCAAAGGTAACACGTCTTATATATTATAGTTTGGCTACTAGTAAAATGCTAGTTTATTAATCGATCTAAATATTTTTTTAAATAGTAGTAAAAAAAATATTCTAAGCATAAATAAAAAAGGAGCAAAAGGTAATACTTTTAAAGAGTTTTAATAATAAAAAACAAAAAAGTTAGATAAAAAAACTACCAAAAACTATATTTTATTAGACATAAAAGATAGTTTTTCTACTACTAGTAGCACTAAGCCATTTTAGGCTAATTTGTTTTAAAGGTTTGGTTATAGTTTAGTACTTTCCGGGTTATTTTTGTTTAAGATTTTGTTTAAGTTTTTTTTTTTTTTTAAATCTTTGTTTAAGATTTTGTTTAGATCTTTTTTTTCTAGTTTAGAAAGAATACTACTAGCAATAACTATAGCATAAAATAATAATTAAAATATAAAAAGTGCTTTTAAAGCTAATAAGCTATTATTAGTAATAAGTATAAACTAAGCTAGAATAGTTATAAAATTATAAAAGTTCTTTTAAGTAAATAGAAAATTATTTATAATAAAAATATATATTATAAGCTTAGAACTTAGTTATATTTAGCTAATAATTCTTTAGGGGTTTTAAAGTTTATGGTTCTTTTTTTTAAATGTTTGAACTTGGGATTCTTATAGCTTATTTATGCCTGTTCGCTATTAGGCTATTTAGAATATATTCTATAACTTTATTAACGCAAAGGACTGTTAGGTCTTCTTATATATGCGTATAGTCCGTATAACTTCTTGTCCTTTTAATAAAGACTTATCTGTTCCTTTGTGGGCCTGCATATTGTACCAACAGCATAGCTAGCGGCTTGGCATATCAATCCGTGTGATACCATCCCCCTCCCTTGCTACCCCAGGCAGTCCCCAGCCCGGTGTTCCCTTGTACAAGTACCGCCACGTATTGAATGCAAACGCCTTTGCGTCCCTCGGGTCCCCTTCAATCCCTAGCATCCGTATATCCTCCAGCCGGCGGGCCAGCGCCGTCCGCGTCGCCACGAAGTCGTCGTCCACGCTTCGCGCGGACGCCTCGATCGCCTGCGCCACGCCGCGCAGCGCTTCCATGCCGGTCCCCGTCGCATCCGCGTGTCCGGGGTGCTCGCGTCGCGACGCGCCGGCTGCGGCCAGCACGGTCCCTAAGGCCACGTCCGCGGCCGGGATCGCCACCGCGTTGCCCGCCGTGGCCGCCAACCCCGGGACGTGCCCAACGGCCCGCCCGCGCCAGTTGACCACGGTGACGATCCGCGCCGTCTGGCCCTTGCCCTTCCCCAGCTCCCAGTACTTGTACCCGGTCCCGTCCTCGGCTGCGCGCTGCGCCCCGTCCCTGTTTGTATCACTATTAGCGGCGGCGGCAGCTGCGTCCTGAATAGCGGTAAGGCGTGCCTTCGTTACATGCGCCCACGTCAGCGCAGCGAGACTGGTGAACGACGAGGGGAGCTTGGCGCCACTAGCGCTGGCGAGCTGCTGGCGGAGCTGGGCCAGCGCGTGAGGCGCCACAACGAAGATGCGGCCGGTGCGGCGGATGCTAGCGAAGGGGGGGCCGGGCGGCCCGAGGTAAGGGATGGTTGGGCCGTAGGACCACACCATCGTGGTGCCGAAGAACACGTCGGGGATCAAGGCCTACGTGCTGGGGTTTAACACTGCATAGTTGTAGTCCCAGAAGTGGATCTAAGCTGTTGTGCTGGATTCAGCCTCGCTGGAATTTCCATTCTATCAAAGCTCGCTCGATGCGGTGAAGAGCCGCTTTTTTTTTTCTAGCAATGGGACTCTAGTTTAAGTCGAGAATTTCAAGATCTAGGCTCAGACCGTAGCCCCTCCAGTAGTGTTCTAGTACATAAGATGCAAGCACAAGCAACCATCTGGTATCAGCATACATATAATGTAATATAGCTTTTCCGGCTTTTCTCTAGATGTGGCCCAGCAAAGCGCACCACAGTTTATTCATTAACCCGGGTAGCATAACATCCTGTTCTGTAGAGAACTGTCTTACGTCTTGTTCAGTACAGAACTATCCCCTATACTGTAATATATCAAGGGGCTCTGATATTGCTTCGAAGTGATTATCCGCATATCTTTGCAAGAGGGGATTGCCTTCATGTGTTAGTCTATTAGAAACGCGCCTTCTAGCTGCGCCGTCCTGGCGCAGTTGATTGTGTTTCCGTACCGGGCGGTTCAAGTCGATCGTCCAGGCTTGTGTCAACAACAGCCGGTGGCGATACTGGATGTGCAGGCAAAGTTAGGGCATTCTCTTAGCGATGACGGGCCACTAGCCACCCTCTATTATCCCTAGCAGCAGTATCAGATCTCCCAAGCTGATGCAGATCTTGAGAGGAGCTTCTTTTTGGCATAAGACGGACTTTGGGATTAACTACGGCGACATAAGCCGTGGCATACCACAACCTTGTCTCGCGTAAGGCGGACACAATCCTATCGTCGATGCATGTAGCATGATTGGCACAGGCAGCGGCGAAGCCTACGTCTCAGCTCCCCGTTACCGAGTCGATCCGCATGCGAGGAGACGCCAACACGTGAATGTCACAGCTCTAGGCAGCTCTAAGTATATCGAAGTCTACAACTAGATCCGGAAGACGTCCCCGCCGGCGGTGATACGTGTGATACGTGCTTACATGGATCGAGACGGACTCTTACTGATCACGGTATGTACCCGATTCAGCATGAGTCAGCGGATGCGGTTGTGGCAGTCCTACTGGGAAGGAATGCCCTAGTCGGCCGGGAGGCGAGATGTTACTTGGTGATCGGGGATATTGATTCGGACCAGCCGCCAGGCAACCAATGGAAGGATGCAGGGCATCCCTTTTCGATCATCTCCCAGGGAGCGCGATCTGAAATGTGGCGATGTGCGCAGCCCGAGAAGTCCCGTGGCCGTGCCCGCGAGCACGCAAGGCAAACCTGCCTGGGGAGTCGTCCCGGACTCGAACTACATCAACCAACCTCCTGCCATCCCTGCTCCGCAATGGAGGACAGCCCACGAGCAGTCTCTTCTCACGCCGTTCCGCCGAGAATCCAGCAAACAAACGCACCGCCCACGTCACCAGCACCATGATCGAGACCACCGCCGACGCCGCGGCCCGCAGGGTCACCATCTCGCTGCCCGACATGTTCAAGAGCTTCCTGGTGAGGGAGCCGGTGGTCAACCGCCACTACGAGGCCGTCCGGCCCGAGTCGGAGGAATGGCTGCGAAGGTGAGCCGGTTCCCCAGAGGGTCACGCGTGGCGCATCTCTACTGACTACCTCTACGCCAGCATCATGAGCCTCACGCCGAAGCAGCACCGGCGGGTCAACCTGTGCGACTTCTCGTACTTCTGCACCGTCCTGGTGCCGTACTGCCCGCGGGACAAGCTGCGGGTCGTCTCTGACTGGGGCAACTGGGTGAGTTCTGCACGACCACACACTGCCGGCGCACTACAGGAGCTGACCGGCGAGCGATTGACAGGTCTTCCTCTTCGATGACAGTACGGCAGACGCAGTGGGCCCAAAGGCACTCTCGTGGAGTTCTCGCAGCTAACCACGCTTTTTGACAGTGTTTGACGAGGGGGAACTGACCGAAGACCCGGTTGGCTCGGAACGCATCATCAACAACCTACTATCGATCATGCTGCCCGAGGCGCCCCGCACGTCACAGCAGCCCGTGGTTACCGCACACGACGACATTTTCAAGCGCCTTGCCGCTGTGAGTACTGAGCCTCCTTCCTGGGACACGCGGTGGCGCTGACAACCTCGACCAAGCAGGGCTCGGCATCTAGTGAGAGACGGGCGGTTGTCCCTCCGAGAAAGCCGACTGTCACTGCTAACGTGGCCCGCTCGGGAGGTGTCTTGGGGCGCTACATCAGGGCCATGGAATCCTACTGCGCCGGCGCGCTGAAACACATCCAAGACCACGCGTTGGACAAGGTTCTGTCGGTGCAGGAGATGGTCGATACGCGCCGCATGTCCATCGGCGTCTTCCCCATGTACCCGCTGATCGAGTTCGCCTACGGCCTGAACTTGCCGGATGGGGTGTTCGAGCACCCCACGGTGCGAACGCTGGAGGACCTGGGCGCCGAGTTCGTCATGATGTGAGGAGAAGCCCCCCTTTCGCCCTTTGGACATAGAGAGAGAGAGAAAGACCAGACTTTACTCACATGGCGGGCTCTAGGATGATCGACATCTTGTCCTACCGAAAAGAAGAGGTACGTTAAAGCCAATGGTTCGTTGATCGGGTATCTGCGTGGTATTTAACAAGCGGACAGAGCGAGAACTGCCCGTTCAACATGGTGGCCGTGTGCCGCATGAACGGCTCGTCAGCCCAGGCCGCCTTCGACCAGATCGCGTCCATGACGAGGCGGTCCGGGCGCTCCCGTCGTGGGGCGCTGATGTCGACGCCCAGGTGCGGCAGTACATCCAGGGCATCCAGAACATTGTCCAGGCCAACCTGAGCTGGAGGTAAGGCGGCACCTACAACTGCAGCACCGAGAGACTAACGTGTGGAGCAGCTTCCGGTCGGGGCGGTACTTTGGGAGCAAAGGCGACCAGGTCCTGTTGATGAGGAAGATCGATGTGCTCATGCATCCTTCGTTCTTGGCGCGCGCTCCTCAGGCTGTCAAGGTCTAGACGGGCTAGGAACGCGGGAGACGGGAATTCTGCGCGGACGGCCGGGATTGCGGCCTAGTTAGACTTTCGTGTATTGCACATTCTGTAGAATCTCCTACCTGGAGGCTTGTTCAGCAAGCAACCTTTAATAGACGATAGCACATCGGACTCTCCCTGCCTACTCATCATCCAGTCACGAATCTACAAGGAGCTTCAGGAACCCACTTCCGTATATCGGGTCTCACGGAGGTATGGAGTCAGTGGAAGTGAACCGGCGTTAGTCACGATGGGGATCAGTTAGAGTCTATTTAGATGATCTAAGGTCTAAGTTCTAACCAGTAATCCCAACCCAGTAGATCCCATATTTATGTAGGATCTTCCGGAACAGCGTTGAACCAATCCGTATCCACTACTCCGTGACATCGGCCGACGGGTTGTGGGGCACGACGGGTATCCCCGGCACGGCGAGGTGGGTCCCGAGCCTGGAAGCGTCAGCATTAGGTACGGAGGTCGGGGCCAAAACAACGAATCGGCCTTAGTAATACCACAGCGTATAAATAATAAAAGTTTTATACGGTATGGGCTTAAGCTACCCCAAATCGGATGGCCCTTTACTTAGAAGGCTATTTGCGACAGAGAAAGCTGAATAAGTTAAAAAGGCGGAGGATTGGCTTTAAAAGTACGATGAAGAGATGTCACGACGTTGCAATGGGCGGAGTCGTTAGTGATTACTAGAAACACATAGTAAATGATATAGTGACGGGACGATGTCGAGGATAACTTGTAGCCTAAAGCCTTTATCACACGCTATATATGGTAGGTAGCCCGAAGGGTAGCATATGTGTAAGCCATACACCTAGCTACGATAGCTACAACCTTATTCCAAATACGTTATGTAAGCCTTACGGCTAGCCATGGGAGCCTGGGAGCTGTAACTAGGCACTTAATAGCACTTTGAAAGGGTGAAAATAAGATAATTGTAAAAGCCGTAGCTAGGCTATCTGCGAGGCTATTCGGGCCGCGTGAGATATATAACCGCGCGCGCCGGGCTAATCTACGGAAGCCTCCGCTGCGCGCCTGGCTAGCTTAGTCAGCAGGGCACACCTATATATATAGAAAAGAGGCGCTGGCTAGAGGCCGTACAAATCGCCCTTTAGTAGGGCAATATAGCTGATTCTAAGCTGTATTTCAAGCCTTTAATTAATAGATCTATCATCTATTATAATAGTTAAACTAAAAGGAGTTAAGTGGGTAGATATTAATAATAATATTAAAGTAAGACATTAAATTCGGGCCGCTAGCTGTCTGGCAAGGGTGGTAGCTAAAATTAAGCCCTTTATCATATTGCACTGTAGGCAATTGCCAAGACCGATTCGTTGTTTTGGCCCGGACCTCCGTAATTAACTCGGATCCAGTACGATCCCGATTACATGCTGCATGTATTAACAGGGGGGCTCTGGTTGTATCCTATTCGGGAAATCACCCGCTCTCAACCGGCGGCGGTCACACCATACCGCCCTTGTCTGCCTGTCAGCTTCTCGGCTCCCTGCCAGGACACGCACACGCCGCACTCTGCCTACACGCCGGGGGTGAAGTTGGGGTGGAAAGAGCGCCGCACCTGCTCAGCTCGGGGACCTGGAGGCTGGAGGGATCAGAATCTAAAGAGACGTACAGCAAACAGATTGGCAACGACCGAGCTCTTGCGGGGGCGCCGGCCAGGTCTTGATAAGCTGTTCTCAACCTTTTTTATTATTTCTCAAGTGCTGCGTGTGGTTCTCTGACCGTGATTGTTTTGTTCTTGGCCTAGTCCAGGATGGCATTTTTGCAGCTCATCCAAGACACGGGCAAAATGCCGCTCGCGCTCACCTACTCTCATCCCATTCCGGCCGTGTCTGCTGCCGCCGTGCTTGTCTTCGTTTTACTACGCCTCACCATCCTCTCGCCAACGGCCCGTCTACGCGCGCATCTTGCCCAGCTCCCGGTCTTAAACGGCGATGCAAGCACCGGCGAGAAGCGCAAGGCGTTCCTGGAAACGGCCCACCAGCTGTACCAGGCCGGATACCAGAAGGTCTGGTCTGCTTGAGACCTTGGAGCTTTGCTATTCGGGGCTGACGAGTGCCACAGTTCAAAGATGAGGCGTATCGCATGCCGACGTCGGATGGTGCGTGATCCTGGCTGGGGTCCCCAGTGCCGCAAGATGCTGACATTCTCTCGCGTCCAAGACGTCGAAAACGTCGTCATCCCGCCCAAGTTCATGCGCGACCTGAGGACGCTGCCCGATGCGGACCTGAACTTTTACCCGGCCGCGGAAAAGGTGAGGGCGTCCATCACTCGTTCACCACTAACACCACCACAACCACCACGGCGCGTGTCCACGCTGACGTCCGACTCCAAAGATTCTCGAGAGCAAGTATACCGGCGTTCTGACCGACCTGTCGGCGGTCGCCCACTCGGTCCGGGCCGAGCTCACGCCCGCCCTCGGTAACGCGCCCCTCCCGCTCCACCCGCTGTTTCCGGTTCCGGTCCCGTCTAACAATCTCCAGCTCGGTTGAACCCCATCGTCTACGACGAGGTCGACCACGCCCTCAAAACCGACATCCCTAAGTGCTCCGAGTGGACGCCGGTGCCCATGTACATGGCCATCGCCAACATGGTCGCCAAGATCACCGGGCGCGTCTTCGTTGGCGAGGGCCTGTGCCGCAGCCCCGAGTACCTCGACAACGCCATTAACTACGCCGTCGACGTGCACACGGCCCAGGTCGAGGTCAAGCGCATGAACCCGCTGCTGCGGCCCTTCCTGGCGCCGCGGCTAACCTCGGTCCGCCGGCTGCGCCGCCGCGAGGCCGCCGCCGCGCGCTTCTTCAAGCCCCTGGTGCAGGCGAGGCTGGACGCCGAGAAGAGCGGCGACCCAGACTGGCGCGCACCCGACGACATGCTTTCGGTGCTGATGCGCAAGAGCGAGGGCCGCGGCATCGTGTCGGCCGCCGAGATGGCCCAGATCCAGCTAGGCGTCATCTTTGCGTCGGTGCACACCACGAGCGAGTCCATGACCCATATGCATGTGCACCCTGCCCCCTACCCGTCCAAAGCGCGTCCCGGCTAACAGAGCTCCCCAGTATGTACGACCTCGCCGTGCGGTCCGAGTACATGTCGCCGCTGCGCGAAGAGATCCGCGGCGTGCTGGCTGCGCATGGCGGCGAGATGAGCGCGCACGCCCTGCAGCAGATGCTCAAGCTGGATAGCTTCATGAAGGAGTCGCTACGGCTCAGCCCGCCGCTGACGACGACCTTCCACCGGGTGGTCGGGCGACGCGGGCTGACGCTGCCCCACGGGCAGCGCGTGCCGCCTGGCGCGACGGTCGAGCTGGCGTCGCGGGCCATCATGCTCGACCCGGCGCACCACGAGCGTGACGGCGCCGATGCGGGCGAGTTCGACGGGCTGCGGCACTACCGGCGGCGGACGCGGCCGGGTGCCGGCGCGACCGACCATGCGCGCCATCAATTCGTCGCGAGCCACGAGCAGAGCCTGTTCTTTGGGTACGGCCGCCACGCCTGCCCCGGGCGCTTTTTCGCCGCTCAGGAAATGAAAATGCTTCTGGCGCGGCTGATCCTCGAGTTCGACTTCAAGAACGCCGACGGGAGCACGGATCGGTATCCGAACATAGAGATCGGACCGCTGATCGCGCCGGACGAGCACAAGAATCTGCTGTTGAAACGGGTCAAGACTTAGATGGGGGAGTAAATGTCACGGTTAGGTGGATCCAAGGGATCCATTGGAACGGGTCAACGTTGTTCCGAGAGATCTTGTATATATACAGCTCATTCCATTCCCTTTGTCATGATTAGAACTTAGACTTTAGATCATCCGAATACACCTTTGGTGATCATACATGGTATATGCACTGGTCCCATTTCTCCACTAGATCGCAACTCCACTCCTCCGTGAGAGTAAGTAGTTTGATTCGTGCCACACGATTTCGACGGAGACAGGGTTTTCACTAGACTAGACTGCATGGTAGAACTAGACAGTGGCGAGGTGATATATATAGCCTCTGTGTGCAAATTGATTATCGAGCATTGGCGACAACTATCTTTAATAGTTGACCCAGTATTAAAGCATGGCGTTTAATGCGGCAACAACGAGCCATTTAGAAAAAAAAAGAAGCGAAACCTGTTGAATATTTTAACCTCCCTGAAAAGGGTTGATATGATTACGCATTACTAGTGAAAACAAAGTCTCGATATGCTAAAATGTTTCCTTGAGATATCTACCTTGGAGGGGGATAAGCCTGGCCACGCAGGAGAGAGTGTACTGCTGAGGATAGTAGAGAGCGCTATTTTCGTCTTGGAAAACCTCTCTACTCGACTATTCAGGACTACCCACCCCCTCGCTAGCTAAGGAGAATCAGATCATAGTTCCCATTAATCAAAGTCAGATATCCGGGGTTGCCAACCCTGGTAGGTCCCTTTTGGCAGCCTACTCCCACAAGAATCGGGGGCCTCCTGGGTTTGAAGAGATCCTTGGTGGTACGGGCGACCAGGTTGCGGCTTCGCCAGTTCCGATGGCCAATTGTTTACTTTTTACTGAAAAGGATCCAAATAAAGACTAAGCGATTGTTTGGAATGAGTTTAGGTGAAGCAGAGAAATGGAAGAAAAAAGTATCTGAAGCACTCAAGAGGTGTTCCAGTGATGCCGTTGCATGCCTCACGCGAATAGGCAACACCACATTCTCCTGTGGCATATAAGTACTTGGTGGAGGTTTGCGGCTAAGTTATGCTTTCAGCAACTGCCAGCCTCGAACTTGTAGGGAAGATCAGGACAGCTTTTGGGGCGTAATTGTTGTGAGTTTCCATGGGATTTATATCTATAGAATTTGGGGAATAGTGTTCAGATATCATCGTACTCTCTAAATCATTGTTAAAGAATAAACAATTGCACATCGTGTTAGCCTCGGGGAGCTGCCTGTATAGCTCTTGAGATGACACCAAGGTAAAAAAAAGCTCTTGAAAATAGGAGCTAATGTAGTGACACAAACAGCAGGTGTCAACTTAATGTATGCTGTTATTTAAACTAGAACGCCACATGTGTTTTAGAAGGCTTGTGGTATGATGCTTTCTCTCTCGTTGCATATATTGCCATCGCCATCATCCTCCAGGATAGCATTAGCTAGGCTAGGCAGGCTTTTTAACATACATGACTAAATCTCTAAAGTACTCATGATCTGGGAATTCCAGCTCGTAATACTCTTCCTTAATCATTTTAACCACTCTCGGAGATGGTGGGTCAGTTCTATGAAGAATTAGATAATGGCAATGAGGTAATAATGTGGATTTGGCTTGCTTACATGGGGTCGTCAGAATCCCAATCTGTGTCCCATATAATAATACCAGGACGGCAAATATCTGCCACGATTTGCTTTACCGGGATATCGGGGGCAATTGCCACAAGAATGCTAGAATCGTCTAACAGTAGAAATGCCTGCGGATCATCAACAACAGTTAAGTCGACCGAGCTTAAAACACTCTTGTCTAGCGGTGTATATGCCGGGTCTTGTACGTAACGTTTAGACGACGCTAACAAGATCCCCTGTTGATGTAGGCTTGAATAGATGGCGGAAATGAGAGCATGCTGAACCATAGATTTGTCACCAATTTGACTCCCTACAACAAGGGGCCCCAGTGCGACGGCAATCACTTTATCCAGAACAAGAGGAGTCTTTACTGCAGCAAGAGCTGCTTGAAGCTGCTCATGGTGCTGGCTCATCTTCCATTGCCGTTCTCGATCCCGGAATACGTCAAGTACCTCCTCCGTGGAAGGCACTGGAGATCCATCCTCCAATATGGCATCGCCAATCTCCGTGACGCAGTCACAAATTCCCATTGGAAGGTATGCGGTTTCAGGGATGAAAAAGTCGAGGTCTCTGTGAACTGTGAGCCATTGAATCGAGTTGTAATTAATTCTCCTGTTGCTTAACTTAGTACGGAAAACGAATAAGAGAGAGAGAGAGAGAGAATTCGGAGTTGGCATACCAAGTCGAGCCCCCAATATGGTATCTTTTGCCAGGTTCGTACTCCACCGGGGGACAATCAACGAAGGTAGAATAATCAACTCCGTCGATGCCTCTCAGAGTGATTTGGTGGCCACTCGATGCCCCTTGCTGGAAAATACTAAGTTCATCGCCGAGCTTTCGTATGGCATCTTTTGTGAACAGTGGGGCACCAGCACCATAGAGGGTTTGAACCTCGCGGATTATTGATTTCGCTTGAGCAACTCTTTCTTCATGTCGCTGTTGAGCATTCTTATCTACCGGCGAAGAGTCGGATTGCATGATGCAAATGCAAGATCGTCGTTGCTCTATGGTGATGGCGTGGCACGAAGGAATGGGAACTACTGGAAAATAATAGGGGAATAATAAAAGGTTGGACACCCGGATGCCATAATTTATAACCACGTCGTCCTAGACTCCTAGCCAGCCAGCAGACCGTAAATTCTACGGGTTGCTCGCACTTCAGCTGGGAGGTAAGGGAGAGAATGGGCGTCTTCTATTGTCGCAGATCTAGCAATGGTTCTTACTATATTAGATTTCCAGCTTCCCTGGTTGTTTGTGTTTGTGTAGGTCCCAGCGCAGGTATATTGGGTTTTTTGTATTGTTTTTGTCTTTTTTTGCTACCTTGGTAGGTAATTAACGACCTGAGATTTATTAAGTACTTAGCCATGTTGGCGCTAAACAGAGTAAAGGCAAGCAATCATAAACCAACAGCTACACATTACGTCGGTACTTATTGTTTACAATGAAGAAAGTTGTATTGTGCAATTGTAATACGGTAGTAGTACCCTGCTAGTGTTGCCATTTTGAGGCTTATATAAGGTAGGTACATTATAATAGGTCCCACAGGCTGTCTTGGATTATTTTTAGGTAAGCTCCTTTTTACTGCGCGCCGACCCATCTAGGTATTTTGGGTACACTAGATCGGTAGGCTCCCCTGCCACATTTGGCTTGGCCAGCAGGCTGGCTGACAGATATCATCTGCAACTTCATAGCATCAATCAATACCAGTTCTCTTCCATGGTCATTGGCATAGAACCTTCCTCCCTTGCCTTTCGTTTTCGGCGAGATGCGCGACAAACAAGAGATCCTCATTTATTTAACTCCGTTCGAACCAACTCTTGACATTTCCCAGCTCTCCGGTTAGGGGCTCTCCAGCCGCCTTGGTGTCGTCGTCAGCTCTCGAATATTTGCGCGCCCCTTATTACTCGTTCCGGTTTCGATCTGTTGAGGTGCAAAGCATCGCCGCGTTTCGACACCCAGCCTGCCGTTCCGACTGTTCTGTGATCAGATTGCGACCTTCTCTTATTACAATGGGTACCACGCTCTCCTTCATCAAGGTAGCATCCCTCCGCGCGTCCTGACCGGGGCACCCGCTAAATCGCGTAGACATTGCTCGTCCCAGCGCTTGTCTCGCTGGTCCTCTTCCTCATCTTGTCATATCTCATCGTCCCCTTATGGCGGTACTACCGAAACCGATATAGCCAATACCTCCCACTCGACACCATCTCAACACAAACGACCTCGTTCCGTATACGAATGCAAAATGCGGTAGCGCGATGGATAGCATCATCGTCGCGTTGGAGACTGCGCGCCAGGGATCGTGTAAATGTCGCCGATGACGAGTCGGACGTGGGCTTTAGTTCAGAAGAAGGGGAGGAGCTAAACGAGGTGGACGAAGACGGCAGGCATGCGCTTTCGTTGGACACACATCACCAACAGCCCGATAGCAATAGGAGGTTGAGTAGAGAGTAAGCACGCCCATTTTCATGTGCTGGCAAGAGTTGTGGTAGGGACCGGCCCTGGCGTTATTCGACTGACTGAGTGTGCGAAGCCTAGAAGAGGGATTTCGAGATGATAGCGACGATGACGACGACAGGGACAGCCGGAACAGACGACAATGAGAGCGAACGTGGGCCATTGGCAGCCGGCGTGCATTGTATATTACATTTACGGTTCATGGTTTGGTATGGAGCACTCCTCGTGCTATTTCTTCCTTCTTCGCTAGACGTTCTTTAGAAGTCCGCGGTAATGTAGCAAGGATTTGGCATCTGGCTGTACCATCTTGCGACACAGCCTTCTTCTTCACCGATGCACCACCGTCAAGCGATTCGTATAGTTTCATTCATTCCATCTATATTGTTTGAAATGCGAATTCGACTTTCACCGGCGGAGGTTTCCGCTACCCGAGACTCCTGCCTATTCTAAACAAATCAGACGTTTACAGTTCATATATCCTATTATTCGGGATTGTAAGCGTGCTCCTTCTAAAAGTCCTTCCACCCCAAAGGCGCACTGATAGGTCTCTTGTCTTTGTACCTAACAAGGGAGGAGGAGTATCATTGTGGAGAAGCCTTTTTTCACCTGACCGCCATCTCTCCAATTCTTCCCGGAACACGCGATTATTCCCTTCCCTCACGAGAATGGCACTGCAGCTCGATCTTATCTACGATGGATGCCCGCGAGAGAGGTCCAGGAAAAGTGGATATCCGATATACATATGTACCTCCGAGATAGGTTTTCCTATCCTGTTCTGTAATAGGTCCGCTAGCTGAGCTATGCTGCTTTTAGCCTGAGCCTAGCCTGAGCTTACAAGGTACTTACTACTACTAGGTACATACTACTTTGTAAGCTGTACCTAATTTTATACAAGCCAAAAATAAATAATTTTGCATAAAGTCACAGGTTTTTACTAAGTATTATAAACCGTAACAAACGGACAAGCATTTCTCTTTTTAAATAAAGAACCGTTAAATTTTCTTTCATATATGCTAACGTTTTACTTATGTCCCTTATTATTATACTTTACCCCCTAGGTGTTTAAGTAAATATGATCGCTTCTATGGGAAGGTATAAAGGATAGTGCTTATATATTACCTCGCTTCGCAATACAACAATTGCTAAGAGCTGTGCAGCTTTCGAATTTCCTTTGCATAGTCCCTTTAGAGCGCTAAAAGTTTGCGCTATAATTTTATAGTGCAGGTTAGGTATGTGCTACTGTTAGATTTAAATAATACCGTAGCAGGCCAGGGGGGGTCCTGAAAACAATTCTAGCAAAGGTTAGTAGGTATAAAGTATAGCCATTACTTAGCATAATAAATATATTGCTTTTATATATAAAACCTTTATATTTTTAAAGTCTTTTTTATTATGGACCCTATTTTAAAATGTAGCTTCTTTTGAGTTATAATTTCTTTTAAACTATAACTTTTTTTATTTAATATATAGCTTTTTTTTAAATATATTTATTTTTAGCCTAATGTTATAATTAGTTAAGTAAAGCTTCTATAGCTAGTTTATTAATAGTATAAATAAAGACTTTAAACTAAAAAAAAAATTAAAAAAAAAATTTATAAAGTAAATAAATATAAACTCTATATATATAGCTATAAAGTTATAAATTAATTTATATATAAATTGTCTATTTTATTATTATATAGGTCTAAAGTTTTTATAAGTTTTATTAAAATTATATTAATTATTATATTATTATTTTTTTAAAACTAAAAGTTTAAATATAATTTTAACTTAAAATTACTAATAATATTAAATTTATATAGTTTTTTTATAATATATTATTTTATTATTATTTTTATAATTTTATAAAAAGTTTAAAAAGTTTTTTATAAGTTTTATAAAACTAGTTAAACTTAATTAATATATTTTAAAAAATTTAAACTATATATTAAATATTATTAAGATTATAACTTTTTTAAATAATTTAGTATTATAATTTTTTGCTTTTTTTATATATTTTTAATTATTTAATTTATTTAATTTTAAATTTTGTTTTATTATTAATATTTTTAATTAAAAATAATAATTATATTTATTAAAATAAAATATTATTATTTATTTTTTATAATTAGTTAATATAAAATAAAATTTTTATTTTATAAAAATTAAATAAATCAAAAATATAACTAAATTTTTATTTTTTAAAATTTTTAAAAAGTTTAATTAATTAAAAGTCTAATCTAATAATTAATATTTATATTATAAAACTTTTTTTTTTAAAAAACTTTATTTTTTATTTTAAAGTTTATTAAATATATTTTTTTATTAATTTATAATTTATATTATTTTTATATAAAAGTTATTATATTGTATATTATTTTTTAAATGTTTTAAATTTAATAAATTAATTTAAATATTTATTATTTAGTATTAAAATTTATAACTATTTTATTAATATTTATTACTAAAAAGTTTTATATATTATTTTTTATTATTATTTTTAATAATAATATATTAATTAATAAGTATTATAAAAAATTATATTAAAGTTTAAAATAAAAAAATAAAAATTTTAGTTATTTTAATATTTATTAATATAAAAATAAAATTATTAATTTGATTTTTAATTAATTAATTTTATTATTTTTTAAGTTTAAAAATATTAAATATTACTAAAAAAATACTTAATATTTATAAAACTTGTTGAATGGGCTGTATACGATATATCGTACGTAAAAAACAAATAACGCGCGTAGACAGAATACAATGTATTGTACTATGTTATCTATAAAGAAAAGAGAAAAAAGAGAATGTTCGTACGAAGCATGAGTCTTTTATATTTATGTGAGAGCTTACGCTATCGTACGAGCTAACATAACAAAGGGGAAATAAGGTCCCCTTCGTCCGGCCGAGGTCCGGCTAACATCCATACGACAGCCGAGCGTGAACTCGCACTCCGTGCGAGTTGCACGATAAGGTTGTAACCAATGCTAGTTATTCCAACAAAACTATTAATTATTAGTATAAACTTAAAAATAAATAGTTTTATATTATTTAATATTTATATATTTAATATAGTAAAAGTTTTTTATAAATTTTTATAATATTATATAAGTAATAATTTTATAATATTTATTTTTTTATTAAATAAAGTTATAATTAAATAATTAAACTTATTTATAAATATTTATATATAGTTATAACTTTATTAATTAAATAATATATTTTTACTATTTATTATTATATATTGCTTTATTATAACTAATATAAATAATAAATAAAAAAAGCTAAAAGTTTTATTTTATAATATTTTATTTTTTTTATAATTATTAGAATTATATTTTAAATAAAACTAATAATATTTTTGTTTTAATATTTTAATTATTTTATATTAATTTTAATATATAATAATTAAAAATATATATATTTTTTAAATTAAAGCTATACAAAAAGATTTTTTTTATTTAAAATAACTTTAAATATATATAATTTTTTATTTTTATTTTTTAAATCTTATAACTAGTTTTTTTGTTTAATTAAATTTATTAGGTTAACTTTTTAAAAAATATTAAATAAAAAATCTATAATTAATATAAAATTTAATATTTTATTAAAAAAAATTAATAATATTATTTTTTTTTTAGTTTTTTTAGTTTTTATTATAAAAAGCTTTACTATTTTTTTAATAAAATATTAGCTATTATATTTTATTTATTTTAGTTAGTACTAAAAAATAATATTAAAGTTGAAAAAAAAATTAGCTTAGTAAACTTATTATATTAATAAGATTTATTTATTTAAAAAATATAATAAAATTTAATAATTAATTATTATAAAAAGATTAAGTTTAAAAAGCTTTAAATAATAATATATTAAAAATTTATAATTAAAAAAAAAATAAATTTATTTAATTAATATTATTATTTTAAAAAAATACTTTATAAGTTTTTAAGTTATATTTTTTTATTATATTATATAAAATATTTATTTTTATATATATTAATTAGTTAAACTTAAAAAAAGCTAAAATAAATATTTTATATATTAATAATTTTATTAATATAATCAATAAATATATAAATATAATTATAAAGCTTAAAAAATAATTAAAATAATTTAATATTTTTTAAATTATTAAAATTTTAATAAAATAAAATTTTTATTTTTTTTTTATTTTTATAATTATTTTTAAATAATTAATAATAAATATATTAAAATAAAACTTTTTAATATTTTTTTAATATTTAGCTTAATATAAATAATAGATTCTTTTTTTATAATAAGTTTAGTACTATTTTTTAAATTTATATATTAATAAAAGCTTACTATTAAGCAAGTTTTATTTTTAAACTAAATAATATAACTTTTTATTAAAATTTTTTTTTTTAAAAATTAATAATAATTAATAAAAAACTTTAATAATATTTAATTTTATAAAATAAATAATATTATAATAATTAACTATAATATTACTAATATTTAAAACTAATATAATTTTATTTTTTAAATATATATTTTTTTATTAATAATTAATTATAAATTAATATTTAATTAATTTAAATTTAAATATAAATAAAACAAAGATAATATTTAAGTTTATATTTTGTTTAATAAAATTTATAACTAGTAATTTACTTATAAACTTTTTTTTAAATTAAATAAACTATATAAATATTTAATATTAATAAAGTTTTAAAATATATTTTCTATTATTAAGTTTTAATATTATATTAAATTTTAGTTATAATAGTAACAAAGTTTTAGATTTTTAAAAAAAAAAAAAAGCTTTATATTAATTTTATATATATAAATTTTTTTTTTAAAAATAAAATTAGTTCATTATTAAAGATTTTTTATAATATTATTTAATTAATTTAAATTTATTTTTTTTATATTTTTTTTAAATAATTTAATATAATTATTTTTATTTATTACAAACTTAAATATAATAAGCTTTTTTAAAGTTTTTTTAGCTAATTATTTTTATTTATTGTAATAAAAATAATTTTAAAAGTTTTATATAATTTTTTTAATAATAGTTTAGGTTTCTTTTTTTTAAATTATTATATAAACTTTTTTTATTTTAAGTTTAAAAATTTTAAGTTTTTTTTATATTTTTTTAGTTTTATTTATACTTAAAATAATTATTTTATTTATAAAAAATTGCTTTAATATTTAATAATATTTTTTGAATATTTAATTATATTAATTAATATTCTTTTATATTTTTAAGTTTATATTTTATTATTTATAACTAAAAAGTTTAATACTAATTATTAGCAAAAATTTAATTAATAAAAATAAATTATTTAGCTAAATTAGCTATTATTTTTAAGTTTTTATTAAAATATTTTATTTTATTAATTATTTAATACTAAGAAAAATATTATAATTAAAATCAATAATTTAAAATATTTAACTTTCAAATTATTAATTATTAATTTTTATTATATATATTAAATATTTATAAACTTTACTAACTATGTTATTTTAATAATTATAAAATTTTTAAAGTTTTATTAAATAAACTATTTTTATTTTTAATTATTATTTAATTTATTATATAAATTTATAATTAATTATTAAAAAAATATAAGCTCTAATATTATATAAAACTAAAGTTTTTATTTTAATATTATTAATTTATAATTAAATAAATATTTTAAAAATAATTAATTTATTTTAGCTATATATTTTAGCTAAAATAAATAAAAAAAGTAATAAAAAAATTTCTATTAGTTCTATTTGTTTTTTAAGTTAAATAAACTATTAGAATTATTTTTTTTATATGTTTTTTTTACTAATTAAATAGTTAAAACTTTAAACTTTTAGTTAAAATAATTAATTAATATATATATATATTTCTTTTTATAAATAAAACAAGTTTTATTATTTTAATAAGTTCTTTTTTTTTAATAATTAAAGCTTATTTTAATTATTTAAATTAGATTTTTATTTAATTAAACTTATAAGTTTAATTTATTAATAGTTTTTATAAGCTTATGTAATATTATATATTAATTTAATAATTTTATTAATAAATAGTTTATAAAAAATATTTAAATTTAAAAAAATTTTATATAGATTTTTTTTTAAGTTTATATAAAAATAGTTCTATAATTTATATTTTTATTAATTTTATATATATAAACTTAAAATATTTTATAAGTAATAACTATTTAATTAAAATTATAATAAATTATTAATAAAACTTAAATTTTTTTAATTAAATAAAAATATATTTTTATAAAATTTTTAATATATTTTTTTAATTAATTTATAATATATTAAAATTAATTATGTTTAGTTCAAAAAATAACAATATTTTTATTTAACTTTTTTATTAGTTTATAAACCTAATTATTAAATAAAGTTTTATTTTTTATATTTTAGCTTTTTTTGTATAAAGAACGTTTAAAACACTAAAAAATAAACTAATAAAATAAAAAATAAATAAAACAACAAAACTAAAAAATTTAAAATTAATACTTCTGAATATATTTTTGACTATTAAATTATAATTATTTTTTAAAAATATAAAAGTAAATATAATAAAAAACTAACGTTTTATTTTTTTCATTTATTAAAAAAGTTCTACTAAAACTAATATAAAATTATAAAACTATATAGCTTTAATATTTTTTAATATATTTTTTTAAATATATTATTTATTTTAAATTGTTTTAGTTCTAGTTTAAATTTTATTTTTTTAAGTTTTAAGTTTTTGTTTTTTTTTGGATTTTTTTTAAGTATTAGTTCGTTTAAAATATTTATAAAAAAGTCTAGTATAAAATTATTTAAAACTAATAAACTAGTTATATTTAATAATTAAAGTTATTTTAATTATTTAAAATATAAAAATAGATTTAAAATATTTAAAGTTAAGTTTTTTATAAACTATTAGTTTTTTAGTAGCATAAAAATTAACAGTTTTTTTAAAGTTATATTAAATTTAGGTTTATATTATAAAATATATAACTTTTTATATTAAATATATAACTAAAAAAAAAGTTTATTTATATTTTATTAATTATAATAAAATAAAAAATATATATTTATTAAATATTTATTAATAAATAATTAATAAACTTAAAATAGTATTACAATTAGTTAAGTAAAGCTTTTATAGCTACTTTATTAATACTATAAACAAGAACTCTAAGCTAAAAAAAAAAAAAAAGAAAAAAAAAAAGTTAGAATTTATAAATATAAACTTTATATGTATAGCTGCAGAGTTATAGGTTGGTCTATGCATAGACTTCCTATCTTATTGCTATATAGGTCTGGAGTCCTTCCAGGTCTTACTAAGACTGTACTGACCGTCACACCTAACATTAATTCAAAGGCCTACACTACCGGCTATAAGCATATATTTAGCAAAGGCTGCAAAACCTTCCGCTAAATTCATAAACTACAAAGCCATTACACTAATATTCCTGGTATTCAGGGTGGTGGTGGTGTTGGTGGTGTAGGTAGGTGGCAGGTGGCAGGGTAGGTGGTAGGTGGGGTAGGGCCCCAAGGCAAGTGGCATAAGGGTGCTAGGAACTATTGCTAGAAATGGCAATTATTTTCAGCGAAATCTATTTTTAATAATAATTCTTTTAAGCAATAAACATTATTTTTAGCAGAATCTATTTTTAATAATAATTCTTTTAAATAATAAAATTTATTTTTATTTAATAGCTTTTTAGCCATGTATAAATATTGCATGTCTTTTTACTTAACATAATTTTAAACCTTGAAAATCATTCCTAGGAATTATTTTCTAGAACCCTTTTGACCCGGTGTCACGATCAGTCAAATAAAGCTTCTATAGCTAGTTTATTAATACTATAAACAAAAACTCTAAGCTAAAAAAGAAAAAAAAGAAAAAAAAATCAAAGTTTATAAAATAAATAAATATAGACTCTATATATATAGCTGCAAAATTATAGGTTAATCTATGTATAGACTTCCTATTTTATTGCTACGTACGTCTAGAGTTCTTGCAGGTCTTGCTAAAACTATACTAGTACTAACTATTATACTACCTCCTTTTAAAACTAAAAGTTTAAATATAGTTTTAACTTAAAATTACTAATAATATTAGGTTTATATAATTTTTTTATGTTATATTGCTTTATTATTGTTTTTATAATTGTTTATAAATTTATTAACTATTATTATATATATTTATTTTTATAATTTTATAAAAAATTTAAAAATTTTAAACTATATACTAAATATTATTAAAATTATAGTTCTTTAATTCTTTTATATATTTTTAATTATTTGATTTGTTTGATTTTAAATTTTATTTTATTATTAATATTTTTAGGTAAAAATAATAATTAGATTTACGAAAATAAAAAGTTATTGCTTATTTTTTATAATCGGTTAATATAAAATAAGTTTTTTATTTTATAAAAATTAAACAAATTAAAAATATAACAAAATTTTTATTTTTTTAAAATCTTAAAAAGTTTAACTAATTAAAAGTTTAATTTAATAGTCAGTACTTATATTACAAAACTTTTTTTTTTTTTAAAAATCTTATTCTTTATTTTAAAATTTACTAAGCATTTTTTATTATTAATTTATAGCTTATATTATTTTTATATAAAAATTACTATATTCTATATTATTTTTTAAATATTTTAACTCTAATAAACTAATTTAAATATTTATTACTTAATATTAAAATTTATAATAGTTTTATTAATATTTATTATTAAAAAGTTTTATATTTTAAGTTTTGTTATTATTTTTAATAGTAATATATTAATTAATAAATCTTATAAAAAGTTATATATAAAATCTAAAATAAAACAATAAATATTTGAGTTATTTTAATATTTATTAATATAAAAATAAAATTATTAATTTAATTTTTAATTAATTAATTTTATTATTTTTTAGATCTAAAAATAATAAGTATTATTAAAACAGTACTTAATACTTATAAAACTATTAATTATTATTATAAACTTAAAAATAAATAGTTTTATATTATTTTATATTTATATATTTAATATATTAAAAAATCTATATAAATTCTTATAGTATTATATAGCTAATAATTTTATAATATTTATTTTGTTATTAAATAAAATTATAATTAAATAACTAAACTTATTTATAAATATTTATATATAATTATAAGTTTATTAATTAAATAATATGTTTTTATTATTTATTATTATATATTACTATATTATAGCTAATATAAAAAAAAAACAAAAAAGATAAAAGTTTTGTTTTATAATATTTTATTTTTTTTATAGTTATAATAATTATATATATATTATTTATAATTATATTTTAAATAAAACTAATAATACTTTTGTTTTAATATTTTAATTATTTTATATTAATTTTAATATATAATAATTACAAATATATAAACTTTTTAAATTAAAACTATATAAAAACTTTTTTTTTATTTAAAATAACTTTAAATATATATAGCTTTTTATTTTTATTTTTTAGATTTTATAGCTAGTTTTTTTATTTAATTAAATTTATTAAGTTAGCCTTTTAGAAAATATTAAATAAAAAATCTATAATTAATATAAAAATTAATATTATTATTTTTTTTTTAGTTTTTTTAGTTTTTATTATAAAAAACTTTGCTATTTTTTTTAATAAAATATTAGCTACTATATTTTTTATATTAATTAGTATTAAAAAATAATATGAAAATTTAATAAAAAGTTAGTTTAATATATTTATTATATTAATAAAATTTAATAATTAATTATTATAAAAAATTTAGTTCTAAAAAACTTTAAACAATAATATTTTAAAGTTTATATTATTACTTAAAATGCATAGTTTTAAACTAAATAAGTTTATTTAATTAGTATTATTATTTTAAAAAAATATTTTATAAGTTTTTAAATTATATTTTTTTATTATTATTAAATAATTTCTTTTGTTATATTATATAAAATATTTATTTTTACTTATATTAGTTAGCTAAGCTTAAAAAAAACTAAAATAAACGTTTTATATATTAGTAGTTTTATATATTTAAAAACTTGTTTTTTTTCTAGTTTTATTATAAATAGCTTATTTTTTTTAATAGTTATAATAACCCTGCTATATTAGATAAGCTAATATAGTAGTTTGCTGTAGTATTATAATAATAAGGTTTGTTTAATAAAAAGTTAATATTATAATAGATCTAATCCTTATATTGCTTAGTATTTATCAAAAAAAAAACTTTTATATAAATAGTTCTAAGAACTTATTTGTATGTTTAAATTAAAAAAAAAAAAAATGTTTACTATAAAATATAACAAATATATTTATAATTCTATAGCTATTTTCTTTTTATTTAATGTTAAGTTTTGCTAATTAGACCTTATTTTTTTGCTTTACCTGCTTCCTAATAATTTAAGCTTATTTGCTTACTAATAATCTAATAATTTATTCTATAACTTAAGTTTATTTATTTATTAGTAATTTAATAATTTATTATATAATTTAGAATCTTTAATATTTTTTTTATTATTAAATTATAGTTATTTTTCAAAAGTACTAAAATAAATATAATCAAAAATTAATGCTTTATTTTTTTTTTATTAAAAAAGTTCTATTAAAACTAACGTAAAGTTATAAGTTTATATAGCTCTAATATTTTTTAATATATTTTTAAATATATTATTTATTTTAAATTATTTTAGCTTTAGTTTAAATCTTTAATTTCTTTAGATTTTTTTTTTAATATTAGTTCGTTTAAAACGTTTATAAAAAAGTTTAATACAAATATTTTTTATTTTTTAAAAAATTTCTTTTTTTAAAATTATTTAATAGTAAAAAGTTAGCTATACTTAAAAGCTAAAATTATTTTAATTGTTTAAAAACTAAAAATAAAATTAAAGTATTAAAAATTAAGTTTTTTATAAATTATTAGTTTTTAAATAGTATAAAAATTAAAAGTTTTATTAAAGTTATATTAAAGTTAGGTTTATATTATAAAATATATAATTAAAAAAAAAGTTTATTTATATTTTATTAATTATAATAAAATAAAAAATATATATTTATTAAATATTTATTAATAAATAATTAATAAGTTTAAAGTAGTGTTATAATTAATTAAGTAAAACTTTTATAGCTAGTTTATTAATATTATCAATAAAGATTTTAAGCTAAAAAAAAAAAAAAAAAAAAGTTAAAGTTTATAAAATAGATAAATTTAGATTTTATATATATAGCTACAAAGTTATAGGTTGGTCCATATATAGATTTTTTATTTTATTGCTATGTGGGTTTAAAGTTTTTGCAAGTTTTGCTAAAACTATACTAGTACTAACTATTACACCCGGTATAGTATTTATATTGTTATAAAAATTGCTTATTTATATTATTTGCTCTGCTTTTTTATTCTTGCTTAGTAAGGCATCTATAGAAGCATTTATAATTAGTTATATTTATAAGCGCGCAAAATGCTGCAATAAAGGAAGCAACTATAAATAGCTGTCTATAACTCATAGAAACATTACAGCGCCCCTACACTAAGAGATAAGCCAAACCTACACTTCTTAGCATAGTAGTTACTCTGTTCTTATTAGGAATCAATTGATAGAAATAAGAAATATGAATTTATTTGTAGTTCTTGCTATATATAGGTGTCCTTTCGAAATTCTCATTAAAATCAAACACCTATAGTGTTTTTATCCTATCCATAGGAGTACAGCCACTAAGTAGCTTGCTTTATGTATCGCTCTACAGTGTACCAAGCTACACTTTCGCATTGTAGAAGCGCTTAACAACGCTTATGCTCCCCTAATACACGTGCTATTAACCACCACCGAGTGCTCTAAAGTGTGCTATAGATAGTAGACTACTAAACCTCTGTAACCCACTCGCACTACTTCAGTAGGTATAGCTAAGCCAGTTACTACAGTATATATTCATATTTATAACTCCTCTTCTTCTAGAAAACTACTCTCATTCGTGCCCAAGCAAACAAAATCGTCCTCATGCTTATAGCAGTCTTCTAAGTCAATCCCTCGGCCATCCTTATTAAATAAGTACCATTGTCCTGGAGTATTACGTCGCACCTCCGTTATAGCTTCAACAATAGAACTACGTCGACACTTTTTGACCTCTACCCATTCTCCATCTTGTTGCATAAGAATTCTCATTATCCGAGTATCTTCTACCCGGGTTTTATTTTGTAGCTGTAGCTCAGGACTAGAGGTGTCCTGGGCGGATGTAGTAAGGGCTGAACTCCCGTCAGGAGGCGGTGCAACCATAGTCGGGGCCGAGTTCTCAGCAGGTGGCGGTACGAATAGAGTTAGGGCCGAGCTCCTGTGAGGTAGCGGTTGCTTTCGGGATGTCTTGAGCTTGATTTCCATGTTCCCTGCTTGGAATTCCCGACGTGCCCTTCGAGGTTTCTTGAGTTTCGTATTCCCTGCTTGTATTGCTCGACGCGCCATTTGATCTGTAGCGCTACGGCTTCTGGCAGGAATTGATATATTTTGTTGGCTAGAATCTCTTATGTCGTCTACCATTTGTTCGTCTATACCGGACACAGGAGAAGTTTCTGCATTGGACATAATGTGATCTTGTTCGTTTCTATTAGTCATGCCTGTATTTATAGTATCGAGAGCGGAACGATTTTCTGTATTGGACACAGGTTGATTGTATTGCTTGGTGCTTTGTTTGTTGGTATTTAGTTGCTCTGTATTCTTATCCCATCCCTAGAATGAATGAAAGACAGATCTTCGAACAAATAGTGAGGTAATATCGGCATTTTTCTGAATATTACTAGTAAAATTATCCAAAGTGATATAAAAATAGTTATTTAAATAAGCTTTCAAGTATTAGCAACTATATCTTTTTGTTATTAGCTCGCTAATACGCAAAGTAGTAAAAATAAAACAAACATCTAGAAATACTACTACTTATACTTTATTAAAACACTTAACTATATAAACTATTAATTTATCTAACTTTTGTTTATAATCGAAGTATTTTAGTAGTTAAACATTTAATAACGCTTTTTTAGCTAGTTCTTAGTTAGGATTTATATAAAATAAACAAGAGATCTTATTAAAATTAAAATTTAATTTTTAGGCTTCATATACTAATTAGCGCTAGGCTCTCTAATCGTATAAATATATTATCGGCTTTTTATTATTTTCTTTTAAAAGGTCTTCGCTTGAAAGCTTTATAAGGTTCTATATAATGCTAAAATAAAGGAGCTTTATATTTGCTTTAAAATTTGTTGCATTAACGTTATATATAATAGAAACAATTGTTTAGATAGTTGTAAAAAGTTGATTATTTCCTAAAATTAATTGTTTTATAATATTAATATATTATTGCAAATATTTAAAATTTTGTTGTAGTATATAAATAATTAGAATTAGATAATTAATTTACTATAACTATTATAAAATCTTTTCTTTTTCGAGCTTATTTAGTATATTTCTAAATATTATATTTGTTTATATAGCTTTAGATACATAAATATTATTGCAATAAGATACCGCTAGGGCACAAAACTCAAGTTCTTAAACTATATTATTATTTATAATATAAAGTGTTGCTTTAGATCCTACTATATAGCACTAAGTATTATATATATTCTAAAAATAATAAATAATTTCCTAGTCAAAATTTAGCTGCTAGATATAATAGTTAGTATAGTTTTAGTAAAACCCGCAAGAACTCTAGACTTATATAGTAATAAAATAAGAAATCTATATATAAACCAACCTATAACTCTATAGCTATATATATAAAGTCTATATCTATTTATTTTATAAACTTTAAATTTTTTTTTTTTTTTTTTTTTAGTTTAAAGTTTTTATTTATAGTATTAATAAACTAGCTATAAAAATTTTATTTAATGAATTATAAAACTATTTTATATTTATTAATTATTTGCTAATAAGTATTTAATAAATATATATTTTTTATTTTATTATAATTAATAAAATATAAATAAACTTTTTCTTTTAGTTATATATTTAATATAAAAAATTATATATTTTATAATATAAATTTAATTTTAATATAATTTTAATAAAACTTTTGATTTTTATATTATTTAAAAGTAAATAATTTATAAAAAACCTAATTTTAAATATTTTTATTTTATTTTTAGTTTTTAAACAATTAGAACAATTTTAATTTTTAAGTATAGCTAGTTTTTTATTATTAAATAAATTTAAAAAAAAATTTTTTATAAAAGAAAAAATTAAGCATTAGACTTTTTTATAAATATTTTAAACAAACTAATATTTAAAAAAATTCTAAAAAAAACAAAAAGTTAAAACTTAAAAAGATAAAATTTAAACTAGAACTAAAATAATTTAAAATAAATAATATATTTAAAAATATATTAATAAATATTATAGTTATATAAGTTTATAACTTTATATTAGTTTTAATAAAACTTTTTTAATAAATAAAAAAAATAAAACATTAATTTTTTAATATATTTATTTTAATATTTTCAAAAAATAACTATAATTTAATAATAAAAAATATATTTAAAAATATTAATTTTAAATTTTTTAGTTTTATTACTTTATTAATTTTTTGTTATATTAGTTTATTTTTTAGTATTTTAAACTTTATTTATAGTAAAAAAACTAAAATATAAAAAATTAATTTTAGCAAGTTTATAAAAAATAAAGCTTTATTTAATAATTAGGTTTACAAACTCGCAAAAAAACTAAATAAAAATATTACTATATTTTAAACTAAAAATAATTAATTTTAATATATTATAAGCTAATTAAAAAAATATATTAAAAAATTAATAAAAATATATTTTTATTTAATTAAAAAACTATTTAATAATATTATTAAAATAATTTAAATTTTATTAATAGTTTATTATAATTTTAATTAAGCAGTTATTATTTATAAAATATTTTAAACTTATATATATAAAACTAATAAAAATATTAATTTATTAAATTATAATAAAAATATAAATTATAGAACTATTTTTATATAAATTTAAAAAAAAATTTATATAAAGTTTTTATAAATTCAAATATTTTTTATAAATTATTTATTAATAAAATTATTAAATTAGTATATAATATTAAGTAAGCTTATAAAAATTAATAATAAATTAAATTTATTAGTTTAACTAATTAAAAATCTAATTTAAATAATTAAATTTTTAATAAACTTATTTATTAATTTTTAACTAATTTTAAAAGTTTTAAAATATTTATTTTAAAATAATTAAAATAAATATTAATTATAAAAAAAAAAAAGCTTATGAAAATAATAAAATTTATTTTATTTATAGTAAAAAAAAGCATTTATTAATTAATTATTTTAATTAAAAGCTTAAAGTTTTAAGTGTTTAACTAGCAAAAAAAATCTATAATAAAAACAGTTTTAATAGTTTATTTAATTTAAAAAATAAATAAAACTAATAGAAATTTTTTATTAGTTTTTTTATGGATTTTAGCTAAAATATATAATTAAAACAAATTAATTATTTTTAAAATATTTATTTAATTATAAACTAATAATATTAAAATAAAAATTTTAATTTTATATAATATTAAAGTTTATATTTTTTAATAATTAATTAAAAATTTATATAATAAATTAAACAACAATTAAAAATAAAAATAGTTTATTTAGCTAAACTTTAAAAGTTTTATAACTATTAAAATAAAATAGTTAATAAAATCTATAAATATTTAATATATATTATAAAAATTAATAATTAATAATTTAAAAACTAAATATTTTAAATTATTAATTTTAGTTATAATATTATTATTAGTATTAAATAATTAATAAAACAAAATATTTTAATAAAAACTTAAAAATAATAATTAATCTAACTAAATAATTTATTTTTATTAATTTTATTTTTATTAATAATTATAATTAAACTTTTTAACTATAAATAATAAAATATAAACTTTAAAATATAAAAAAATATTAATTAATATAATTAAGTATTAAAAAAATATTATTAAATATTAAAATAATTTTTTAAAAATAAAATAATTATTTTATAAATAACTAAAATGAAAAAAATAAAAAAAAAACCTAGGACTTTTAAACTTAAAATAAAAAAAGTTTATATAATAATTTAAAAAAAAAAAAAAACTAAGCTATTATTAAAAAAATTATATAAGATTTTTAGAATTATTTTTATTAAAATAAATAAAAAAAACTTATTATAATTAACTTTATAATAACTAAAAATAATTATATTAAGCTATTTAAAAAAAATTTAAAACTTTACTATTATTATAATTAAAATTTAATAAAGTACTAAAACTTAATAATAAAAAAAATATTTTTAAACTTTATTAATATTAAATATTTATATAATTTATTTTATTTAAAAAAAATAAACTTAAATATTATTTTTATTTTATTTATATTTAAATTTAGATTAATTAAATATAAATTTATAATTAATTATTAATAAAAAAATATATATTTAAAAAATTAAATTATATTAGTTTTAAATATTAATAATATTATATTTAATTATTATAATATTATTTATTTTATAAAACTAAATATTATTAAAACTTTTTATTAATTATTATTAATTATAAAATTATTTTTTTTTATTTTTTTTAAACTTATAAAAAAATATTCTATTAAAAAGTTTTATTATTTAGTTTAAAAATAAAACTTATTTAATAGCAAACTTTTATTAATATATAAATTTAAAAACTTTTAAATAAATTTATAAATATTTATATAAATAATATTTTAAATTATTTTAACACTAAAAAATATTATTTTAATATATTTATTATTAATTATTTAAAAATAATTATAAAAGCTAAAATAAAAATAAAAATTAATTTTATAAAAATCTAAATAATTTTAAATTGAAACTTTAATAATTTTAAAAATATTAAGTTAATCTAGTTATTTTTTAAGTTTTATAATTATATTTATATATTTATTTATTATATTAATAAAATTATTGCTTTTTTAAATTAATTATTAAAAAAAAATAAGCTATTTATAATAGGACTAAAACAAAAATAAACTTTTAAATATATAAAACTATTAATATATAAAATATTTATTTTAGCTTTTTTTAAGCCCGGCTAACTAATATAAATAAAAATAAATATTTTATATAATATAAAAAAAAAATTTATTTAGTAATAATAAAAAAATATAACTTAAAAATTTATAAAATATTTTTTTAAAATAATAATACTAATTAAACAAACTTATTTAATTTAAAACTATAAATTTTTAGTAATAATATAAATTTTAAAATATTATTACTTAAAGCTTTTTAGAACTAAACTTTTTATAATAATTAATTATTAAGTTTTATTATATTTTTTTAAATAAATAGATTTTATTAATATAATAAATATCTTAGGCCAACTTTTTATTAAACTTTAATATTATTTTTTAATATTAATTAAAATAAAGAAATATAATAACTAATATTTTATTAAAAAAAATAGCTAAGCTTTTTATAATAAAAACTAAAAAAATTAAAAAATAAATAATAGTATTAGTCCTGTTTAATAAAATATTAAGTTTTATATTAATTATAAACTTTTTATTTAATATTTTCTAAAAAGCCGACCTAATAAACTTAATTAAATAAAAAAACTAGTTATAAAATCTAAAAAATAAAAACAAAAAGTTATATATATTTAAAATTATTTTAAATAGAACTATTTTTTTTTATATAGCTTTAATTTAAAAAGCTTATATATTTTTAATTATTATATATTTAAATTAATACAAAATAATTAAAATATTAAAATAAAAATATTATTACTTTTATTTAAAATATAATTATAAATAATATATATATAATTATTATAATTATAAAAAAAACAAAAGATAACAAAATAAAACTTTTAGTTTTTTTTACTTATTATTTATATTAGCTATAATATAGCAATATATAATCATAAATAATAAAAATATATTATTTAATTAATAAAGTTATAATTATATATAAATATTATAAAATTATTAGCTTTATAATATTATAAAAGTTTATATAGATTTTTTAGTATATTAAACGTAAAAATATTAAATAATATAAAACTGTTTATTTTTAAGTTTATAGTAATAATTAATAATTTTATAAGTATTAAGCACTATTTTAGTAATATTTATTATTTTAAGACCTAAAAAGTAGTAAAATTAACTAATTAAGAACTAAACTAATAATTTTATTTTTATATTAATAAATATTAAAATAATTAAAATATTTATTTTTTTGTTTTAGATTTTATATATAATTTTTTATAATATTTATTAATTAATATATTATTACTAAAAATAGCAATAAAAATTAAAGCATAAAACTTTCTAATAATAAATATTAGCAAAACTATTATAAATTTTAATATTAAACAATAAATATTCGAACTAGTTTGCTAAACTTAAAATATTTAAAAAATAATATATAATATAGAAACTTTTGTATAAAAATAATATAAGCTATAAATTAATAAAAAAAAATGTTTAATAGATTTGAAAATAAAAAACAAAATTTAAAAAAAAAAAAAAGCTTTATAATATAAGTATTAACTATTAGATTAAACTTTTAATTAGTTAAACTTTTTAAAATTTTTTAAAAATAAAAATTTAGCTATATTTTTAATTTGCTTAACTTTTATAAAATAAAAACCTTATTTGATGCCGATTAATTATAAAAAATAAGCAATAACCCTTTATTTTAATAAATTTAATTATTACTTTTAGCTAAAAATATTAATAGCAAAACAAAATTTAAAATTAAACAAATCAAACAATTAAAATATATATATAAAAAATAAAAAACTATAATACTAAATTGCTTAAAAAAGCTATAATTCTAATAATGCTTAGTATATAGTTTAGAATTTTAAAAACGTACTAATTAAACTTAACTAATTTTATAAAACTTATAAAAATAAATATATATAATAATAGTTAATAAATTTATAAACAATTATAAAAATAATAATAAAATAATATAATATAAAAAAACTATATAAACTTAATATTATTAATAACTTTGAATTAAAACTATGTTTAAACTTTTGGTTTTAAAAAAAAGTAATATAATAGTTAGTATAGTTTTAGCAAAACCTGCAAAAATTCTAGACCTATATAGCAATAAAATAGGAAGTCTATATATAAACTAACTTATAACTTTGCAGCTATATATATAGAGTTTATATTTATTTACTTTATAACCTCTGATATTTTTTTTTTTTTTTTTTTTTTTTTTAGCTTAAAGTCTTTGTTTATAGTATTAATAAACTAGCTGTGGAAGCTTTACTTAACTGATCGTAACACTAGAAAATTATATATTTAGAACTAAATATACTTTAATGTAGTTTTTAGCTATAGTTTTCTTCTAGATAGCTAACTAAAGCTTAAAATATAGGCCAAAGATTTTTAATATAGCCTTAAAATTAGGTCTAAGCTTTATATGCTTGAGTAGCTTTTTTAGTATTTTAGGCATACTTTTATTAAGTTTTCTTTACTATTTGTTTGTATTAATGGAGTTTTGCGGATAACTGTTTATTTTAACTATTATATATTTATTTAAATATTGCCCTTTATTAAAAAAATCTTTAAATAGCAATTAAACAGTTTGTAGTAAAAGGTCTTAATAATTAATATAGTTTTAACTTTATTATTATAAAGCGCGCAACTTACCTATATATAGTCTAATAGTCCACTAAGAAAAGAAATGTTTTAGTTGCCGAAGAGCGTTTATATAGTGCTTCCTATAAAAACAAAAAACTTGCGCACCTATACTAAAGCAAAAAATAAGTAGTTTAGGGTTTTATAGATCATTTATACTAAAGTTCAACTGCTATAGTAATACCGAAAGAAAATCTGCAGTAATATTCCTAGGAATAAAATAGCTTTTGTTTAAATAGTTATTTTTTTTTTTAAAGATTTTAATCAAACAATTAGTTTTTTTTTTTTAGTTCTTTTTCTAGGTTAAAAACAAAATAATCCAAAAAGATCTTAATAGTGCTTTAAAACTTTAAAAATATTTTAGCGCTAAGTTGCTGTAATCACGCCTTTAAACTAAAGCTTGCCATTATGGGTTATACATTTACTCCTTTATGCTTTCTTTATTGAATGCCACATAGTGCGTTTTACTTTCTTTTGTTAGGTATATTAAGTGTGCATAGTTTTAGCTACTTTCTAAAAATAAAATAAAAGGCTAGAAACATCCACTTTTAAATATAGTCTATTTCTATTTTTATCCCTGTCTAGATATATCTACTTTTTAGAAAGTAAGCTACTATAATAAGATTAAACCTTAGTTCAGGCTGTAGTTCTATGCAATTCTTATCATTTCAATCAGAATTCAATCAGATATGCTGACTCCTAATCGTCACACTCTTTTCCTCAACAATACTATGTTAGATAGTAGTCTAGAGTTCGATACTTGCAAGCTAGGGCCACCTCGTCCCGAAACTCTCCAGCAACAGCGTACCATTAGCTATAAGACCCACAAACGGGTAGGCTCTACAGAGCCCAAAGCTGTACCAACCTACACTCGGTTCCCAGTCAAACCTTTAAATAAAAATAAGGTCTCTTTTATTCCTGTCCTTACAGGCTCGCCATAGAATTAATATAACAAAAAAATCGCGTGAGATACAGTTATTTATTTGCAGTTATTACCTTTTGTAATACGTTGCGCCAGAGCCTAATAATTCGCACTATTTCTAGGCCTAACACTCAAAAACACATCTAGAATATCCGCTAACTCTGCGACCCCAACTTAATTAAAAATATCAAAATATACGCAAACTCAGACTCAAGCTACTTTTTTATTTTAGAATTTATGCTTATATCTATTTTATATTTTTGCCGATCGCTGATTTACCCGATTAAGCTATAGCTCAGCTTAATTATATATTAGGTAATATATTAGTATCTGCATAGCTTTACCTTTATTTTAACTTATACGGTTAGATTTTTATAAGTGTCAAATTCTTTTTTAAATACGGATTAGTCTATAAGAGTCTATCTTATACTAATATTTTTATAAATTTTGCCGGCAAAATTAAAATTTATAATATTAAAAACTATAAAAGATCAAACAATACACTAGAACTTTTAGGGTTGCTTAGCAAAATAATAATAAAGCTAATAAATAAATAAAAAAGCGAAAAAAAAACAGTTAGCTTAATATATCTAGATAATTAGTTATATAATACTATTAATATGTTTACTATAATTATAACAACATTTAATATGAAAAAACTCCTAGCATATAATTTTATATTAAAAAAGAATCAAGAAAAGCTAGTTTAGCTAATCCTTTTTATACTTATTACTATAAATCATAACAAAGAATAATAATACATTTAAGAAAGAAAGTAAGGCAGAGTTTTAAGATAGACTATATACGGAAGGTATTACGCGCCTATTCAGCCAATAAAACATTGCTATTTATAGAATGTCAGGACTAACCAGGACATAAATGTGACCCTAGTCCTAGCTCTGTTTTCTTTTCTACACTTTCTTTTTATCCTCCTTAATACTTCTCCTTTTTTTTACACACTTTATCTCTTCCTATACTATTTACTTCTATACTTTATCTTTTTTTATACTTTATCTATTTCTCTACTTCATCTATTTCTACACTTCGTCCTTTTCTAAAAATGTCTTACTATACTACAGAGAAGCCTAAGAGAGAACCATAGAAGAAAAATTATATAAAAAGCCAGAAGCTAGAGATCAACCCTAACATTATAAACAATAATATTATCTATAAGAATATTAAACCATATATAAAAAGAAACTATTCTTGCTAGCTTTAAAACTAAAATAACTTATAAGTTCACCTGATTTTATTTTCTGCTTACTTTTTTATTGAACCTAGTATTAGCGAACATAGACTATATATAATCATATTTTTTAAAAACTTTAAAAAGTTTGTTTATTGCTTAGGAATAGCAATAAAGGCTAGGAAAAAACCCTATAAAATTTTTGCTAAAACTGGACTTAAAGCAAACTAGAAAAATTTTACTGCTAAATACCAAAAAGAAAAAGGCAGTATACCTAAAAAACATACTATAGTAATTATAAAAGTTTGTAGCTAAAAAAATACTAATAAACAATATGTTACAATCAGTTAAGTAAAGCTTTTATAGCTAGTTTATTAATATTATAGACGAAGACTTTAAGCTAAAAAAAAAAGAAAGAAAAAAAGGAAGTTAGAGTTTATAGAGTGGGTAAATATAGACTTTATGTGTGTAGCTGCAGGGTTATAAGTTGGTCCATATATAGATTTCCTATTTTATTGCTATATAGGTCTAGAATCTTTATAAGTTTTGCTAAAACTATACTAATTGTTATATTACTTTTTTTTAAAACTAAAAGTTTAAACATAGTTTTAATTTAAAGTTATTAATAATATTAGGTTTATATAATTTTTTTATATTATATTGTTTTATTATTGTTTTTATAATTATTTATAAATTTATTAGTTATTATTATATATATTTATTTTTATAATTTTATAAAAAGTTTAAACCCTTTTTTATAAGTTTTATAAAATTAATTAAGTTTAATTAGTATGTTTTTAAAATTTTAGGTTATATATTAAGTATTATTAGAATTGCAGCTTTTTTAAACAACTTAATATTATAGCTTGTTGTTTTTTTTATATATTTTTAATTGTTTAATTTATTTAATTTTAAATTTTGTTTTATTATTAATATTTTTAGTTAAAAGTAGTAATTAGATTTATTAAAATAAAAAATTATTATTTATTTTTTATAATTAGTTAGTATAAAATAGGTTTTTTATTTTATAAAAATTAAATAAATTAAAAATATAACTAAATTCTTGCTTTTTTAAAGTTTTAAAAAGTTTAACTAATTAAAAATTTAATCTAATAGTTAGTATTTATATTATAAAGCTTTTTTTTTTTAAAAAAACTTTATTTTTTATTTTAAAATTTATTAAATATTTTTTTTATTAGTTTATAGTTTATATTATTTTTTATAAAAATTATTATATTATATATTATTTTTTAAATGTTTTAAATTTAATAAATTAGTTTAAGTATTTATTGTTTAGTATTAAAATTTAAAATAAAAAAATAAATATTTTAATTGTTTTAATATTTATTAATATAAAAATAAAATTATTAGTTTAGTTTTTAATTAATTAATTTTATTATTTTTTAGATCTAAAAATAATAAATATTACTAAAATAGTATTTAATACTTATAAAACTATTAATTATTACTATAAACTTAAAAATAAATAGTTCTATGTTATTTAATATTTATATATTTAATATATTAAAAAATCTATATAAATATTTATAATATTATATAGCTAGTAACTTTATAGTATTTATTTTTTTGCTAAATAAAATTATAATTAAATAACTAAACTTATTTATAAATATTTATATATAATTATAATTTTATTAATTAAATAATATATTTTTATTATTTATTATTATATATTATTATATTATAACTAATATAAATAATAAATAAAAAAAGCTAAAAGTTTTGTTTTATAATATTTTATTTTTTTTATAATTATATTTTAAATAAAACTAATAATATTTTGATTTTAATATTTTAATTATTTTATATTAATTTTAATATATAATAATAAAAAATATATAAATTTTTTAAATTAAAGCTATATAAAAAAAAATAGGTTTATTAAAAATAATTTTAAGTATATATAGTTTTTTATTTTTATTTTTTAGATTTTATAACTAGTTTCTTTATTTAATTAAGTTTATAATTAATATAAAACTTAATATTTTATTAAGCAGAATTAATATTATTATTTTTTTTTTAGTTTTTTTAGTTTTAATTATAAAAAGCTTAGCTATTTTTTTTAATAAAATATTAGTTATTATTTTTTTTTTTTTAATTAATATAAAAAATAATATTAAAGTTTAATAAAAAGTTAGTTTAATATATTTATTATATTAATAAAATTTATTTATTTAAAAAATATAATAAAGCTTAATAATTAGTTATTATAAAAAATTTAGTTTTAAAAAACTTTAAATAGTAATATTTTAAAGTTTATATTATTATTAAAAATTTATAGTTTTAAATTACATAAGCTTATTTAATTAATATTATTATTTTAAAAAAATATTTTATAAGTTTTTAAGTTATATTTTTTTATTATTATTAAATAATTTTTTTTTTATATTATAAAAAATATTTGTTTTTATTTATATTAGTTAGCTAGACCTAAAAAAAGCTAAAACAAATATTTTATATATTAGTAGTTTTATATATTTAAAAATTTATTTTTGTTTTAGTTTTATTATAAATAGTTTATTTTTTTTAGTAATTAATGTAAAAAAATAATAATTTTATTAATATAATAAATAAATATATAAATATAATTATAAACCTTAAAAAATAACTAAATTAATTTAATATTTTTAAAATTATTTAAATTTTTATAAAATATTTAGTTTAATATAAATAATAAATTGTTTTTTTATAATAAGTTTAATATTATTTTTTGGTTTTAAAATAAATTAGAATATTATTTATATAAATATTTATAAACTTATTTAAAAGTTTTTAAATTTATATATTAATAAAAACTTATTATTAAATAGGTTTTATTTTTAAATTAAATAATAAAACTTTTTATTAAAATATTTTTTATAAGTTTTTAAAAAAATAAAAAAAAATAATTTTATAATTAATAATAATTAATAAAAAACTTTAATAATATTTAGTTTTATAAAATAAATAATATTATAATAATTAAATATAATACTACTAATATTTAAAACTAATATAAATTAGTTTTTTAAATATATATTTTTTTATTAATAATTAATTATAAATTTATATTTAATTAACCTAAATTGAAATATAAATAAAATAAAAATAATATTTAAATTTATATTTTATGTTCGAACAATATTGCCAGGTTAATCGTACGCCATATTTGGTACAGCCATCTTGGCCACCTTGGTGGCCAAGTTGGGTGGTTGGGCCTGTATGGGCCCATATGGCCAGGGGCTAGGTGGACCCTCCGTACTTCGTACGAAGGGTATACCTAGCACCTCCTATACTTTCCGAATTTTTTTTTTCTTTTTTTTTAAACAAGGCACCGAACATAGTATAATATATTGTATAGTGTTCGCTTTTATAGATCTGTTTTGTGTACGTTATATATACGTGCATGCTATTTAAGGTAAAGCTTATTAATACTAATTAGTAAGTTAACAAGCAAACTTATAAATTAGCAAAGTAGAAGAAACAAGGCTATACTAGCTGTTATATAATAATTTTAAAACTTTTTGCTTAGTAGAAAAAATATGGGCAATATATTATATAAAAGTTAAATAAAATATATTCTGCCCGGTAGAATATACTCTAATTAACTTTTTGTATAAATTATTATACTAAACCGGTATTTGGTTTTAATTCTTAGATTTTTTGCTTAGCAAAAAAAAAAAAAACAAGTTGAACTAATTATATTATTTTGCTTAGCAGAACAAAAGATCGGAGCTTAACTATAAAGCTATTTTTATATTTTTTTTTTTTTTGTATAACTTATATATAAAGCTTTATACTTTTGTTCCGAACCGGACTATTTATTTTTAATTATGTCCCGCTTAGTAGAACCGAAAAGAAAAGTTTGATTAGTTTTGTACAACCCCCTTTTATGTACGATACGTTTGTAACTACTGTTCTACTTAGTAGACCGGACCACAGAATTAACTGCAAGCCTTTTTGTAACCTTTACCTTTTGTACAACCAACCTGCGTATAAAGGACCTTTAAATACCCTTTTTCTGTATAGCTACCTTTGACCCTATACGGGACAGACCAAACCCCCCCCTTTCCCCCCTCCTCCCCCCGACCCTTCGTACAATTGCTGTACAAAGACCACTCGAATACCTCTGTACGGCTGTTTTTTTTTTTTTAACCTTGTATAGGCCGGATCAACCCTATCTCCCCCCCCCTTTATCAACCTGTTGTATAAACAGCCAAACAATTTTTTTTTTTGGCTGCTATATGCTATAGCAACTGAACTTTTAGCTAAATTTTTGTATAAAAACCTAGCTAAAAAAAGCAATATTCTAATAGAGCTCTAGCAAAAATATATTAGCTTTATATATTAAACTAATATAAACCTTTGCTTTAAACAAATATATTAAACAAATAACTAAAAACTATTTATAATATATTTTATAATTATTATATTTAAATATATAACTAAACAAAAGTTTAAATATAAAATAGCATTAGAAATATATAATAATTTTTATAAATAAATAGCTAAATATTTTAATTAGGTTAATTAGTAATTTTAGAAAAAATTAATTAAAATAATTAAACAAAATAGATTATATAAACTTTTTTAAAAAATATTATATACTAATAAACTTGTTTGACTTTTTAATAAAAAACTATAACTATTGAATAACCTATTTTGACTACCTACCTACTTTTAAGTTTTTATTTAGCGGGATTTTTTTATTTTTTTTTATTTTTTTTTATTTTAGTTAAAAAATTGTTTTGGTCTATATAAAACATTTGTTTTGGCTGAACAAAAAAGGCTAGCTATAAAGCTAGCTATACGGAAAGTTTGTTTTTTAAATATTAAATAGAATTAGGTCTCTGCCAAGCACAAATTTTTGTTTTTTGTTATATAAAATATTTGTTTTGACCGTACGTATTTTTATACTTAGTTTTTTGTTTGTATAATTGACCTGCTAATATAACAAAAAAAAAAATAGTTAGTATTAGAATAATATTGCTAGGTTAATTGTATGCTATATTCGGTATAGCTATTTTAGCTACTTTGGTAGCTAAGTTAAATAGTTAGGCCTATATAGGCCTATATGGCCAGGAGCTAGGTGGACCTTTTGTACTTTGTACGAAAGGTATATCTAGTACCTTTTATACTTTCCGAATCTTTTTTTTTTTTTTCTTTTAAAACAAAGCACCGAACATAGTATAATATATTGTATAGTGTTCGCTTTTACAGATCTGTCTTGCGTACGTTGTACGTACACGCATGCTACCCAGGGTAGAGCCTACCAACAATAATAAAACTAAAAAATTTAAAGTTAATATTTTTAAATATATTTTTTATTAATAAATTATAGTTATTTTTTAAAAATATTAAAATAAATATTTTATTTTTTTTATTTATTAAAAAAGTTTTATTAAAACTAATATAAAATTATAAACTTATATAGCTATAATATTTACTAATATATTTTTAAATATATTATTTATTTTAAGTTATTTTAGTTTTAGTTTAAATTTTGTTTTTTTTAAATTTAAATTTTTAAATTTTTTTAAATTTTTTTTTAAATATTAGTTCGCTTAAAATATTTATAAAAAAGTCTAATACTTAATTTTTTTTTTTTTATAAAAACAAAATTTTTAAAATTGTTTAATAATAAAAAGCTAGCTATATTTAAAAATTAAAGTTATTTTAATTGTTTAAGAACTAAAAATAAAATAAAAATATTTAAAGTTAAGTTTTTTATAAATTATTAACTTTTAAATAATATAAAAATTAAAAGTTTTATTAAAATTATATTAAAGTTAGGTTTATATTATAAAATATATAATTTTTTATATTAAATATATAACTAAAAAAAAAAGTTTATTTATATTTTATTAATTATAACAAAATAAAAAATATATATTTATTAAATATTTATTAATAAATAATTAATAAACTTAAAGTAGTATTATAATTAGTTAAATAAAACTTTTATAATTAGTTTATTAATATTATAAATAAAGATTTTAAGCTAAAAAAAAAAAAGAAAAAAAAATTAAAATTTATAAAATAAATAGATATAGACTTTATATATAGACTTTCTATTTTATTACTATATAGGTCTCGAGTTCTTATAGGTCTTGCTAAGACTACACTAACTATTATATAATATAAAAGTTAATCTGTTTTTTTTTAAAGCTTATAAAATTATAAAAACAAATAAAAAAAGCTTTTAATATAATACTAGATAGCGGCCTAAAAAAGCATGCTGTAGTATTAGTACTTAAATAGTTTAGTAAATACCTCTAAAGCCTGGATTAAAAGATCTATGCTTATCTATGTTTGCGTATAGACCTTTAAGCATGCTTTTTTTTTGTAGTATATACTTATGTTTATATTTCCGATTATATCAAGTCTAGTGCCCGGTGTGGAAGCAATATTAGTCTTTGCTATAAAGTGCTAGGTAATAAAACCATTATTAAGACTAAGCTTATATGATAATTAAAACACTACTTTTATTATTTTTTGAAACAAGCATAGCCAATTAGAATTTGTGCTATAATTAACCAAGTTTTTAAAAAAATATTACTATTTATTAAGCAAACTATATATAGCGCGTTATTAGTCCCTATTATACCAAAGTTAATAGCTACTTAGTCTAATTCTATATATTTATAAAAGTAGCATTATTAAATAATAACCATTATATATAAACTTTTTGCTATTTATATTAGCTATCTTTATTTTAAATAAAGCATTGCAAGACTACAAAGGAACTAAGGGCCTTTCTAAACTTTTAGATCTAAATCTTAACCCTAAGCAATTACTGCTCTATATTTCTTAGGACCTACGCATCTTTAACTAACTTATTTTCACTAGTCCTAGGAAAAAGATCTTAACAAGGAATGCTTTTAATAAGGAGCTATAATACGTACTAATTAGAGCTAGCTTTCTAAATCCCCTATCCCTTTATAACTTTTGAGCAGAAAGCCTTACTAATATTGGTATGCTTTCTTTAAGAACCTAAACTTGCTAGTGAATATGCTCACATGTCTAGATTCAAATCCTTTATACTTAGACACTCAAAAGCAGAGACTTATAGGCTATAAAAATAACAAAATCTACTAACAATATTACTTAAGCAGAAACCTAAGGATTAATAGCTAAGCTATATATTTTAGCTTATAGGCTCGAAGGGTTAATATTAGTAAACTTTTTTATAGCTTCAAAGTTTAATAAGAGCTGTTACTATAGCAATCTTTACTAGCTGCAAAACAGCAAGAGCTAAAAAGAACAAAAGATTACCAAAATACCAAAGCTCGAATTCTAGCCTTGTTAGCTACCAAACATAGCTATAGGTCCAAAGAGAATAAAGAGCAAGATCTATTATTAAACAAATCTAACTGCATAGTTGCTTTCCTAGGTCGTAAGCTCAAAAGATAATTAAAAAAAAAATAAGCAGAAAGCTTTGATTAAATTCTAGGACAAGTCTTCTATAAAGACCAAAATTGGATCTTAAGCATATGTTTCTAAAAGAATTGATCACCCGTTCCCCCGTTTGCGGCCGATCTTGCCGGCACGTTAACAATTAGCAGATCTTCTATTTTACTTAAAAACGCTAATATTCGAAGCCTAACCGGGCAAGCAGCGCTTAATATTCTAATTAATCTTTATACTAGCAAAATAAAAATAAACCGCTAAGGACTCAACGGGAGCAATTATACTTATAAGAAAGTATTTAACCCGTAAATATGCTTATCCGATTTATTTTTTATAGCTAATAAATAAGTTCCTAATTGAATATCTATAGATATAAAAAAAAGAACTTTTTATATACCAAGTTTTGTTTTTTTTGCAATAAATGGTTTTTAGAAAAAAAAGCTTAGGAGCAGCATTATTGCTACTATTTAGAACAGGACCTTTTTCTTATAGAACTAGCATGTGGTAAGATCAAAAGCACATTTTTGCTAGAGTACTGCCCTTTCTGCTTATGGGACTTGTGCCTTACTGCTACAAAGCGCTTGTATCTATTTTGCTCCGCGCATAAGTGGGAGAAGCACATTCGTAGGCACAACATAGCATAGTTAGCACAATGTCTAGATGAGCGATGTGTTAAACCATATAACGTAAACTTATTTGGCTATCATATGTACGATGTGCATTGCATCCCGCTGACGTTCTTTTTTCCAAAAGTCAAAAAAGAGGCAACCGAGGTTGAGGACGACAACCCTGCAAAAAAGATAAAAATAAAAAACCAAATCTTTGAGTATTGTTCTATGGCTATTAAATAATCACTAATAAGAAAGCAAACTTATTTTTTTTGTAATAATACTCGTGGATCCTACGGACCAGTCCTGATCGAGCCGTTGGTGAGGCTATTCGCAAGTGCCATATGGGAGATATAACCACCCACCTAGGTAGCTCGCACACCCATATGTAGCAAACATCCCAAACAGGCTGGGCTGTTCGCAATATAGGTCAATACACCGTTTTCCGAGCCCCAGACCTGACCCACAAGTCCGCCACATTTGTGATACTAAGAGTATACCTTTTTTTTTTTCTTTTTTTTTTTTTTCTAGCTTAATGTTACCCAAGCCTATGTGATTATAAAATGTTCAAGTTCTTGGGCGATTCGCAAGTAGGCATTACTAACCGGCGGCTCTACTTTGTGGATAATTAGGCGCCTGCCGGCGCCTATGTCCACTAAGTAGGTGCTATATTTAGTGCGTTAGGCGACTTAAGGCCGTTTCTAGCTAGCTACTAAAATCGGCCTTAAACGCTAGTACCTAGTACTATATATATAACTTTCCTCTAGCTATTATAAAAAAATAAGATATAATACTAACTAATGATCTAAAAACAAAAAATTGCATAGTTATCCAACCTTTTTTTATTTTTTATTTTTTTAGAATATTTTATAATAACTACCCCGTGCTTTTACTAGGTCTGGTCTTCGGGGCGTAAAACTCCCGCTATTGCAAAATCGAACCGGTTAGAACAGTTAACCTTATTGCTTCCATTAGACAAACCAGGAATAAGTCTTATTTTAATAATAGGCTGCTGTCAGCGCCCACCTACGTGTTTTGAACCGCAATAATAGCCCGGGCGTATATGCTTTAACTTTTATAGTAAACGCAAGATTTTTTTTCTGCTTGCGACTAATACACTCCAAAAACAATCTATAATTAAAATCTAGTACTATAGTCCAGCTTAAAAGAACTATCTTTTTACGTATGTATTACTTGCTTAAGCTAAAGCTATTATATATTTTTAGTTGCTATACCTTTTTACTAATATTTTTTGCTTTCATTTATACAGCCCGGAAGACCTAGAAATTATTGCCTAATAGTTAGTTGCTTGGGTTAGCGAAGGGCCGCTTTTATTGCGTTCTGGTTACTACCTATAAACATTAATTGTACTTGCCGGTTGTTATTGGAAGCAGCATGAAGTAGAAATGGCTGCAAAGACCTTTGATCGTTTGATTAGCGAGGTTGCAACTCCATTACGGAACGCCTACCTTTCTGATATATTTTTCCTACGACTATGCCGTGCTTGTTGCTTTAGTGTTATCCTTCCGTCCCTGGAACTCTATGTACGGTCGGTTCGCCAAAAACGTCGATAAGCCCGCACCTTATTCTCTGTGCGGCATTTTAACTCTTTATTTGCCCGAGCTTTTCACGGGGTTAGCAGCGTGCCGACCTTCTCTTTCGATTGCCTTCAAGCAGCAAGAGAAGACCTGCCCGTCGCTCCCAACATAGCCTCCCATTTTATGAACTTCTTGAAGCTTATACCGTCATCGAGGCAGCTTTGTGACTTTGCTGCACCTGTGATAGCATCAAGCATTCTTTTGGACCAATACCCACCAGGGATGCATCGTAGGTGCGCAAAAGCATTGCTGCTCGCACTTTTCGTTAACTGTTTTTAGTCTTCTTGCCTGCTGAGGTATATAATAAGCTCTATAGCCAGCAAGTTAGGGAGGCTGCCAGCGGAAAATTTCGTGAAGACTTATTTTCCGGTTATGTGTTGGCTAGCATGGAAGCCCTGTTTCTCCAACTCGTCGGAGGGAGGTCCGCCGCTGCCATACATAACACCGTGCTCGCTAGATATGCGGCAGAGTGGCGTACCATCCAAAGCAGCCGGTCTTGCTTCACCTGCTTCACGTCTACACCACAGCACTTTCTCCCGTGCGGGCATTCGCTTTGCGAAAACTGCGTGCAAATCTTTGGTCGGTCTCAGAGCCACGATCCTTGGCTATTTCGACTCCAACAATGCCAGCTTTGCCAAAAGCCAGTTGATTTAATCGTGCGGGTTCGACCTCCAACGGCAGGTCACGCTATCCTGTGCATCGACAGCGGGGGCGTGCGCGGAATCATTCCAGCCACCGTGCTTGAGCGGATCGAAGAGCGGTTAAACCTCCCGATTCCCGTACAAGAACACTTTGACCTAGCGTATGGCATAAGCGTCGGTATGTACCGTATCATAACTTTGAATCAATAAAACCGGACTAAAGATTTGTAGGGGGCTTAGTGGTGTTAGGTCTGTACAACAAAGGTTGGTCGGCGACTACATGTGCTCTCAAACTGGAATCGTTGGCAGCAGAGGCATTCCGAAACCCTGGGCCCCAACTCGGGTTCTTCAATTGGCCCATCATTTCAAAATGGATTCACCTTCTGCTGTTCGGCCGCTTATACTCGGCACAAGGGATTGAGACTGCCCTTAAAGGTGTATTCGGAAACAAAAAGATGGCAAGTCCGTCATACGCCACAACTGTCGGAACAAAAGTGGGCATATTAGCTGCAAGTGCCAAACAGCCACTAACTAACCTTTTTACTAATTACAACGGAATTGGCGATGCGCGGGTTGGCTATCATATACCGCGGGGCTGTAACGCGATCAAGGCTTGGGAAGTGTAAGTGCGCCGCCCCCTTGCCAGGACCACCAAGATTCTAACAGTGATCAGAGCACGAAGTACTTCCGCGGCCCCAATGTGCGTATATTTAATAGATTGTTGGCTTAAAGCTGACATACCTAGGTTTTTTTCTCCCAAATATGTGCCAGATCTTGGGACTTTCCAGGATGGTGGTGTTTTACGGAATAACCCTAGTATCGTGGGCCTTTCCGAATTCTCAGCGCTCACTAAGAACACCAGGCCGGATTTTATTATTAATCTTGGAACCGGCTCATCACCCGATCCCGAAACCTGCAACGATAAAAAGCGATTCTGGCACCATGCATAGGTAATTCGACTCGCACAAGCATACATATCTCTCATGCAAGGTAGAAGCACGTGGAATGATATTGCTTGTCTTTCGAAAAAGGAATCAAGGAGCATCGACCACTATCGACTTGATATTGCGCTCGAGGGCGAGATCAGCCTTGACGATGTTTCGTTGATGCCACTATTAAGGTCTCTAGTATTCCGGGATGTGGCCTTGAAAGAAACTATTGAGGAGGTTGCACAAAGACTTTTCGCCGCCCTGTTCTACTTTGAACTAACCGCCTGCCCTACGCCCGTAGGCTCTCGGCTTCGTATTGAAGGAAAGATTTTATGTACCCGGAAAGCAAGAGACTCAGCACTACCACAGATTTTTGAGCGGCTCGATAGCTCCACGATTCTTATTAACAGGAAAGCGACGCGATTTCAAATAATATACAATGACCACGGAAATATTACGGTGCCACTTGTTTTTCTTGCTGGTCGATCCTTTAGCCTAGAAGTGAGGCAAGATTTCTCATGTTTATTATTTCTATTGAGCGGTTCCCCGTACGTTTGTTCTATGCTGGTCTCGCGTAGCAGTGTAGCCGCGTCGTTTGGTACTCGTTCTTACAAAAGAAAAAGAGATAACTGCAAGCCTTGCGGGCGACAGAGTCAACGGAGAAGGCTCTTCTAGGAATATATTCACGAGCTCTATAGTATTAGTAGCATACTTTTTCTTACATTGACATTTTCATAGAATTACCTCACACAACAAGGTAGCCTAGAATAGCAATCAATCAACGCGATCTTTATAGCACAAAGTGCCTAAATTTATATTACAAAATATAACAGGAGCATAGCTCGTTGAGTGATTATGAAGAAAAGGCGGGCGTAAGGGCTCAAGCTAGGTACGCCATCTGCCTTCCCTACATCTAAGTACATCGCGGTTAGACTCGACTTTTTTTTTTTCCTCTCTTCCTTTCTAACAGGGACTGGAGAAGCTTGGGTTTGCACCTTTCCGGCAGAGAGTGAGGAGGGACTTCTATAGGCATGGAGATGCGTTTCATCGTGATATCTTTTCTTAGAGAATCTACTGCTGGAACCAGACCAGTCGCAGTAATTAATAGGGCATTGAGTGCCACTCCATATGTGCCTTTTTCAGTTAGTATACTATTATTAGGAGTTGAACAGGGTTATACTTCATTTTACACTGACCAACTAGGACCAACGTGGATGCCAACTCCTGTGGTCCTTCCACGTCGGAGGTCAGCGTTACTACGAGCAGCTTCACGCAGTAAAAAGATATTAAAAACTTATATTAGGCCAGCTAACTAGCCAGTGTCCGTTAGGAATGCTTAGTAGTTATAACTAACCGGATAGGTATACTCGGCTAGGAACCTAACTAATTACGAACTCGTCCCCTCTTACTCCGCTGTTGTTTAAAAAGTTGGTTGTTTATGTTCATATATTAAGAATCAATTTGTAATAAGAGTAATAGTATCAAATTATTGTTAATGCATTCTAATTCATGGTCCAGGGTTTTAATCAATCCACTAATAGAATTGTTCCTACTTCTTATACTAGTTTACTCTTGTCCTGTTGTTGCTATGCTTAGCTTTAAACTTGATTAGAGGCCCGGCGTTAAGGTATTTTATAAGAAGAGTGGACATTAAGCTAACTGGAAGCTAGCTTATTATAAGCATTAGTTGCCTTGTCTACTATGTTTTTATTGCCTTATATTATGTAATGAAGTTCGAGACCTTAACAATAAACTTAGCATAAAGCTGCTGTTTTTTTTTATACTTATTAAATATTACTGTAATCTTTTTTGTGCAAGGGTCTATAGATCGTTTAATAAGTTCTATAATTCTATTGACAAAATAATAAATATTTTTTATATAAGTATTAGCTCTTATCCCAAAGTTAATAGTTGCTTATAATAAGTTTATAAATATTTTAAAATAAAGTTCTAGTAAATAGATATTTTATTTTTGATATAGAATTATTTATTAGTACTACCTGACTTTTATTGTTCTATAAACTTTTAATTATACTTTTTTCTATTAGAAATATAGCGGTTTAGATTTTAGTGTTTTATAGATTGCAAAAGTTATAATATAAACTAAAACGTAAGTCTTTATATTGTTCTATTGTTGTTTTTATATTTTGTTTAGTATATTTAGGGTAGTCCGGGGCTTTAGTACTTATATTTTCTTTTATAAATAGGAACTAGAAGACTAGCCCTTTTACCTCTGTTGCAGCAATACCTAAGACCCCTTTGTGATATATAATATATATAGTGCCCTCCGGTATATAGGGTTTTTAGGTACTATGGTTAAGATTTTTTAATGTTATATAAATGGCTTGGTAGCTAGCGGTGAATGCTTTAATAATTATATATTAGCTTTGAATTCTGCAAGTTAAAGCACTAGTACTTACGGCTCCTTAACCTCTTAGCTCTTGCAGGGTCCTTTGCAGTTATGGCCTTAGACAACAATTAATAAATAGCATTATAAGCTCTGTCTGCGCCAATAAGTACTATAAAATACTATAAGTTTATCTAACTTTATATATGTTAGGGATACTTATTACTTTCTGTATATTGTTTCCTGTTGTCTGTAAAGACTGTTACACCCTGCTTGTCCTTGGTAAATGATCGCATACCAGTATGAGTGTAAACTTTGGTTTTATTCTGCAGATTGTTATAAAGACTTTAGAAATAAAAGCGCTTTTTTATAAATCGAAACAGTTGTTACGTTTTGTTGCAAATACTACGTAACATACTATTATCTTTAAATAAATAGCTATACTAGTTAAAATAATATTAGTTAAATAATAGCATAGTTGCTTTATTAAACTTTCTAATTACTCCGAGTTGTTTATATACTTTTGAGTTATGGGATAATATTGAGATAGACGCACTAAGGTTAGGTGTAATTTTTTTTTCTCGAAAAGAAGATATTTAATACTAGCATGCTTTAAGGCATTGGCTAATGTGATGCTAATAATACCTCTACTAGCAATTATGACTTTGAATTTAGCTATGGCTACTATTTAGAGGTATTTAACCGCAGCTTGGTGACATTTGCTACGTTTATATAATAGTAAAGATTGCAGAAATTAGTAACAGCTAGTTAACTAAAACTAGACATTTTATTTCTTTACTGCTTAAATTTATTACAGAATAGCTACCATGTTCGAAATATAGTTAGGCCGGGTTTTTTGTACTATAGACGAGCAAGAACCGGACAAGGGTGTAGTATACTTGTGATAAGTCGAACAGAAGGCCCTGGAATAAGACTGCCTATGTATTTATTTTTCGGTGTATTTCAGTGTGGCGAAAGGGACTGGCCTGCTCTCCATCTCTTATCTAGCTAACTCTGTAGCTTTTTAGACAGTCATTATGTACTATTAAGCTAGGATAGTCCGTTTGTAACAGATGATGTGTGGTACTTTTGGAGGACTAACCTTGAAGTGTAATATTTATAGTAACGGAAATATTAACGCAGGGCCGGGTTTGCGCTTGTAACAATGTTACGGAGGGACAGCCGACCTATCCTAGGGCAGGTTCGTACCGGATTAGCAATGGAGGAGGTGTAAGGTGCATAGTGTAGATTACAAGGCTACGTGGTAAACCCGGTTTTTCTTTATTTAGATAGTCTGTGGGAAGGCACGGTGGGAATGGCCACATTGCCCCCTTGGCCCTCCACCAACTGAAGATCATTGTGTAATGTTGAGCTAGAATAACCCCACAGGTCTTAGACACTGTAAGGGGTTGATATCAAGTACCATCCCGGTAATTATATGTTACGGAACTAAGGGGGTCAATAAGATAGACCAGATAACCAGACTGTATAGAGCGATCATGGCAAACTCTGCTATAACAGCGTGAACTGTGAAATTATACAAATATGCTAACAACATCGTAATGAAAACAAAATCTATAACTTTAGCGCCTCTTGACACTAAAGCAGTATTTAGCACATAAGGAACACTAAAGACTCACGCGAGGCTGGTGGAGTAGCTAGTGTCCGTTAGGAAGGCTTAAAGGGGCGCCCGCTGTCAATAGTTATAACATAACTGACCGGATAAGTGTGCTCAGCTAGGAAGGGGCGGGCTGTGCTAGTACCCAGTATGGTTGGACCATAACGAGTGAAAGGAGCCAACAACAACCCCAGCGCCCTTTATATGCGTCCGGCTTACATTGGACTGTTGACTTGTACCAGGGACCCATATGTAGCTTCACCTGAACTTAGTGGCAATGCTTCAAGCTAGGCGTTAGCTGAGGCAGCCTTCCGGGACAATTTCCGGTGTAGCAGTTACTACGCTCGGTAATAAATACCATAGAGCACTATTTGGGTCTTAGGGAGGTCGATTTTATGACCCGTTGGCGTATATTAAATAAGCAGAGTGCTGCTTCGACCGGCTATGATACTACTTGTTCGTCATTAGGAGTCATAGGCACAGTTCAATAGCACCCAACACAAGCCCTCACAATTATTCAGTCAAGCTAAGCATGGCTTCCCGAGACCCCCTTGTAATATACTTACCTTCTCCAATGATAAATACGTACGCATAAAACCATGCTGGGTTTGGATGATCAAGTTAACAAAGTAGTGTCGATATAACAAGGAGTCCAAAGCGCCACACCCCAGGGCCTATTTCAACAGCGAGCCATTCAAAGATATTTGTTAGCACATTCCGTAGGGTTTGTTGGGCTTTGGGGTCTGCAATGATAAGTTGGGCGGGAATTGTTACGGCAACGGAAAGTGACGCCTGATGACATGACTACAACCCCCCACCCCCCACCCCACCCCCACATAATGTGTGATGATAAGTCACCGGGGGGGGGGGGAAGGACAATAGGGCACCAAATTACAGCTCCCACCTAAGAGCCGCCACCACCTTACTCGGAGCTCCCGACTGATCAGCATACCTCCGTTACAACGAAGATGTCAGGGCCTGCATCGCCGGCCCAGGGTTGAAAGGACCAGGGGAGGCAGGTCTGAAACATTTTATGGCATTGACACTATTTGTCGTCACGTAATCGCGTACTACACGAAGTTAGAACGTAGCATTTCGTTGGACTAATCTGCTTCGTAAAGCAATTCATTCAAACGGAACTTTTGATACGAGAAGTATATTACAATACATGTTTCTGTATACTTCCCGAGCCTCTCTGGCAGAGACTGGGTAAGCATATAGGTAGGTACTGAAGTGAATTAAAATATAAACTTAACCTACGCTTCCTAGCGAAGTCTAGCTGTATAAGTCAAAAGCATCGCAAACTCCCCAAAGTGGTGTTTTATCCCTCCGCTGTTTCCCCAGCCACTTGTTCGTTGAGGCCTAGCCTTATCTGGACCACTTTGAGAAACCAGGTTAATTAACGATTGGCTGATGGTATATGGTAGTAGTACAGTCTATGCATACGTTTGCTGCCACTCAGGTAAACCTACAACCGTGTAGAAAGGCTCGCTTGGCCATTATGATATAGCCTACACTGATTCAACGAAAACCACCATTCCAGAGTCCCATGCCACGTTATGTAGAAATACTCGCCTCCGGACTTCCAAGTAGGAGAAAATCCCATATTAACGACCTGAGGAAAGCCATAAGGAGACCGTGAGATCTTCAACCACATCTTCCGAGAGACGTCAATCCTAGTAGGACCATCAAGGCAGTCAAGACGGGTTTGCCCAACGCACTCCTGGTGACCGTCGGTATACTCGAAAACCAACCCGGTAATAATTGAATCCGATTTGGCCCGACATAACCTGACGTGAGATACATCCTCCACACTGGCCGTCGTATAAAGATAATCCTCGAAGGGCATAGATTCGGGATATGGTGACAACGCTGTTGGAAGACGGTGGGCCACTGTGCCTCCAGCTAAAGGCCCGGACGCAACAGCTTGAATACCTGCAGGCGATTCATCGACGAAAAAAGTGCCTCTATCGGGATCAGCTTTGTATAAAAGCTCGTACGAACACGGATGCCAGCAGGACTTTGGGTACGCTCCCATAACATAAATGCATTCTATGTTCGTAACGACCTTCTCGTTGTTAGGGACGTGTTTAAAAGGTATAAGAATCACTTACTATTAAAGCAACCTCCCTGCCGTGCTTGCGACGGCGTTGCCAAATCTCTGTAATTCTTTCACAAGGGCGAAGTGGGATGTGAAGCCAAAGAGCATGTGGGTGGCTCGACATGATATGCTTATAATAACCAAGGTCCTCTCCGTGGCTATGTGCTTTGAGCGCGATGACATAGTTATCCCAACAAAATGAGTACCCGGTAACTCCTTTGTCGAGCCTAAGCGAGGTCATTCTGAGCGGGCCAGACAGTTCCATCAACATAGTTAGTCGGAGTCGTTCCGGATATGGCTGAAGCGCGGCCCAAAGCACGCTGTCGTAAGGAGTATGACTGGTGATTGGGCAAAACAAGCGGCGCAACTTAGAACCCTGCATGCGTAAGTGAGAGTCAAAGGGTAGTAAACCAGCATCACTCACATCAGTCTGGCCCCTAAGCTTAGTTCCATGCACTTGAACCGTCCGCCACCACAAGCCTGGCATCGGGTGATCTCGTGCTTTATTTGAACAATTAGCAAAGTGTACTTCCCTAACACCTAGATGATCCTCCGCCACATAAACAGTCTGTATAGGGACATCCGGTCGTGGGAGGGGTACGGCATCGCCTCGAGTTGGCTTATTTGTTAGGGACACTATGTATGCTAGCCCATCGAGGAAGGCGTAGTGAGCCCATACCGGTTTCGATAACTCAACGCAGAAATTAGATGCTGAGTTATCTTGACAAAATTTCCTGCTCAGGTGTAATGCGTATTCTCGGAAGCAGTATCGGGCAATTATTTCGCAAACTTCATAAGGTAGTCGCAGGGCAAGAGAGCGATAGATCGTACAAGCTAAGTCGATGCGCATCCAGCCAAGGCGTCGCATGTTTTCGCCAGGCCAGGGATCATAAGAATAAGCGGTAGCGTCGAAAAGTTTCGGGATCGACTGGTAGTAATCGTGCCGAATACAGTTGAAATGATAGCCGGGAAGCTGTTGGTCCCAGTGTTGACACCCGGCGTAGCACGGTTCGTAAGTGCAGACATCGTCTTCGAGTTTGCTGAATGGGAGGGCAACAGGACAACCATCAGGCCTCACTGTTCCATTGGTCTATTAGTGTAGATCTATACGCCTCCGAGGGGGAAGGATTACACGTACATATAATAATATCTTCATTCTTCGCGAAGTCAAATCGGCAGAGACTACACCTCGGGGCTATACAAAAATAATCCATACTTAAAAAATAATTTAGGATTCGTGTTTATTAAGGAAAGACTTAGTAAGCATTAAATATCCACGACCACTGCCTAAAACATAAGAAATATGGGCCCTATTAGCAGGCACGCCAAGCGTCTCCGAGACAAGCTCCCAGGGGCACGACCCCACTAAGGAAATTTGGGGGACCAATAGATGGTGTACGCCGTCTCGTGTACATACATCACCCTTCCATCAGACTTTATCTTTTTCCACTCACTCTCTTTCGTTATTGCAGGTTTGCCTTTCCTATTATTATATTCAATATCAGCACTTCCTAACAAATGCGCTCTTCGCCGAAGTTGCACCTTATGCCAAAGGCGGCCATCCCCCTGTGCGGAGCCTTGATCTTCCGTTTGAGCAGATTTTGTTCACCCATGTGTTAATCAGATGCCTGATCCACGGCTTGCTCGACCCCATAATCAGCATTGGTGCTAGGCTAAGAATTTGTCGCATAGTCAGATGTTAATACTAATAGTAGATCTTAATACAGAAGGTGCCTCTGGCTTAGGATGGTAAGTGCAATCATTAGTAGTGTTTCGCCCTTAATAAATTGGATATCTTTAATAAGTGCACAGGCTTCCTCTGAGCCAGCGTAAATATATGCATCCGCGTTGCCAGGGAAACTTTCTCCATGTAATAGTTCCAAATCTCCTCCCTTATAGCTTACATACCAAATGTGATAATAGAGGCCTATTGTAGTAATAGCAAAGATCCCTGTCAGATTTAACTTCAATATTGCTTGCTTAGCGCCTCTTAGAGCCTGATTCTTAACATTGTTAGGTTGTTTTCCGGGGCGTTTTGCTTCAAGAAGTATTAGCCTCATTAAGGTATGCTCGCTGCTATTATATTTCAGAACCGTTATATCTACTCTTTTAAGAAACTCGTCCAGGGAATATTCGCAAACTATAGTATAGTTGTTGTCTGGGTTGAAGTGAGTTTGCAAGTAGGTCTGCCAGAATGCTGATGATGTATACTCGATTTCATTCGCAACCGCATTATCGTAGAGCTTTTTTAAAATACCGGTCTCAGGAACAATACCAGTCTTAGGAATGATATTCATAGTGACGAAGAGGGTTGCGTTGCTATTAACTATTCGATGCTAAGATGCTAAGGTGTTAGAGCCTCAGGATGTTATTTATATGCGCTACAACACTGACTTCGAAAAAAATCATCTCCAAATCCGAGATGCACACTGATGGCCAGGGAACTGCAGCAAGGTCGGATAGCCAGGCGCACCAGGATTAGCTATCAAAAGTCGCCAAGCCCTGGTAGGCGATTTTATTTTACTGGCGGGCTGAGCGGCTATGAGTAAATCGCGGTCGGACTCCGTGCTCTCCTGTAATCATCCATTGCTTGGCTGCGAAACGGTTACGCAACGGAAGGTTATTCCTACCTCAAACGGTTGATAATTCGCGCGCCCGCTCTCTGGGCCACAGGGCAAAGAGACAAGTCACTTATTACCACTTAATGGCTAATTCTTCTGTAAAACAGAGCTTGAGCCAAGGTACATTACTAGTACAGTAGTCGAAGTCATAGCAAGCATGATAATGATATATAGGCACTTAGATCTGTAGCTCGCATTGGGTAGGAAAGCTATTTAGTCTTGAGAGATCCTGGTGCGGAAATGAGTCCTAGTAACCAGCTTGGGTGAAGTGCACTCTTGATGAATGAATTGCCAGGCTCCCATAATGATCTCGGGGTCTGGCCGTAATATGCTACTATAGGAGTGTAGAGCTCGTCGTATGCAGTAACCCAAACCAAGTTACCATAGTTATTGATGCAGATAAAGACTGTTATAATTGTATTAGGTAAATGTTGTTAACAAGCAAGATCATTTATTAGAACAGAAGTGAGACTGACTTTATCAGAGATGGTCTATTTCCCCTTGCCTCCACAGCTACCACATATGGCGTTATCTTTAATGCCACGGCCGCCGCAATCGCTACATTCGCCTTTAGGCATGGTGTTGTTGATTGATCGTGAGAAGTTATTTTGAATTGTGTTTAGTCGCTCTTGAGTTGAAAATAATGATGCTGGAGCTACAGGCTCCTTTGGGGTATTTATGGTGCAACAAGATGATGTTGGGCAACTACTTCCGAGACCCGCTTGCAGGACCCCATTTGGCAGCTAAACCTCGGCCGCGGCAGACATGGATTGGCTAATTTTTACTTCTCCCTTTTACTTTTCACTCCTTCGGCGACTTCTTTGGGATTCAAGCATTATTTATATGCCTAGCGCTATCAAGACACCCACCAGACATGGCAATCCATCCGTCCGCCAGTAACAATTTCTCTTGGGAGCAGTATGAGGCGGATGAAGTAAGTCAGTAGCTTGTCAGAACTTCTCACGTTAATTCCCTCTAGCCAAGCATAAGAGATGCGCTTGTATCAGCCGAGCATAGTGGGCCGCACCCAACTCAAGATAGGGAATCGGGTGCGACAGGTTGCAATTCGGACTCGAAGCTTCCGACACGTAACCTATGTCCATGGACAGACTGTGGCCAATGGTTCAAGTTGCGGAAGGACTTGGTGCGACACTTTGATACACGTAAGACTTATCACGCGGAATAAATGATTCAGGGCTAATCTATATTACTAGATGTGAAATGCAAGGAATGGTGTTTGCTCTGTGGTAAATTTCTTACCACTGTAAGTACGTTCATTAGACATGCACGTATGCACGATCAGGAAGAGGCGACAACAAGAAAGAGATCCTATATAGCAGGTACCTGCAACAACCTTCGTTAACAATCTCAGAAGGAATTAAGCCGATTATAATCACTACCCCAACATTCATCTTCTGGTACTACTAGCACAAATGCTACACAGAAGAGGAAAAACGGAGATTAGATTCTTCAATTATTACTTAAGAGAAGTCGACATTGTTTAGATGTAGACGTAACGCCAGTTTCAGCAATAAATGGGCAAATGCAGTGTTTGTTGCTTACCCGTTCCGATGATGTTCTACACTAAAAAACTACAGCACTCCAATTTGCCAACCAAACCTCCCTCAAATGCTCTACACCAGCTTTCGTATCAGCGGACATATTCGCACCTAATCTTTTTTTTGGCGAGATCTCGATTCCGGCAGATATTTTTGATGCACCCATGTTTGAACCAGAAGACTCGCATGGAAACCATGGCGCCTACGGGGTTCAGCACCACGTCCATACCATTGAGGGTCATTAGGTGAACAAGGATATCTAATTCGCCAGTTGATGCGGCGGCTATCTTGTGTTGCATTCTGTAAATTGAAAATGCATTCTAATATTGGTCCGATTGATGGCCTCAACCTTTGCTAGGATTTCTGGGTTGCTCGGAAGTATTATTTTAGACCATCGAGCCATGGTTTTATGTGTGGCAAAGACACAACTGATGGGCTGTCCTTTTCGGATCTCCAAAGCTACTCGAGCGTTTTGGATAGTCCTGTACCAAATGATTAGAAGGGCCACTACATCCGTTGTTCGACTTACAGTCCACCGAGATTGAAAGAAATAGGTGCACTTCTGTTGCAACCAACACGCTCCAGCGCGATAGCAGGCACCTCCCAAAGACTATTTGACGCCGGCACTCCAACAAGGTTGTGTTGATGTGAACCGCCGTAATACGCGACCTCCGATTCTTCGCCCCACAGCAGCACGACCAAGGCGCCCGGTGCCAATTTACCGCCGCGCCGAAATTGGAATATGTGACCCGGATCGCTTTGAAACCTTGGATATCGAGCAACACCGCAGGACGAGAATGAATGGGCGAGGACTTGTTTTATTCGCTATAGTCTAGTTAGCAGTGTACGAAATTTAGGGACGTTTGTAAAGAAACTACCTCGTCGTCTATGAAATTGTGTAGCAGTAAATCGAGGCCATTGACCGATAAACAAGGAAACCCTGTATGTTTCATATTTGAGACTTGCTCTCCTACTAAGGCATCTTCTTTTATTTTAAGCTTAAAAAATATTTATATAAAAATACTTTTAAATATTATTTATAGTTTAAAATAATTAATTATTATAATAATTAGTATATTAATTTTTAATATATTTAGCTAATAATATTATTATATTTTTTAAAATATATTAACTAGTTTAAATCTAAACACGTTATAAAAAACGCAAGTTATAATATTTAGGGGACTTTTATAGTTATATAAAGTATTTTTATATTTTTAGCAAAAATAAAGTGATAGTTTTTACTATAATAACTTATATATAGCGGTTTATTCAGTAATATATATTATACTAACTTAAATAGTATAATAATAATAATATTATTAAAAAAAAATATATATATATATATTTCTTAGATCTTTTTAGTAATATTTTAAATAAATTGGTTAAAATATTTTAAATATAACAATTTAAAGTAATAATATTAAAATAAACTAATTATATAATAGTTTTAATATTAAAGCAAAATATTAATTTTATTTATTAATAATTAAAAATATAAATAAAATATAATAAATATATAGTTTATATATTAATAAATAAGATTTAAGAACTAATAATATAAAATATATTAATTACAAAATAAATAATTAAATATTAAATATAAGGTTTATTAAGCTAGTGTAAATCTAGTTAATTTATATTATTTTTTTGTAAAAACTTTATTAGTTTTTTTCTAATATAAATTATTATTAAAAAAAAGTGCTAATAAAGGCTTTTTTATTTATATTATTTTATGAAAAGTAATATTTATTAGTTTTATATAAGTTAGCTGTCTTTTTTTAACTTACTTATTTATTTCTTTATATAAACTATATTTTTTTATATTTTGAATTTTATTTATTTAATTTATAATAATTAGTTTGTTGGAATAACTAGCATTGGTTACAACCTTATTGTGCAACTCGCACGGAGTGCGAGTTCACGCTCGGCTGTTGTATAGACGTTAGCCGGACCTCGGCCGGACAAAGGGGACCTTATTTCCCCTTTATTATGTTAGCTCGTACAATAGCATAAGCTTTTACATAAATATAAACAACTTATGCTTTATATAAATATTTTTTTATTTTTATTTTATTTTATAAATAATATAGTATAATATATTATATTTTCTTTATATATATTATTTATTTTATATATAATATATTATATATGGCTTATTTAATATTAATTAATAATTATAAAAATATTTATATAATTATAAAAATACTATAAATTAATAAAAATAAAAACAGAGTCTAACCTATAGTATTAATAAGTTTTTATATTATATTTTAAATTTTTATTATATAATTATTTTATTTTTTTTAATAAAGCGTTAAAATAATTATATAAAATAAAGCAAATATTTTATTTTTTTTAATAGAGCGTTAAAATATTTAATTGTTATAAAAAAAAAAGAAGATCTAAACTTTTGTTATACAATTATTTTATTTTTTTTAATAAAGCATTAAAATAATATATAAAAAAAAAAAAAATAGCATACAATTATATTAATTTTAATTATATTATTATATAATAACTAAACAATTTTTTTATTTATTTATTTTTATTTTTATTTATTTATTTTTATTTTTTTTTATTATAACATTAAATATATTTTATAATATAGCTAAAACAGCTAAATCGGACATTTTTATTATATATAAAAAACTTACTAAAAAATATAATATAAGCATAAAAAATATATAAAAATATTATAATTTTAAATATTAAAAAAAAAATATTAACTTAAGTACTATAATATAAAAAATACTAAACATATAAATAACCTTTTAGATCAAAAAATATATTTATTTATTAACTAATATATAACTATTTAAATAAACGTATAAAAAAGATTTTAAAAACTAAACAAAATAAAATTTTAAAAATATATATTATAACTTATATATAAAATTATTTTAAATTATTTAGTAATAAAATATATAAATATAAACAAATAAAAAATTATACCTAAAAAATCTTAAAATAATTATATAAAATAAATCTAAAAATATAAAAAGTTCTTTAGAACTTTTAATTATTTAACCTATTTTTTTACTTTTTATATAATAACCCTTAGTTTCTTTTATATTAAACTAACAATTTTAACTTATTTTTTAGCTTATTTTTATACCCCAGCCTATACTAACCTTTTAGCCTATTATATAAATTAAACTAGAACTGCTTATTAAACAACTAAAATTTATATAACTTAAACCTATTTAAAATATATAATTTTAGACCCCTAAAAACTATACTGCTTTATTTATACAACTTATTATTAAGTTTTAAAATATTTCTAAACTTATATATAGTTATATAACAAAGGCAGGCTATAAACCAAACTTCTAACCAGTATATAAATACCCTATTATTTATAACCCCTTTTAGACCTTTATATAATAAGCATATTTTTATATAATATTAAACCTTATACTAAATAACTTTTTTTTAGATTTATTTTTTATAAAAGATATATAAAATAGGATAATTTTTCTTAAAAAGTATACAATCTTTTAAAAAAAAAAAAAAAAAAAAAAAACTATACAAGCTAACTATATAACCTATTTTATAATAAAGTATATTTATTTATAAATATTTATTAAAAACTTAATATTATAAAGGATTAATATTATATAGTATTTCTAATAATCTTTAAAAGTTATATAAAAAATTTTTATATTTATTAAATCGGATCTAAAAAAACTTGGAATAAAATCTATTATATAATAAATATTTATTTTAATACTAATATAAATTATAACTAGTACTAAACTAACTAAACTATAATTACTTTTATATAAATAAATAAAAAAAACCTAGATTTAGTACTATATAAAATACTAAAATTTATAATTAATAAGTTTATAAAAATATAATAAGTATTTAATATAAATTATTAAAAAGAAATCTAATTTAATATAATTATTATATAAATATATTAAAAAGTACTAAAACTAACTATAGTTTTTATACTTTAAAAACTAATAAACAAAAGTTTTTTTTTGGACTTCTAAGTATATATTTAAATAACAACTAATAACGTATTAAAAAGCTTTATATAAAAAAATAATAATATTTATTTTATAAACCAGAAATATAATTAAAACAATAGTATAAAAAGCTAATAGTATAAATTTTTTAGATTTTTAAGTAAACTAGACATAAAGCACTACAACCCAAAAGATTAAAACGTTTAAAGCTATTATATAAACAAAAAATATTTTATATACTATAAAAAAAGATATTAATTAATAAAGCATACTTTTTAAGAACAAACTTATATAAAAAACTAATATTTTAACTCGTATAAAATAATTAATAAAACAAAACTTATATTTAAAAAGTTTTTAATATATTTTATAAACTTTAAAAAATATTTAAAACTAAACAAAAATAATAAAAATATTAAAAAAGAATTTAGAAGTTAATTAACCCAATTTTTTATAAACAATATTTTTATTTACTATATAACTAAAAAAAATATTTAAAACTATAAAACAGACATACTATCTAACTAGTTTATTTTTAGCAACTAGTATTATATAAAATACTAAAGCAAACTATAGAACATAGGCGCTTCGAACTACTTAATAGTAAAAAAAGCATAATTAGAAGCTTATTTTAGATTTTATTTTTATATAAAAGTAAACTAGACCCTAAATAGTACAAATATCAGGTTTGGCAGTAATAATATAATTATTATTATAAGTACTATATAAATAAAAAATTTACTTAATATAACAATATATTATATTTTAGATAGCCTAACACTATTCTTATTTTTATTAAAAGATATTAATTATTTATAAGTTTGCTTTAATAATATAAAAAATATTATTATATAAAAAAATAAAAAAACTATTTTTATTATATATAAATAAAAATATTTATTTTTTAATATAAGCTTTTATAAAGCTAAACTATATTTTACTAAAACAAAATTATAATAATTATACTATTAATTTAGATATTTTTATATAAGAAAACTATATATAATGCTTAATTATATAAAATATAATATTAATTATTTAATTTTAAAAAAAATCTAGAAATTTTATTATTACTATTAATTATATAATCTAGCATTTTAATAATTCAAATTCTTAATTAAAAATAATTATAATTTTAATTATAAAGTTATAATTAATACTATATAAATAAATAATAAGTAAGTTTTTTATATTATTAATATTATTATATTTTTTTAAATAGTAATTTTTTTTAAATTAATATTTATATAAAATACTTAAAAAGTACTATATAAGCATTAGATTAATATATATTAAAAATTTTTTAATTATATTATATATAACTTAAATATAAACTTTTTATTTAAAAAATTTTAAAACTAAGCAAGAATTATAAACATTTAGTACTATACAATATTTATTAAAGCATACTAAGCAATTAGCAATATTAAAAAAATATATAGCTTTTTCTGCTATATATATAATATACTAAAAGGTAAAATTAATAATTATATAAAAAATAAATTAATCTTTTAAATAACAATTAAAGCTCTAAACAATATTACTAGGCTAAACAGCCTTATATTAACCCTTTTTGTTTTTAAAGCTTACCCTAGAATTAATTAAAATTTACTTTTTTTGTTTAATATTATATAAAAAGCCGAAACAATTAAAAAAGCTATAAAAATATTACACAAAAAAAAAACTAAAATTAAAATCAACCAAACAATTAACTAGTATAATAGCCCTACTTTATATAATATACTATTTCTATTTCTATATAATAAAGTACTAGTATAACAAAAAAAAAAAAACTAGAATAAATTATATAAAATTAAGTCGATTAAAAACTCTAATATAGTTATTAATTTAACAAACAGCCCAATATGCTTCTATTAGACATAAATCAAGCTTTATTATTATATAACTAAAAAAAATATCCCGGACAAATATACCAAAAAAAAAACAAAACATAACTTTTTTAAGCCCTTATTATACAAAAAAAACGCAAATAATCCTTAAAAGCTATAATATTTTATATAACCTTTATATAATAAATTAATCAACTATTCTTAACCCTTAAAAAAAAAAAAAACTATACCTTAGCTATTAAGCTATATAAAAATAGCATTATTAATATACCTAAAGCTCTATTCAAAAAATCTAACACTACTAAAATTAACAATCTTATTACACAAGACATATTTTAATTCATAAAATATAATCTAATAAAACATAGCAATATTTATATTTTTAAGTTCTAGCTTATATAAAAAATTAAAAAAAAAACAATTAAGCTATACAAAAAGTTCTAACTTGTTATATAAAGCTATAATAATATTAAAAAAAAAAAAATATTTATTTAGTTACTAATAATTTAGCAAATAAACTAAAAATTATTATTTATACTAGGACCTTTTCTAATTTGCAACTTTAATACCTTAAGCAAACTTCAAAATATTACATAAACATATATATAATCAAAAAATAAATTACCTAAAAAAATCTTTATATAATTGCTATCCGAACTAAAGTTAAAATATTCTAATAAAACAATTCTATAGATTATATAACCTTTATATAAACTTGGGAAATCAAGTTTATACTAGTTTAAGATATATTACTAGTACTACTATAAAAAGCTTAATATAACTATTTCTATATATAACTTATATTTATTTTTTATTAAAAGACCTTTAAATAATTTTAGTATTATTAAATTATAAACAAACAATATATTTAGCTTTATATTACTAAGCTTTTTAAAAAAAAAAAATATAAATTATAGTAAGCTAAATTTTATACAAAACTAAAAAAGATATTTTAGCTAGGTTACCCTATAAAGTTTAATAATAAATAAATTATATTTTTATTTAAAAAAAATATTATTTTAACTTAAAAAAACCAAACAAACTAACTAAACTAGATTAACTTTTATATAACTAATTTTATATAGCAATATATTTTATAATAAGCAAAAAATATATATATTAGTAATATCTGCTAGCCTAAAACAGCGTACAACCTATACATAGCTACCTAAGTTATATATTTTAAGCTATATAATATTAAGAATTTAAACTAAAAAATCTAGTAATAAATAAATAATAAGGATTGCGGCCTAACTTTTATACTAATAAACCTATATTATATAAAGCTATTTATTTTTATAAATAGATTATTTATAAATAATATAAATATAACTTTTTAATTTAGATTTATAATTATATTAAAGATTAAACATTATATAAAAAAAAATTTAAGCTTTAAAATTAAAAAAAATATTATATACTAGAATTTAAACAAATATAAAAAAGTAATAAAAAATATATTTATAAATAAATTATATAATATAATTAATAGTTTTAATAGTACTATTACTTTTTATATAATATTTTTAAAAATTATAACTATATTATAACTACTTTTAATTCTAGCTATTTTATGTTCTAATTTAAAATTGTTATATAATTGTTTTGTTAAGCTTAGTACTATATAAAAAAAATACTTAATAATTAATATTATATTATTAAAAAAATTATATAAAAAATAAAAAATCTCTAAAATATAATAGATTAATAATAAAAATAATTTAACTAATATATTTATAAAAAAAATACTAAACTAAGTTTTAAAAACTTTTATATTAATAAATAAATTAACTATATAAATAAAAATATTTATTAATAAAATATAAAAAATTATATATAACTATAGTATTTATAAAAAAAAAAAAGTCAGAAGTATAAAAGTAATATATAATAAATTAACTTTAAAAAAAAAAAACAAACATAAACGCTACTTTTTTTTATTTTTTATTTTTTTATTTTCTTTATTATATAACTAATTTACTCCTTTTTTTTTAAATATAATAATTGCACCAAGCGCCGTACGAACGCCAAACATATACTACGCAAGCATTACCTTAAAACCTAATAATCTAGCAATAGCTATAAAATAAATAACTACTACGTACTATATAAACATTCTCTATATATATAACAATAGTAATATTATGCGATTAAATAAAAACTATATAAAAGTAACCTTTTTAGCAAAAAATAAATATAATTAAATATATAAAAAGTATATTAGCAAGCACCCGGATCTATATATTAACTAATAGTATAGTAGCAACTTAAGTTTTATTAGTTTATGTATAAAAAACAAAAATATTAATAATATACTAAAACAAACATATATATAACAAAAAAACAAACATATATATTAATATATAGTACTATAATAAATTAATAATTGTTAAAATTGTTTATTAGTAGTAATATTATATAATAGTTGCTATTTTAGCTAATAATTCTTAATATATAACCATTATTACTAAAGAGCTAGATAATATTTATTATATAAATATATATATATATATATATATAATATATAAAAACAAACAAACATACAAAGCAAAAAATTTTAAAAAATAACAAAAAAATAAAAAGCAACAAAAAACTTAAGCACCTTTTTATATACAAGTCCTCCTACGCACAAGCCAACCTAACTTCTAATTAGTTAATTTTTTTCTATATAAATAACTTACCTAGTTAACTAAATATAAGCAACCTTAAAGGCTTTTAACTAGCAACTGCCCATATAAAGCCTACCGACCAGACAAGCTAGCTAATTATAAACTTTATTATTATACGGAACAAAAGCAAATATTTAGTTTTAACTTAAATAGTTATTAAATAACGTTCGGCCTATAGTTCTTAACTAACTATATAACTAAAATAGTAGTTTTATAATATTATTATATAACTTTATTAAAAAAAAATAATCTATTAACCTAGCAACTATATATATAAACTAGATTACTAACCTAGTTACTTCTCTAGTAGTCAAACTTTTATATATATATCTAAGCAATTATATAGTTATTTTTTTTTTTTTTTTATATAACAAGCAGTTATAACTAAAAAAAAAAATAGCTAATATTAAAATAACTAGCATTAGTTATAACCTTATTATATAACTTGTACGGAGTGCAAGTTCATGCTTAGCTATTATATAAACGTTAGCCGGACTTCGGCCGGACAAAAGGGACTTTATTTCTCTTTTGTTATGTTAGCTCGTACAATAGCATAAGCTCTTATATAAATATAAAAAACTTATGTTTTGTACAAACATTCTTTTTTTTTTTTTTACTTTATAAATAATATAGTACAATACAATATATTCTGTCCACGCGCGTTATTTGTTTTACGTACGATATATTATATACAGCCCATTCAACAAGTTTATATATAATATATTATAATATATATTTTTATATTTTTATTATTTTTTATAATATTTAATAATTAGTTATTTTAAAGCAAAAAATATATATTAGTTTTTTTTAGTTATTTTTATCTATTATATAATTAGTATTTTTAAATTAGTTATACTTAATATTATATAAATATATTTATATTTGGTTAGATTGCTAATAAATAATTAAAGCTTTAAGTTTTAATTATTCTATAAATTAATCTAAAGATTTAAGCAATTTAAAAAAAAAATTATTAATTAAAATATATTTAAAGCTTTTATATTAACTAATGTATTATTATATATATTAAATTTTATATATTATTTTTAGTTGTGCTATTTTATTACTTATAAACCTAAGATTTAATTATTTTATTTTTAAATTATAAAAACTTTTTGTTTTAAACTAGCTTATATAATCTTAATTTTTTGTTATAATTAATTAAAAAAAAACTAAGTTATAAAAAAAGTTTTAGTAATTAAATATTAATTAAAATAATATATATGAAAATAATATATATTAAAACTAATAAATAGTTTAATTAAGCTAATTAGTATATAAGTTATATTTTTAAAAGAATTACTATATTATTGGTATTATTATTTAGTATTAAATTATACTATATTATATATTTCTTATTTAAGTTTAGTATAGTTTTAATAATTTTAATTATATTTTTTTTAAATATATACTTTTTTAGAACTATAGTTCTAAAATATATAATATTACTAAAGGATTTTAATAAACTAATAAAACTATATACTATTAAAAAAAAACTTTTAAATATAATTAAAACAAGTATTATAGCTTTTTTAATTAATATAAACAAATAAACTTTATATTTTCTTTTTTAATTTTTATATATAGTTAATAAAAATATTTAATAATAATTATTAAAATTTTTATTATTTTATTATTAAAGCTTTAAATAATTATATTACTAATTAATATATATACTAAAATATTCATTTTTTATTTTTTATGGTATTTAACAATAAAGTTATATTTAAAATAGTTATAATATTTACTTATAAGCTTATATTTTTTTATATTAAGCTACGCTATAGTAGCTTATTTAATAAATATTTTTTTAGAATATTAAATTATTTAATATAAATAATAATATTTGCTATTTAATTAATTAAGATTTTTAATTTTATTTTTTGCTAGTTATATATTTATTAATTCAAAAAATCTAAAAGTAATAGTTATTTTAGAATATAACTATTTTTTAAATATAAATTAACAAATTTTTTATAATTTAGTATTAATAGTAATTATATTTATTTAATTAATTAGCTAAACTATAAATATTATATAAGTAATATTAAATATATTTATTTATATATAGTAGTAACTTAAAAAAATAAAAATAAAAATCTAAATAAGCAAAACAGCCCAAAAAAATTCTTAATTTAAACTAATCAAATAAAGATTATTATATATTATGTTATATATTTATTAATTAATCTGTTTATAAAGCAGTGGTAAAGTTTTTATTTAAAATAAGTTTTTAAAAATAAAAAAAGCAAAAATATAAATAGCAAGTATTATTTTATAGTAAATTTAAACTAATTAAAATAATATTATTATGATATATAATATTAGATTTATAGATTTTAATTATATTTATTTTTTTAATTATAAATTATTAAAGCTTAAATATTTAATTTTTAAGCTTATTTTAATTAAAATTTTAATTTAATATAATAAAGCTTTATTACTAATAATTTTTTAATTCTTTTTAATTATTTTGTTTATATTTTAGTATTTTTAGCTTGTTTAAGCTATATTATAGTTTATTTAAGCTATGTTTTAATCATATTTAAATATATTTAAGTTTATTTTAGCTATATTTTAATTATATTTTGTTATATTTTAAGCTTTATTTAGCTTTTATTTATTTATGTTATACTTTTAATTAAGGCTATGTTAGCTATATTTATATTTTTTTTATGATAATTGTTTTTTAATCAACCTATTATTTATTTATTAGTAATAAAATTAACTAGTTCTTAATATTTAGTTTTATTTTTAATAAATGATTATAAATTATTTAATATATAAATTCTTATTTTTATATGTTTTTTTAGTTTTTTTATTTTTTTTATTTTTATTTTTAAATATTATAAAAAATAAGCTTTTTTATTTATATAAAAGTTTAGTGCTTCAAAATTTATTATTATTTAATAAAATATTAAACATAAAAACAAGATTTTTTTTTAAAGCTATAAAGTAAACTTTATAAAAATATTGCTAATTAGTTTATTTTATAGCTTAGTATTTTTTTTAGTAATAATATATTAGATCTTAGCTATATATATATATAGTTTTTTTGAATTATTATATTTTATCTATTAAACAAAATGTATAATTAAAAATATTTTACTAATTAATAATTTATTATATTAAAATAATATTTTTAATTAATAAAACTAATAATGAATTATAAACTATTTTATATATACTATAGTTATAGTATTATGTAATAGTTTTATTAGTTTAAATTATTTTATTAAATTATTTAGTTTAGCTTTTTTTTATTTTTCAAGTTATTTTTTTAAAGCTGATAGCAATTATTTTATAGCTTAATTTAATAAAGTTTTAGTTTTAAAAAAATATATTATATTATAAATTGTTTGAATGGAGTGTACTGTATATTTCTAAGGCAGCAGTATATGCTTGTAAGGTTGGTGGAATATAGTTTATTTACTATATGCCACACTCAAAAGGAAGGAGAGAAAGGAAGGAAATGGGGAGGTGGGAGCCCTTTATATACCTCTCCGTACGGAGGGGTCTGTAGGTGGTCCCTAGCCGGACCCCTTGGCCTAGACCCCTTGGCCAGACCCCTTTGTACGAAGGGGTCCGTAAGTGCCCTAGCTAATTGTGTACGATTAATCTAACATAAATTATTATAAATTTAAATTATATTTTAGTTATTATAATTTTATTTTATTTTTAAAATTATTATTATATGTAATTTTAATAAAGGTGCTATATTAATAAATAATATATTGTTTAATAAATTAAGCAATATTTTTAAAATTAATTAATTAAAATAGTATTGCTTTAAAATAAACTAATATTTTATATTTATAACAATTAATATAGTCTTAGCAAGACCTGCAATAACTCTAGACTTATATAGCAATAAAATAAAAGGTTTACGCACGGACTAACCTATAACTCTATAGCTATATATATAAAATCTCTAAAGATTTTATATAAATTCTTTTTAACTTTATATAAAGATAATTTTATAATTTATATTTTTATTAGTTTTATATCGATAAATTTAAAGTATTTTCTAAATAATAACTATTTTATTAAACTTATAATAAATTATTAATAAAACTTAAATTATTTTAGTAATATTATTAAATAAAGTTTAAAATATTAATAAATAAACTAATAAAATAAAAAATAAATATTTTTAAATATATTTTTTATTATTAAACTATAGTTATTTTTTAAAAATATTAAAATAAATATAATAAAAAACTAATATTTTATTTTTTTATAAAAAATTTTTTTTTGAAATTATTTAAAAATAATAAACTAGCTATATTTTATAATTAAAATTATTTTAATTATTGAAAAACTGAAAATAAATTTAAAATATTTAAAATTAAATTTTGTATAAATTATTAATTTTTAAATAATATAAAAATCAAATTCTTTTTAAAGTTATATTAAAGTTAGGTTTATATTATAAAATAAATAATTTTTTATATTAAATATATATTTATTAAATATTTATTAATATTATAAATAAAAACTTTAAGCTAAAAAAAAAAAAAAAAAAAAAGAAAGTTTGAGTTTATAGGGTAAATAAACATAAATTTAAATATTTTTTATAAATTATTTATTAATAAAATTATTAAATTAATATATAATATTAAATAAACATATGAAAACTATTAATAAATTAAATTTATAAATTTAACTAAAGAAAAATCTAATTTAAATAATTAAATTTTTAATAAATTTGAAAAATTTTAAAATATTTATTTTTAAATAATTAAAATAAGCTTTAATTATAAAAAAAAAAAACTTGTTAAAATAATAAAATTTGTTTTATTTATAAAAAATATATATATATATATATTAATTAATAATTTTAATTAAAAGCTTAAAGTTTTAAATATTTAACTAGTAAAAAAAACATATAATAAAAATAGTTTTAATAGTTTATTTAATTTAAAAAATAAATAGAAATAAAAAATTATTTTATTAGTTTTTTTATTTATTTTAGTTAAAATATATAACTAAAACAAATTAATTATTTTTAAAATATTCATTAAATTATAAATTAATAATATTAAAATAAAAACTTTAATTTTATATAATATTAAAGCTTATATTTTTTTCTTAATTAGTTATAAAATTATATAATAAATTAAATAATAATTAAAAATAAAAATAATATAATTATTATAATAAAATAGTTAATAAAATATATAAATATTTAATATATATAATAAAAATTAATAATTAATAATTTAAAAATTAAATATTTTAAATTATTAATTTTAGTTATAATATTTTTATTAATATTAAATAATTAATAAAACAAAATATTTTAATAAAAACCTAAAAATAATAATTAATCTAGCTAAATAATTTATTTTGATTAGTTTAATTTTTATTAATAATTATAATTAAACTTTATATAATAACTTTTTAAAAAAAAAAAACTATTATTAAAAAAATCTTATAAGATTTTTAGAACTATTTTTATTAAAATAAATAAAAATAATTAATTAAAAAAACTTTCAAAAAATTTATTATAATTAAGTTTATAATAACTAAAAATAATTATATTAAACTATTTAAATTTTTTTTTAAAATAATTAATATTTTCTAAAGAAAATAGATTTAAATTAATTAAGTAGTATTATAAAAGATTTTTAATAATAAATTAATTTTATTTTTTAAAAAAAATCTATAGTTTTATTATTATTATAACTAAAGTTTCATATAATATTAAAACTTAAAAATAAAAAATAAACTTTAAAACTTTACAAATATTAAATATTTATATAATTTATTTTATTTATATTTAAATTTAGCTTAATTAAATATAAATTTATAATTAATTATCAATAAAAAAATATATATTTAAAAAATAAAATTATATTTATTTTAAATATTAATAATATTATATTTCATTATTATAATATTATTTATTTTATAAAACTAGATATTATTAAAGTTTTTTATTAATTATTATTAATTTTAAAATTATATTAAATTTTTTTTTAAACTTATAAAAAAAGATTTTAATAAAAAGTTTTACTATTGTTAGATCTGGCCTATAGCTAGAAGCTATAAAAAGAGCTAATTAAGCATAAATAGTAGGATTACTTAGTTATATAAACATTATAGCTTAATAACATAGCTTAGTAAGTATAGCTAGGCCACACTTATTAATAAACTTATAAATAAATATTTTATAGAAACAAAATAGGACTTATAAAAAACAATAATAAATAAAGCGATCTAAAAATATATATATAATATATTTTATTATAAGTAATTTTTAGCTAAAAATATACAAAAATTACTATTATATTCAAATAATATATTATTATATTTAATTTTTTGAAACATTTTTTACTATATAAAAAAAACTTTATTATTAGCGCTTATAATTATAATTTTTAAAAATATATAGTTTTAAAAAAAAAGCAAGCTTTATAGTTTAAGCTAATAAGCATACTACTAATAAATAATTTTTTTTCATTAAAACTGCTAGTTTTAATATTATAATATATATAAAATTAATAATTACTAAAAAAGCGCTATATTAAAATATTAAATAATGCTATAAAACTATTTTTAAGCATTATATTAACTATTAAACTAAACTTATTAAATTTGCTAAATAAATATATAAAATAGTTTATTTAAACTATTACTTAATATAAATAAAAACTAATTAAATAATTAATAAATAGTATAATAATTTTAGAAAAGTTAAAAATATAGCTTAATATATTTTAAAGTTTAAATATAAATTAAAATATAAAATTTTTATTAATTCTATAATTAGAAAACTTGTTAAAAATTAAACTAAATAAACAAATAAATAACTTAGCAAAGTTTTTAAAGCTTATTTAAAAAGTATTAGAACAATAAATTTATTTAAGTTTATTACTAACTTAAAAAAAACTTTATAAAATATTTATTTAGCTTAAGTTATTTTTTTTAAAAATATTTATTATAATATTATTATAAATAATATTTTATAATACTAAACTATGATTACTAAACTATACTAAAAAGCTATAATTCTAAATATAATTTATATTTTTAAAAAAATTATTAAAAAAAATACTTTTAATACTTTTAAACTTTTTAATAATTAAAACAATTTAAACAATTTTATATATAATTAAACAAAAGATTATTTTAAATAAAATTGTTAAAATTATAAAAACTATTAATAATATTAAACTAATAATCATTATAAAAAATACTAAAATAATTAAAAAAAAAGCTTTAGAAATATTTTTATTAAGTACTTCTATACTAATATAAAAACTAAAGGTTAAAAAAAACCTAAATATAAAAGATTATATTATATGCTATAATTATTACTATATATTAAACCATTAGTTTATATTTATAAAGCTTTAACTAAAAAGCTAAAAACTTAATTAAAATATTAATAAAATAGCTTAAATAGATATAATATATAAAAAAAGTATTAAATAAGTAGTAAAAAAAACATAAAAGCAATAAAAAAAATTTAAAGTTTTAAAAAATAACTTTTAAACTAATTAATTCCTAAAGCTTTTTATAGCAAAAATAGCAAGCTTATTTATTATTAACTAAAAACTTATTAAAATATATAAACTATATAATTTAGGTATAATAAACTTTAGATTAATTATTTATATATTTAATTAAATATATTACTTTATATATTTAAGGAATATTAACCTAAATAATATAGTATTAATAAAAAATAATATAATTTATATATATAGCTATAACAAAATTAATATTAAGGTTTAGGGCTTAAAAAGTATAATTATATATTAGCTATATAATATGATTTTTTATTTAAATATAACTATTAACCTAGTTTTTTTATAAGTTCTAAACTAAACAAGCATATATTAAAATAATAAACCTAAATCTAATCTTTTAAAATACTGATAAAAAAAGCCCTTATATTTTTTAACCTAAATATATAATTAATATATTATAAAATATTTCTTAAAACGCCGAATTAAATAAGCGTTTTATATATAAAAAGATTTATTAAACTTTTATATAAAGCGCTTTAAATTTTAAGCTAGTTTTTATAAATAATACTAATATTTAGAATATATAAGCTTTAAACTTTTAACATAATTGTTTAACTATATAAAAAAAGCAATAATTATTTTATATCTTAATAATAAAATTTAAACTATAAAATATATAATATATAATAAATTTAAAGCTTGCTATAAAATAGTATAAAATATTTGCTTAAAAATTATAAAAACTAATACTTAATTAATTATTAATTTTTTTAAATTTAATATTTTTAATAAAAATAAGTACTTATAATATATTATATTAATAATTAATTAATATTTAAGCTATATTTAAAATTATTATATTAATAATAAATATATTAATACTATTTAAAAAAGTTTTAAATATTATATTTAATATATTTAAATATATTATAATATAATAATAAAATTATTAATAATAATTAAAAGATTATATATTTAATAGTAGCTATAAAACAAGTTTATAAAATAAACTTTAAAATTTTACTACTATATATTTAAAATTTTAATAAAGCAACTAAAAAAATAAAAAATATTATTAAATATTAAATAAGCTTAATATATAAGAGTTATAAGTTTTTTGTTTTTTTTAGCTTAAAATAGTGTAAATAGTAGTATATTTATATAACTAAACACTTAAACAAATTAATTATTAGCAAGCTTTATATAAAAAATTCTATTTATATTTTAATAACTTATAAAAATTTATTAGTTATAATTAAATATTTTATATAGCTTATTTAAAAATATTTAAGTATATAGTATTTATTATAATTACTAAAGCTAAACTAAAAAAATAGAAATATAAAAAGTTTAATTTTAATATTTAAATAAGCTATTTAATAAACTATTAGTTTATTAATATTTATTATATTTAGTTTTTTAAAAAAAATAAAATTATAATAATAAAAAATATAATTTTTTTAAAATAAGTTTAAAAATATATAAAGCGTTAATAAATAATATTAATTATTAAAATATTTCTAACTTTAAAAAAAATATAACTAATAAATAAAAAAATAATAAGTTTACTAGCTAATTTTTAAAAAATAATACTAAAAATACTAATAAATTTAAATCTAAAAAGAATTCTAATAAAAACAAGCTTAAAAAAAAAAGCAAAAGCTTTTTATTAAAGTTTTTATTTTTATATTAATTTATAATTTATTTTTAGATTACTAATATTACTATAAAGTTTAAAAGTTATTTTATTATATTTAGTAATACTATACGCTAAATTATTAAATTTAAGCTTAAACAAAGAGCTATTTAATAATTAATACTAAACCTTTATTAAATTAATAATTAAAAATAAAAAAACTAAGTTATTAAACAGCTTTTTAAAAGTTTATTATAATTAATTATAACTACTAAATTTTATTAAAAACTTTATTAATAAAAAAAAAAAGTTTTTAAAAAAGTTTATTAATTATTATATAATTAATTATAACTATTAAATTTTATTAAAAGTTTTGCTAAAAAAAAAAAGGGTTTAAAAGAGCTTATTATTTATTATATATTTAATTATACCTGCTAAATTTTATTAAAAGCTTTATTAATAAAAAAAAAACCTTTAAGTTAAATATTAGTTATTTAAAAGCTTAATTATAAACTTTTTTAAACTAAAGAAAATATATATATATATTAATAAGATTTATTATAACTATTAAAATAATATAAAGATTTTATAAATTATTTATCAAAAGATTATTTTAGATTATATATAAGTTTATATTTATAAGTTTAATAAATATAAATATTATAAAAAATATAAAGTTTGTTTAATAATATAAAAAGATTAATAATTAAATAACAACTAAAAAAATATTTATATTAATATATTAATACAAAGATTTTTTAAAATATTAATAATTATTATTACTAAGTTTTATTTAGAACTTAAACAATATAATATTATAAATATTTTTTATTAAGTAAAGCTAGGGGGAGGTCAGAATATTTGAGTAGAATGGGTTGTATTAAGTATAGAAAAGAATATTCTGGCACAGCTAGAATATTAGCTATGGAGTGTGGGATATATGGGGCCTAGGTTGGTCCATGCAGCTAGGGGCCATAGGGCTGGTAGGTGTGGCTAAGGCGTACCCCCCCTACCCAACTATATCAGAATGCCGGGACAACAACAAAGCTTTACTGCCCTTAGTAAGTCCACCATTTCTACCAATTCCTCCAATAGCCTCAGTCTCTAATATAGCCCTTATATTCGTACAAAGGGTCTAGCTATACAGCTAGCTATAGCCTTCGCAAAGGGGCTAGGTCGAAAGTCTATAGGTAGGTCTATATATAAGGTCTTCGCGGGGGGTCTAGGTCGAAGATCTAGCTATATAGGTTGGTCTTGGCTATACAGCCTTCGTATTCGTACAATAGGTGGCCATATAGGTTGGCCGTAGCCTTCGCAGGTAGGTTAAGTCAAAAGTCTATATATATTAGCTATTGCCTTCGCGAGTAGACTATGTCGAAGGTCTGTAGGGGTAGCTTAGCTATATAGGTGTCTGTTAGTATAGCTAGCTAAGTTAGTATAGCCTTCGCAAGTAGACTTGGTCGAAGGTCTATACGTATTAGCTATGGCCTTTGCAGGTGGGCTAGGTCGAAAGTCTGTATAAGTAGCTAAGCTATATAGGTAGGTCTGTCTATATGGCTAGCTAGTTTATATAGCCTTCGCAAGTAGACTTGGTCGAAGGTCTGTACGTATTAGCTATGGCCTTCGCAGGTGGGCTAGGTCGAAAGTCTATATAAATAGCCAAGCTATATAGGTAGGTCTGTTTGTATGGCTGGCTGGTTTATATAGCCTTTGCAAGTAGACTAGTCGAAGGTTTGAATAGGTAGCCAAGCTATATAGGTAGATCTGTTTGTATAGCTAGCTTAGTTAGAAGGTCTAGGTTAGGTCGTAGGTCTGGCTGTATGGCTGGTTAGTTAGTATGGCCTTTGCAGGTGGGCTAGGTCAAAGGTCTATATTGCAGCCGCAACAGCATTTTAAAACTAAACAACCTTATTTAAACAAATCAGCAACAAACAACCAATTAAAGTGTTGTATTAGTTCAAATATATTTGGCTCGACTAATTAAATAGTCCTTTAATATAGCATACGTACTAGGCTAAGTATACTAGGTCGAACAGACTTATATATAGCCTATATATTATTCTATATTTCGGACTCCAATTCGGACTTTATATAGCATTATACTATTTTAAATACAGACTACGTATAACTAATATACTAGTCTAGACTTGCATATATAGCTAATTATACTAGGTCTAATAGATTTATGTATAGCTAACATACTAGGTTTTAAACAGACTTACGTATAGCTAGTACTATTTCTCGAACTATATATAACTTATATACTAAATCAAATATAAAAAGTTCTCTAATTTAGACTTACGTATAGCTTAGTATACTAGTCTAGACTTATATATATAGCTAATATACTGGTCTAATAGACTTATATATAGCTAATATACTAGGTCCTTAAATAGATTTATGTATAGCAATTGTACTAGGTCAAATATAGAAAGAATGGTCTGGTAGTATAGCGTTAAGCCAAATACCTACGTAGAGGCACCATATATTAGGTAAGGCTAGGGGGGGGTCAGAATATTTGAGTAAAATGGGTTATATTAGGTATAGAAAGGAATATTCTAGCGCAGCTAGAATATTAGCTATGGAGTGTGGGATATGTGGGGCCTAGGTTAGTCCATACGGCTACGGGCTATAGGGCTAGTAGGTGTGGCTAGGGCGTACCCCCCTTACTTAACTATATTATTTTTATAAATATTAAATTAAATAAAAAGATTTATATATACATATTTTTAAACTATAAAAAACTAAATATAATAGTTAAACTATTATAAACTTTATATAAATTTTAAAAGTTTTTTTTTATTATAACAAAAAAAGCTTATTAAATTATTATAAAAAATAAGCTTTAAATTAATACTTTATAAACTTTACTATTATTCTTTAAAAAATATATTTTTGTTTATATATATTAATAATATAGTTATAATATATAAGCAAAAAAACTAAAAAGTTATAAATAAAGCAATTATTATATTTAAAATATATTATAACTTTATTAAAAATAAAAACTTATAATAGTTCTTAAGTATTAAAATAATTAGAAATAAAAAAAAAAGCTTTTTTTAGTTTTTATAAGCTTTTTATATTAAAAAAATTGCTAAGCTAAAAAATATTATAACTATAGCTTATATAAGTACTTTAATAAAAACTTGAACGCTTTTTTTATATAAAAAGATTTTTATATTTATTAGTATTAAGCGCTACTAGTAAAAAATGAAATTAATTTTATATACTATAATAATAATATGTTTAAATATAATATTTAAAGTTTTTAAGCTTATATAATTTAATTATAATGTTTTTTTTAAGTACTACGAAATTATTAATAAGTTTTTATTATATTTATTTTTTATATAATATTATATATTATAATTTAAAAATAAGGATAACTTTATAATAGCTAGTAATATATTTTTTATAAATAATATTTTTAATAAAAAAAACTTTTAAGCTTATATTATAAAACTTTTTAAAAAAATAATCTATTAGTAAACAAATAAATAAAATATAGTTATTATATTTATTAGTAAAGCAAAACTTTTAGTTTTAGCCCAAGCAATTAAAAACGTAATATTTATTAATTAGTTTATTAATAAACTTGGGGTAGTGCTATAAAAGTAGCAAATATAAATATAGTATAATAATTAGTAAACTATAAAACTTATTACTAAAAAAGAAGCTTTACTATATACTAAACTATAATATATTAATATTTATAACTATTAGTTATACTAAAAATTTAAAAATAAAACTATTTTAATAAAATATATATTTATTAATAATAGAATTATTAATAAGCTTATAAAAGCGTTATTAATATAATAATAGCTAAGTTTTTTAGAACAGCTAAAACTATAGAAGCTTTTAAACTAAAACTTAAAAAATTAAAGCTTATTAATAACATAGAACAAAATTAAAAACTTATTACCTAAAAAAGCAACAATATTAAAATTTAATTACTTTAAAAAGCACTAATCCTATTATAAAGTGGCAAAAAGCTTATAAAAAATAGCATAATATAAACTATAGTTTATAAAGCCTAAATAGTAGTATTACTAGTGCTTCCTATAAAAGTATTCTAGAAATAATAAATATAAAGCTTATTTATAAAAGCTTATATATATGTTTCGAAATATACTATAAATATTAAAACTTATTATTAAATATTTTAATATAGTTATTATTTAAGTAACCCTAAAAAGTATTATAAATATACTATAAATATAATATTTTTTAAAAGATTTCTAAAAATATAAGCTTTAAATAAAGACTAGCTTGCTATAAAAATAAAATATAGCTATAACTATAAAAAATAATAGTAGTAAGTATAGTATTCTAGTTAGTAAAAACTTAACTAAGCAGAAATAGTAGTAATATAAATATAACTAAAATAACCTCGCTAAAAATTAAACAATAAATACTAAGCAAAACTAATAAAAAACTAGCTATTTTAAAAGTAATAATAGTAATAATAAAAACTTAATAAAAAAATATAAAAAAACAGTAGTAATAATAGTAGTAATAAAAATATAATATATTAAAAGCTTTATAATAAATAGAAAATAAAACAAAAAAATAAACAAAAATATTATTATTATTTAATAATAATAATTTTAAATTAATAATAAGCTTATTAATTATTAATTTAAAAAATAGTTATATATTATATTTATAAGTTTTAGCCTAGTTAAAAGCGCTAGTTATTATAATTTAAACAAAAAAAAAGTAAAAGAAATATTATAATATTTTTTTATATATATATTAATAAACTTTTTATTAAATAATTTAAAGCTTTTTTAAAGCTTAAAGCAAAAATACTTTTTTTTTTGAAATAGTTAGTAATATATTAACAAAAAATAATTTTATAATTAAAACTAAAAAAAAAATTAGTATAAATCTTATTGCAAAAAGGTAAAATGTTTAATATTTTAGTTCTAAAAACTTACTACAAAAATTTTATAAAAACTAAAAAAAAAAAAAAAAAAAAAAAGCTTTAATAATACTAAAAGTAAGCTTATATATATTATATTTATAAACATATTTTTTTATAAATATTTTTGCTTATTAAGTTTGTTATATTATATTTTAAATAATTACTTAATAATATATATAACATTTAAAATTAGGTTATATAATTATTTATATACTATACTAATTATTTATATATTATTTATATTTTAATACTTATTTATAACTATTTTTATAGCTATAATAATATATATATAAAGAAGATTACTAAAATAATTCTTTTTAAAAAAATATATTAGATTTAGCCTATAGCTAATAGCTATAAAAAGAGCTAATTAAGCATAGATAATAGAATTACTTAGTTATATAAGCGTTATAATTTAATAATATAGCTTAGTAAGTATAGCTAGGCTATATTTACGAGCAAGCTTATAAATAAATATTTTATAAAAATAAAATAGGACCTATAAAAAACAATAATAAATAAAGCAATCTAAAAATATATATATAGTATGCTTTATAACACTAAATCTAACAATTATTTAGTTTAAAAATAAAACCTACTTAGTAGCAAGCCTTTATTAATATATAAATTTATAAACGTTTATATAAATAATATTTTAATATAGTTATGATTAATTATTTAAAAAAAATTATAAAAACTAAAATAAAAAATAAAAATAATTTTATTAAAATTTCATAATTTTAAAAATATTAAATTAAATTAATTATTTTTTAAGCTTTATAACTATATTTATATATTTATTTAATATATTAATAAAATAGTTACTTTTTTAAATTAAATATTTAAAAAAAATAAACTGTTAAATATATAAAGCATTAGTTTTAGCTTTTTTTAAGCCTAGCTAATTAATATAAATAAAAATAAATATTTTATATAATATAAAAAAAAAATATTTAATAATAATAAAAAAATATAACTTAAAAACTTATAAAATATTTTTTTGAAATAATAATACTAATTAAATAAACTTATTTAATTTAAACCTATAAATTTGTAATAATAATATAAATTTTAAAATATTACTACTTAAAACTTTTTAAAACAAAGTTTTTTATAATACTTAATTATTAAATTTTATTAATATAATAACTTTATTAAACTAATATGTTATTAAACTTTAATATTACAAAATAATATTAATTAAAGTAAAAAAATATAATGGTTAATATATTATTTAAAAAAATAATAAACTTTTTATAATAAAAGTTAAAAAAACTAAAAAAAAAACAATAATATTAAATTTTTTTAATAAAATATTAAGTTTTATATTAATTATAAACTTTTTATTTAATACTTTTTAAAAAACTAACCGAATAAATTTAATAAAATAAAAAAACTAGTTATAAAAGTTAAAAAAAAAACAAAAAATTATATATATTTAAAGTTATTTTAAATAAAATTATTATTTTATATATAACTTTTATTTAAAAAATTTATATATTTTTAATTATTATATATTAAAATTAATATAAAATAATTAAAATATTAAAACAAAAATATTACTAGTTTTATTTAAAATATATTTACAAATAATATATATATAATTATTATAACTATAAAAAAACAAAATATTATAAAATAAAACTTGTAATTTTATTTATTTATTATTTATATTATTTATAGTATAGTAATATATAATAATAAATAATAAAAACATATTATTTAACTAATAAAATTATAATTATATATAAATATTTATAAATAAGTTTAGTTATTTATTTATAATTTTATTTAGCAAAAAAATAAATATTATAGAATTATTAACAATATAATATTAAAAAAACTTATATAAAAAATTTTAATATATTAAATAATATAGAATTATTTAGTTTTAAATTTATAGTAATAATTAATAGTTTTATAAGTATTAAGCACTATTTTAATAGCGCTTATTATTTTTAAATTTAAAAAGTAATAAAATTAACTAATTAAGAACTAGATTAATAATTTTATTTTTATATTAATAAATACTAAAATAATAAAAATATTTATTTTTTTATTTTAAATTTTATATATAATTTTTTATAATATTTATTAATTAATATATTACTACTAAAAATAATAATAACAAATCATATATAAAACTGTTATAAATTTTAATATTAAGCAATAAATATTTAAATTAATTTATTAAACTTAAAACATTTAAAAAATAATGGATAATATAATAACTTTTATATAAAAATAATATAAGCTATAAACTAATAAAATTTTTTTTTAGTAAATTTTAAAACAAAAAACAAAGTTTTATAACATAAGTACTAACTATTAGATTAAATTTTTAATTAATTAAATTTTTAAAATTTAAAAAAAACAAAGATTTAGGTATATTTTTAATTTATTTAATTTTTCTAAAATAAAAAACTTATTTTATACGAATTAATTATAAAAAAAAAAACAATAATTTTTTATTTTAATAAATCTAGTTATTACATTTAGCTAAAAATATTAATAATAAAACAAAATTCAAAATTAAATAAATTAAACAATTAAAAATATATAAAAAAAATAAAAAACTTTAATATTAAATTCATTAAAAAAGTTATAATTTTAATAATATTTAATATATAACTTAAATTTTTAAAAATATACTAATTAAGCTTAATTAATTTTATAAAACTTATAAAAAACTTTTTAAATTTTCAAAAAAACTATAAAAATAAATATATATAATAATAACTAATAAATTTATAAACAATTATAAAAATAATAATAAAGCAATATATTATAAAAAAGCTATATAAACTTAATATTATTAATAATTTTAAATTAAAACTATATTTAAACTTTTAGTTTTAGCAAAACATATAAGAACTCTAGACCTATATAACAATAAAATAAAAAATTTATATATAAATTAATTTATAATTTTATAGCTATATATATAAAGTCTTTATTTATAATATTAATAAACTAGCTATAAAAGCTTTACTTAACTAATTATAATAATATTTAGCTTTAAGAATTATTTTAAATTTATTATTATTAAATATAAATTAAATATTAAAAATCTAGCTTATAAATATATTTTTAGCTTTATTATAGTAATATTTTTTTTAGATTGCTTGTTTTATATTTATTAATATAACTTATAATTATTTAAAATATTTTTAATATCTTATTATGAGTTTTTTTAATAGTATTAAGCAGTAATTCTATAATATATAAAGTTCTAGGTATAATATTTTAGTTATATATAGTTTTTTTGTAAAAAAGATATTTTTAATTATTAAAATTATTAATATAATATTAAATATAGTATAATAGTTTTTTTTTTTTTTTAAATAATTTTTATAAATTCTTTATTATCTTATTATTATAAAACAATTAAATAAACATTTAGTAATAAAATATATTGCTAATTTATATAAATATATTAACTATTTTTGTTTTGGTTTAAAAAAAAAGTAATATTTAAAATAATTATTAGTTTAATTATTATAATATAAAATTAAAAATTAATAAAGTTGTTAATATTTTTTTTTTCATTATTTAATTTATTTAATAGTTTATCTATTACTATATTTTTTTTTTAAAAAATATAATATAATTTAAAATTAAATATTTTAATAAAAATAATTTATTAAGTTAATATTATATTAACTAATATAAAAAATCTATTGTTTAATTAAATAATTAGTACTTTAATATTTATTTTTAAATAAAATCTAATTTTATATAAGTAGTTTTATAGTTAATAAAAAGTTTTAATAACTTTTAAATACTTTTTTTTTATTATATTATAATTTAACTTTTTTCTAAGTTTTTAATTTATATTTAGATAAGTATATTTTATTTATAATTAGTTAATAAAATATAAATTTTTTTTTTTTTAAAGCGTTAATTTTTCTTTAGATTTTTTAAGCTTTATAATCTAAAGTAATTAAACAAATAATAACTATTAAAACTTATTACAATATTATTATTTTTTTTTTTAATTATTTTTTTAAAATAAACTTAATATTATATTAAAAAATTATAATTAATAAAAATATTATTATAATATATATTTTTATTTATATTTAATAATTATTATTTATTTTTAAAAAGATTTTTATTTTTATAATATTATTATTAAATAAGCTATATATAATATATTATATATAAAAACAAACAAATAATATATATAAACAAAATATAATCTATTATATACTATATTATCTATAAAAAAAAAAAAAATATTTATATAAAGCATAAACTTTTTATATTTATATAAAAGCTTATATTATTATACGAGCTAATATAATAAAAAAAAAGTAAGGTCTTTTTTGTCCGTTTAAAGTTCGGCTAATATTTATATAAAGCTAAGTATAAACTTGCACTTTATACAAGTTATATAATAAGGTTATAACTAATGCTAGTTATTCTAATATTAATTATTTGTTTTTTTAGTTATAACTACTTAGTATATAAAGAAAAACAAAAATAACTATATAACTGCTTAGGTATATATATAAAAGCTTACCTACTAAAAAAAGCGCTTAAATTCGTAATCTAGTTTATATATATAGCTACTAAATTAATAAAAATTCTTTTTTTAATAAAGTTATATAATAATATTGCAATACTACTATTTTAGCTACATAGTTAATTAAAAACTATAAACTAAATATTATTTAATAACTATTTAAATTAAAATTAAATATTTATTTTTGCTTTATATAATAGCAAAGTTTATAATTAGCTAGCTTGTTTAGTAAATAAGCTTTATATAAATAATTATTAATTAAAAACTTTTAAAGTTATTTATATTTAGCTAACTAGGCAGGTTATTTATATAAAAAAAATTAACTAATTTAAAGTTAGGTTAGCTTATATATAAAAGAACTTATATATAAAAAGTTGTTTAAGTTTTTTGTTGCTTTTTATTTTTTGTTATTTTTTAAAATTTTTTGTTTTGTATCTTTGCCTATTTTTATATACTATATATATATATTTATATAATAAATATAATCTAGTTTTTTAGCAATAATAATTATATACTAGAAATTATTAGCTAAAATAATAACTATTATATATTATTACTACTAATAAATAATTTTAATAATTATTAGCTTATTATAATGCTATATATTAATATATGTTAAATGGGCTGTATATAATATATTGTATATAAAAACAAAATAACACGTATAGATAGAATATAATATATTATACTATGTTATCTATAAAAAAAAAAAAAAAAAAGAATGTTTATACAAAGCATAAGTCTTTTATATTTATATAAAAGCTTACGTTATTATATAAGCTAATATAACAAAAAGGAAATAAGGTCCTTTTTGTCCGGCCAAAGTCTAGCTAATATTTATATAACAGCCAAGCGTAAATTTATATTCTATACAAATTATATAATAAAGTTATAACTAATGCTAGTTATTCTAATACTAGCTATTTTTTTTTTTGGTTATAACTGCTTATTATATAAAAAGAACAAAAAAAGCAATTATATAACTGCCTAAATATATATATAAAAGTTTAACTATTAGAAAGGCAACTAGGTTAGTAATTTAGTTTATATATATAGCTGCTAAGTTAATAAATTATTTTTTTTTAATAAGGTTGTGTAACAATATTGTAAAGCTACTGCTTTAGCTATATAATTAATTAAAAACTATAAGCTAAACATTACTTAGTAACTATTTAAGTTAAAGCTGAATATTTGCTTCTGCCCTATATAATAGCAAAGTTTATAATTAGCTAGCTTATCCGGTCGGTAGGCCTTATATAGGTAGTTACTAATTAAAGCTTTTAAAATTGCTTATGTTTAGTTAACTAGGCAGGTTATTTATACAAAAGGAAATTAACTAATTAAAAGTTAGGTTAGTTTATATATAGGAGGACTTGCATATAAAAAGGTGCTTGAGTTTCCTGTTGCTTTTTATTCTTTTGTTATTTTTTAAAGTTTTTTGTTTTGTACGTTTGCCTGTCTTTATATATTATATATATATATATATATATTTATATAATAAACATTATCTAGCTTTTTAGTAATAATAGTTATATACTAAAAATTATTAGTTAGAATAGCAATTATTATATAGTATTACTACTAATAAATAATCCTAACAATTGTTAGCTTATTATAGCGCTATATATTAATATATATATTTATTTTTTTGTTATATATTTGTTTATTTTTAATGTATTATTAATATTTTTGCTTTTTATATATAAACTAATAAAGTTTAGGTTATTGCTATATTATTAATTAATATATAAATCCGGGTGCTCGCTAATATGCTTTTTATACATTTAATTACGCTTATCCTCTATTAAAAGGGTTATTTTTGTATAGTTTTTATCCAGTTGTATAGTATTATTATTGCTATATATAGAGAATGTTTGTGCAGTGCGTAGTAGTTACTTGTTCTATAGCTATTGCTAGATTATTAGGTTTTAAAGTAATATTTGCGCAGCGTTTGTTTGGCGTTCGTATGGCGCTTGGTACAATTATTACGTTTAAAAGGAAAGAGGTAAATTATTTATATAATAAGGAAAATAAGGAAAAGAAAAATAAAAAGGAATAGTATTTATGTTTGTTTTTCTTTTTGGAATTAATTTATTATATATTACTTTTATATTTTTAAATTTTTTTTTTTATAAATATTATAATTATATATAATTTTATATATTTTATTAATAAATATTTTTATTTATATAATTAATTTGTTTATTAATATAAAAGTTTTTAAAGCTTGGTTTAGTATCTTTTTTATAAATATATTAGCTAGATTATTTTTATTATTAATCTATTATATTTTAGAGATTTTTTATTTTTTATATAATTTTTTTAATAATATAATATTAATTATTAGGCGTTTTTTTTATATAGTATTAAGCTTAATAAAATAATTATATAATAACTTTAAATTAGAATATAAAACAGCTAGAATTAGAAGCAGTTATAGTATAGTTATAATTTTTAAAAATATTATATAAAAGGCAATAGTACTATTAAAGCTATTAATTATGCTATATAATTTATTTATAAATATGCTTTTTATTACCTTTTTATACTTGCTTAAATTCTAATATATAATATTTTTTTTAATTTTAAAACTTAAATTTTTTTTTGTATAATATTCAGTTCTTAATATAATTATAAATCTAAGTTAAAAAGTTATATCTATATTATTTATAAATAATTTGTTTATAAAAATAAATAGCTTTATATAATATAGGTCTATTAGTACAAAAGTTAGGCCGTAATTTTTATTATTTATTTGCTACTAGATTTTTTAGTTTAAATTTTTAATATTATATAGCTCAGGATATATAACTTAAGCAATTATATATAAGTTATATACTGCTTTAGGCTAGCAGATATTACTAATATATATACTTTTTGTTTATTGCAAAACATATTGCTATATAAAATCAGTTATATAAAGGTTAATCTAGTCTAGTTAGTTTGTTTGGCCTTTTTAGGTTAAAATAATATTTTTTTTGAATAAAAATATAATTTGTCTGCTATTAAACTTTATAAAATGACCTAGCTAAAATATCTCTTTTAGCTTTGTATAAAATTTAGCTTGCTATAATTTGTATTTTTTTTTTTAAAAAACCTAGCGATATAAAGCTAAATATATTGTTTGTTTATAGTCCGGTAATACTAAAGTTGTCTAAAGGTCCTTTAGTAAAAAATAAGTATAGGTTATATATAAAAATAGTTATACTAAGCTTTTTATAGTAGTATTAATAGTATATCTTAAATTAGTATAGATCTAATTTGGCAAGTTTATATAAAAGTTATATAATTTATAGAATTGTTTTATTAAAATATTTTAACTTTAGTTTAAATAGCAGTTATACAAGGATTTTTTTGGCTAATTTGTTTTTTAATTATATATATGCTTATATAATATTTTAAAGTTTGCTTAAAGTATTAAAGTTATAAATTAGAAAAAGTCCTAGTACAAGTAGCAGTCTTTAGCTTATTTGCTAGATTATTAGTAACTAAATAAATATTTTTTTTTTTTTAGTATTGTTATAGCTTTATATAATAAGTTGGAACTTTTTATATAGCTTAGTTATTTTTTTTTTAATTTTTTGTATAAGCTAGAACTTAAAAATATAAATATTGCTATATTTTGTTAGATCGTATTTTACGAATTAAAATATGCTTTATATAACAAAATCATTAATTTTAGTAGTATTAGATTTTTTAAATAGACCTCCGGATATATTAATAATGCTGTTTTTATATAGTTTAATAGCTAGGGTATAGTTCTGTTTTTTTTTAAGGGTTAGGAATAGTTAATTAATTTATTATATAAAGGTTATATAGAATATTATAGTTTTTAGGGGTTATTTACGTTTTTTTTGTATAATAAAGGTTTAAAAAAGTTATATTTTGTTTTTTTCTTTAGTATATTTATTTAGAATATTTTTTTTGGTTGTATAGTAATAAAGCTTAATTTATGTTTAATAGAAATATATTAGGCCGTTTATTAAATTAATAATTATATTGGAGTTTTTAATTAACTTAATTTTATATAATCTATTTTAGCTTTTTTTTTTTTGCTATACTAATACCTTACTATATAAGGGTAGAAATAGTATATTATACAAAGCAAAGCTATTACGCTAGTTAATTGTTCGGTTAATTTTAACCTTAGTTTTTTTTTTATATAATATTTTTATAGCTTTTTTAATTGCCTTAGCCCTTTGTATAATGTTAAGCAAAAAAGGTAAATCTTGATTAATTCTAGAATAAGCTTTAAAAATAAAAAAGGTTAATATAAAGCTGTTTGGCCTAGCAGTATTATTTAGGGCTTTAATTACTATTTAAAAGATTAACTTATCCTTTGTATAATTACTAATCTCAGCTTTTAATATATTATATATATAGCAAAAAGAGCTATATGCCTTTTTGATTTTGCTAATTACTTAGTACGCCTTAACAGGCATTGTATAGTACTAAGTGCCTATAATCCTTGCTTGGTTCTAAAATTCTTCGGATAAAAAGTTTATACCTAGGTCATATATAATATAGTTAAAAAGTCCTATTATCTATTTGTATAGCATTAATTATAACTTTATAATTAAAATTATAATTGTTCTTAATTAAGAACTTGAATTATTAAAGTGTTAGGTTATATAATTAATAGTAGTAACAGAATTTCTAGATTTCTTCTAAAATTAAATAATCAATATTATATCCTATATAACTAAGCATTATATATAGTCTTTCTATATAAAAGTATCGAAATTAACAGTATAATTATTATAACTTTGTTTTAATAAAGTATAGTCTAGCTTTATAAAAACTTATATTAAAAAATAAGTATCTTTATTTATATATAACAAAAATAGTTTTTTTATTTTTTTATATAATAATATTCTTTATATTATTAAAATAAATCTATAAATAGTTGGTATTTTTTAGTAAAAATAAAAATAGTATTAGGCTATTTAGAATATAATATATTGTTATACTAAATAAATTTTTTATTTATATAATACCTATAGTAATAATTATATTACTACTGCTAAACCTAATATTTGTGCTGCTTAAAGTCTAGTCTACTTTTGTACAAAAGTAAAATCTAAAATAAGCTTTTAATTGTACTTTTTTTACTATTAAATAGTTCGAAGCATTTATGTTTTATAGTTTGCTTTAGTATTCTATATAATACTAGTTGCTAAAAATAAACTAGTTAGATAGTATATCTGTTTTATAGTTTTAAATATTCTTTTTAGTTATATAATAAATAAAGGCGTTATTTATAAAAAATTAGGTTGATTAACTCCTAAATTTTTTTTTAATATTTTTATTACTTTTATCTAGTTCTAGATATTTTTTAAAGTTTATAAAGTATACCAAAAACTTTTTAAGCATAAGTTTTATTTTATTAATTATTTTGTATAAATTAAAATATTAGTTTTTTATATAGGCTTATTTTTAAAAAATATATTTTATTAACTAGTATTTTTTTTTATAGCATATAAAATATTTTTGTTTATATAATAGCTCTAGGTGTTTTAATCTTTTGGGTTATAGCGCTTTATGCCTAGTTTGCTTAAAAATCTAAAAATCTATATTATTAGCTTTTTATATAATTGCCTCTTAATTATACCTCCGGTCTATAAAATAACATTATCTTTTATATAAAGCTTTTTAATATATTATTAGTTATTACTTAAATATATACTTAAAAATTTAAAAAAAAACTTTACTTATTAACTTTTAAAATATAAAAGCTATAGCTAGTTCTAATACTTTTTAACATGCTTATATAATAGTTATGCTAAGTTAGATTCTTTTTAATAACTTGCACGAATGCTTATTATACCTTTGCAAGCTTATTAATATAAGCTCTAGTACTTTGTACAGTGCTAAATCTAAGTTTTTTTTTTTTTTTATAAAAATAATTATAGTCTAGTTAGCCCAGTACTAGCTATAATTTATATTAATATTAAAGTAAGCATTTATTATATATAGATCTTATTCCAAGTTTTCTTAGGTCCAATTTAGTAAATATAAAATCTTCCGTACAACCTTTTAAAGATATTAAAAATACTACTAATATTAATCCTTTATAATACTAAATTTTCAATAGATATTTATAAATAAACAGCTTTGTTATAAAATAGGTTATATAGTTAGCCTATATAGTTCTTTCTCTTTTTTATTTTTTTAAAAATCGCATACTTTTTAAAACAAATTATCCTATTTATATATTTTTTATAAAAAATAATCCAAAAAAAGTTATTTAGTATAAGGCTAGTATTATATAAAAGTATGCCTATTATATAAGGGTCTAAAAAAGGTTATAAATAATAGGGTATTTATATACTAGTTAGAAGTTCGGCTTATAGCTTGCCCTTGTTATACAACTATATAAGTTCAAAAATATTCTAAAACTTATAGTAATTATATAAATAAAGCAGTATAGTTCTTAGGGATCTAGAATTATTATATTCCAAATAAGTTCAGGCTATATAAGTTCTGGTTGTCTAATAAGCAGTTCTAGTTCGGTTATATAATAGGCTAAAAAATTAGTATAAGCCAAGGTATAAAAGTAGGCTAAAAAGTAGGTCGAAGTTATTAGCTTAGTATAAAAAAACTAAAGTTATATATAGTAAAAAAAAAAACTGAGGGTTATTATATAAGAAGTAAAAAGGTAGGTTAATAATTAAAAGTTTTAAAGAACTTTTTATATTCTTAGATTCATTTTATACAATTGCTTTAAAGTTTTTAAGTATAATCCTTTATTTTATTTATACTTATACGCCTTATTACTAGATAATCTAAAACAATTTTATATATAAATTAATGTATATTTTTAAAATTCTGTTTTATCTAGTTTTTAAAATCTTTTTATATACTTATTTAAACAATCGTACATCGGTTAACAAATAAATTATTTTTTGATCTAAAAAGCTATTTTATATTTAATATTTTTTATA